>JACBWV010000610.1:3381476-3562636 GCA_013435795.1 Chlamydomonas sp. ICE-L | reverse complement strand
GAGCGCACTCACGGCGGACGCGGCGCACAAAGTTGTTGGGAACTATTCGTAGTGATGCTGCAGTAACCGCCCTGCAGCTGCCCCCGCCCCTGCCCCTGCAGCCGCCCCCGCCCCTGCAGCCGCCCCCGCCCCTGCAGCCGCCCCTGCAGCAACAGACAATGTGCTCGACCTTGGCGTCTTTCCGAGTATCGGCCAAGGTGCTACGACGCCATTCTGTGATGACGAAGACCATGTTGTCTCTGCAGCCGTAACCGCACCCACCCCTGCTGCAACAGACTATGTGCTCGACCTTAGCGTCTTCTCGAGTATCGGCCAAGGTGCTACGACGCCATTCTGTGATGACGAAGACCATGTTGTCTCTGCAGCCGTAACCGCCCCCACCCCTGCAACAACAGACACTGTGCTCGACCGTGACACGTCTTTAAGAGTATCGGCCAAGGTGCTACGACGCCATTCTGTGATGACGAAGACCATGTTGTCTCAGCAGAAACCCACTACAATGTTTTCGGGACTGTGTTTACTATGTTCAAGAATTGCAAGAGGAATTGGGGAGAAATTGACACAATATCCTTACAAGATGATTTCAACGATTTCTGCTTGATGGAGCACTAGATTCAGCGTAACAGTATGAGTTGATGGATCTACAAAATGTCCAGTCCATCAAAGAAACCTCCTTACATCAATGATCCCGTTTTCCCCCCTTCAATCAACTGATGATGATGAGATCTCTGAGATCTCTGAGATCTCTGATATATCTGATAGATAGCTACAGACTATACTGATATACTGATATACTGATATACTGATATCATATGCTGATATTCTGATATCATGATATACTGATATCATGATATACTGATATACTGATATCTCTGATATCTCTGATATCTCTGATATCTCTGATATCTCTGAGATCTCTGAGATCTCTGATAGATAGCTACAGACTATAAATGCCTATCTCGCGAGGAATCATGAAACCTAAACCCTAAAGCTAGACAAGAAGAACCCTAAACCCTAAACTGCCATGTTTGCTAAACGCTTTTGTTGGCGGTTTAGTTTTTTTGCCCACCGGCAGGTAGGCGTCTTTGCGCGTTCGAACAATGAGGCGAGGCCCCCCGGGCCGAAGCCCTACCAGGCTGGCACTGCTTGGTAGGGCTTACCTTATATTACCCTAGCTCTATCGTTACAGTTGCCACGTCAGCACTTAGCCGGTCAGTACTTGCCACGTGTACATCACTCTCCGGATTAGTCATGTTGGCACACGAGGTTAAAGAACAGTATTACCTTGAACCTAATGTGCCATGTGCCACTCCATGTGGCCCTTGCAACTTTTTTAACCCACGCCACCTGACCTTTACTTTAATGGCATATATGTCAACCACTTTAACCGTTTTTGAGTCACGACTTTATTTAGAATTAGTAATGTAAACCTGCTAATTCTTTTTTTGTGGTTCACTACAATTCTTTTTTTGTGGTTCACTACAAATATTTTTGTGTGGTTCACTACAAATATTTTTTTGTGGTTCACTAAAATTGTTTTTTTGTGGTTCACTACAAATATTTTTTTGTGGTTCACTACAAATATTTTTTTGTGGTTCACTACAAATATTTTTTTGTGGTTCACTACAATTATTTTTTTGTGGTTCACTACAAATATTTTTTTGAGGAGTATGAGGAAGGTTTGTAATGTAAACAACGTGTCCAAGAGCTCACTACATAGATGGAATGGGCGTTCCTTACTCCCGGCGGATTTTTTTAAAATTTCTGTAGTTCAAACGAAGAAAGTCGTTTTCGATTCACACCAAATAAGTTTTTAACACAGAATGGGCGTTCCAGCCTCCCGGCGGATTTTGAATGGTTGCGAAACATGGTATGGAGCGGAATTGTGATTCCTCTGTGCTGATATCTCAGGCTAGCGAGTCGTTCCGGAGTCTCTAAATTCTGAGTAGAATTCCAAAACATCCGCCGGGAGGCAGGAACGCCCATTGTGTCCACTTTAAAATGTATGTATGTATGTAAGTAAGTAAGCCTTCTTCTTATTGATTGATGTCAAGATCAATTGCAATAGTTTGCTTCGCTTTGGCGTCCCTATTATCTGCTTTATCTCCTGCGTGCGCGTACACGAGGTTCCCTGCAGGAAGTTGCAAACCGCCGAGTTGCAGCTCACCAAGTAGTAGTCCATACGTTCTTGCGCCCTCTTTTTCCGATAATTTAATGTGTTTCACTGTACTCCCGCATTCCTGCATCTCTCCTGATACAGGTGTAGACTGTTGCACTGCCCTTCGTCGGACATTCCAGAAGGTTGCCATAAAGACGGTTGACGTTTGTTCTGGGAGCGTGGATCTTGTGTCTATCAACGGTGTCCGCAAGGGTGGCGGAATTTACTTTCGCAACTACACCGGTTTCGCTGAGATCGTCGTGACAAACATCCAGTCTAACTACGACAGTATATTGGGTAGCGTTTTCTGCATACACTTGACCCCCCCTTGCAATACTCCATTTAAGTTATGCGGCAACAACTCAGTATGCACGTACTCCATATACGAACCTTTCACACACGCGTGTTGCCCAACATGCGAGTTCGTTTCGTCGCCAGTTTCTGATAAGACATTGTATCCGCCACCTAAACCTCCTCCTCCTTCTCCCGTTGATATGTCTCCGCCACCTAAACCTCCTCCTCCTTCTCCCGTTGATATGTCTCCGACGCCTAAACCTCCTCCTCCTGCTCCGGTTGATATGTATCCGCCACCTAAACCTCCTCCTCCTGCTCCCGTTGATATGTCTCCTCCTCCTGTTCCTGATCCTTCATTGGATTCTTCCGATTTGCGTGTGATAGTGAAGGCGCCTGTGTTGGACTCCGTGTTCGTGTCCCTCTTGCTCTGCCCGCGTCTCTCGTCCGTCTTCCGTTCCGCTCCGTCCTCGGTGGTGTTTGAGTCCAGCACCGGCGTGTACTACGGTCTGTCCGCGCCTGCACCCTTCTTCGCGATGGAGGATGTTCTGATGCTAGTACAGAGCGGGGGTATAGATGCGTTCACCGTGGATGCGGGGCTTCTCTGTGGTAGCACGATCATTGTGCGCTCCAGCGACCGCACAGTGCGGTACTTGTCATCAAGAAACACGTGCCTTGAGTTTTCTTGAGCTTGGTTCCGACAACCATTCATCTTTAAAAATCGACGCATTAATCGTCGAAGGTCACGTTTAGTCGTGGATCTGTTCGTGATAATGTTTGGTACTGCCACTTCCCCCCCATGATAAACCGTCTTTTCAAGGCAAATTCATTTAATGTACCTATCATCTCTTCTTCATACAGATCTTGAACCACATGTCCAGAAGCACAAGACCACACAGAAGTAGGGAAATGAGTCCATATCGCATTCAGAACATCGATGTCATTTTGCAAGGCCACCATTCTAAAAGCCTCAAAGATAAAGATATCCGCATCTCTCTTGCCACATCTCTCTTGTCGCATCTCTCTTGTCAATATGGAAAACCTGTCTATGATTTCTTTATGTGGATGTGTAGCTTCTACAGACATTTTACAAAAAATATGCGTTTTTTTCTTATATCGGAAAATATGCGTTTTTTTCTTATATCGTAAGAACGTGCTTTGACAAAGAAGAAAACGATACATGTGTCTGATCATTGAACTTGCAATGCGAAAATTCGGGGGATTCATGCGCCCACTTTAAGCATTAAGTGCACGATAAAGTATCGACTTGTGCCTTAAGTTCATTGATCGCATTCACAAGTAAAGACACTACATTCCCGTAAGCGACAGTCAGCATTACAGATTCCGGATGTGCATGCACAGCTTCAGGCAAGACATCCAATAGTTCCTGTGCAATGAGACCACAACTACGACGTGTCTCGTCACCATTCTTTATGAACGTGTACCCTCGAAGGCGTCCCACACGTTCCAATGCATCCGGAATCGGGAGCAAATCCGACTTGGTGCGAATGTCGGAGTACATGACCACATCGCCCACACTGAACAGGGATACGTTATCCACACTTGTCTTTATATGTAGTGGGTAAACAGTATCTCCAACACCAACCCCCACAGTAATGTATCAAGACACATACACTTCCCATTCAGTGTCGTAAGACCACCCACATCCAAATTGGAAGTAATTTGTAACCCACTAATACCGTTGATATTCGATGCGGATATTGCCATGTATCCTCCTCCTCCGTCTCCGAACTGAATCATTCCACCTGGTGAAATCAAGATGTTGCTAGATTGGACTGTGTTGAAAGACGAATGTAAGTTGTTCGCGTATAGCGTGCCGTTAACGGAGACGTGTGTATCGAAGGTTGCATTGCCATGGACCTTTAGCTCTTTTTGCAGATGCACATCTTGTGTGGAATGGAGTGGAGCTGATAACAATGCCAGTCCTCCTCCAGAATCAGTAAGTGTCAGAGCAGCATTCGATAGGAATCCTGATACAGCTATTCCTCCTCTTGCATCGATGATCGAACTGCATGCGATGTTGGCACCGAATGTAGTTGGTGCATTGGAGAACGCTGCTCCGGCGTGAAAGACTGAAGGACCATAAGAAGAGAATCGACCGATGGATGTAATCGAGGCGGGTACCGTGACATGTCCGCGCAGCTTGGTGTTACTGCGAACTAGGAGGATGTCTTCATCAAGCATGACGAACAAATCAGCAGTTGTTCGTTATTATTATCATACACACACACTTTTTTCACGGGTATTATTTGAAAATAAATCATTTATTTATTCAGTTCTTATTGCAGGGGAGATTTTGTTGTTCTTGACAATAATCGTCAAAAGTTTTATAAAGGCCAATTTTCTAACAACGTTGTCGTACACTTATCCGCAATGATAAGTGCATCCAACGAAAGCTGAACGTGACAAACCGACTAATTGTCCATCTGACTTACATTTCTCGTAATCTTCTTTTGAAATAAGAGTCGTGATCGATACATCTGAGGATGCATCGATTTCGGTTGTCATCCAGCGCATTTCGTAGGCAGGTTCGGTCACTGGAATAGGTGTTTCGAGTGGTTCCCCAGTACGTGTCTCTCCGGTAACTGGGTCCACAACAGAAGGACCCTGTGTCGTGGTCACGATCGTGTACACGAGAGATCCGTCTGCATCGAAAAAGACATTCCCATATTCATCTTTTTGTACTTCTTCAACATCTACCAGAGGCTGTGAGAAATCACAATCCATCGTGAGCTTTGCGACCGTATAGTTTCGTAATGTACCATCCGGTACATCTCCATCATCTAATACTTGGAGAGACGCGTAACCGGACAAACTACTGGTGGTGACGTAATCACCTGCATGGATAGTTGATCCGGTCTCGTCACATACCCAGATGCATCCTTCGCCGATCGAATTGATTTGGACACGTACATCACCTTGTTCTGCGATCCTTAGGAGCTCTGTTCCTGAGATGGCTGCAGATGGACCTGCGGGATGGTCCTGGGTGAGCGAGATCACACCGAATGCACGGGGATCTTTTGGGAACTTGGAAAGAGATACGACAGGCAGGGCTTGGTTGATTGTCATGGCGCGTTGTCGTCCTCTTAAAAGACCAGATGCGTATGCGTTTTTGTCGGTGACGACAACAAGTCCTTCGTGATCGCGTAGACGTGCTGGAGAGAGCGCGTCCACGAAGCAACGATGTTGGCCAATGAAGTTCACGAACAAGTTTGAGACCGTCTCTGTTTCGGTTGTTAACGCTAAAACAGGGACTGATGAATTAGTGGTAGTATTATTTCCGAGCTGGCAGAATTGGTTGTTTCCCCATGCGTGCACGCGTCCTGTCGAGTCCAGGGCAAGCGTGTGAAAGCCGCCCGCAATGGCCACGATCGTTTTACCGACCAGAGATCCGAAAATCGATACATCGATCGGGACTGATGAATTAGTAGTATTGTTTCTTCCGAGCTGGCCTAAATTGTTGTATCCCCATGCGTGCACGCGTCCCGTCGAGTCAAGGGCAAGCGTGTGGAAGTAGCCGCCCGCAATGGCCACTATTGTTTTACCGACAAGAGATCCGAAACTCGATACAATCGGCACTAATGAATTTGTTGTAGTATTATTTCCGAGCTGACCTTCGGAGTTGAGTCCCCATGCGTGCACGCGTCCCTTCGAATCAAGGGCAAGTGTGTGAATGCCGCCACCCGCAATAGCCACGATCGTTTTACCGACAAGAGATCCGAAACTCGATACATCGATCGGAACATTTGATTGAGTGGTAGTAGTATTTCCGAGATGGCCGAATTGGTTGTATCCCCATGTGTGCACGCGTCCCGTAGAGTCAAGGGCAAGCGTGTTATGTAGACCGCCCGCAATGGCCACGATCGTTTTACCGACAAGAGATCCGAAGCTCGAGACATCGATCGGGACTGATGAATTAGTGGTAGTATTATTTCCGAGATTGCCGTATAGGTTGTATCCCCATGCGTGCACGCGTCCCGTAGAGTCAAGGGCAAGCGTGTTATGTAGACCGCCTGCAATGGCCACGATCGTTTTACCATTCAGAGATCCATTACTCGATATGGTTTGTAATGTTGTCGTCGCACCTGTTGATGTCGTGTTATTTCCTAGTTGGCCTCTGTTGTTAAATCCACAGGTGATAATGCTACCTGTCGGTGATATCATAATGGAGAAATCACCTATTCTCGAATTCGTTGGCAAGGCACTCCTCCTTCCCCATGTTTTCTGTATTGCCAAAGACAAGATGCGTTGCGGCACACTCCAGTACCCATTCACATCTTCCGACATAGGCGGTATTTCCACGTGTGTAGACGCCCCCCCCGCCACGAGTGCACGCACATCGTATGCCGCCTCGCCATCCCTGATAACTTCCACTAATTGCGGCATCCATGCAGCGCCACTCCAAACGATCGTTTGTCCATTACCACGATCGCCAAAAGTAACGATACGATCGCTCGACACGTGCAATGCAGTATGTTTCAAACCACAAGCTGCACGCAAAGGCGTTGCAGGTGTAGGCATATCTGTCACTGCACCAAATGCATTGATACCCACACCACTCCCGAATCCAGTAGATCGACCCAATTGTCCGACATCGTTCAGACCTGCTGTGTAAACTTTTCCAGATTAGCTACATACAACGACTGTATGATCACCTCCAAGAGCGACATGTGTCGCTTTGGCAAAGTCCAATAAGGACACATCCACGATTGTGGGTACATCTTTATTAGAAGTATCACCCAATCCCAATTTGCCTAGTATACCTGAACCCCAGACACGCAAAGTACCTGAGCCATCGATGGAAGCAGCATGAGATATACCTGCCGCAATCTGTTTGATACTTACCAATCCACTTATAAGGGTAGGTGTGAATGTGGATGTTACAACAATACTCATTCCAACACCTAATTGTCCACTCGCATTGTTACCGAATGCCATGACCTTATCGTCAGCATTGCGTACAAATGTGAACCCGTTTCCACATGCGACTTCGACTGCCTTCGTGATACTAATGACTTTAGTGGGAACGCTCACTACAGCACCAGCTGTATTCGTTCCGCATTGACCATATGTATTATTACCCCAGCACCATACTTCACCGCTTTGTAAAACGATCGCGCTGTGCGTAACACTCTCTGCTGAACTGATGATGACACTTCCAAAACTTCCAACACCAACATCGACGTGAATGTACCTATCGATCGCCGTATTATCGCCGATCTGACGGGAAGCATTCGTGCCTACCGCCATGAGGGAGGAACTGGAGGTAACGCCGATATTCGTTAGCAATTTGTGAGAACCAAGACCGGTCGATAAGACACGAGGATGGTAGTCACGCGCGGTCTTGTCGATTAAGAGGGGAACATTTGATTGAGTGGTACTATTATTTCCGAGCTGGCCCAATTTGTTGTCTCCCCATGCGTGCACGCGTCCCGTAGAGTCAAGGGCAAGCGTGTGGAAGAAGCCGCCCGCAATGGCCACGATCGTTTTACCGACAAGAGATCCGAAGCTCGATACATCGATCGGAACATTTGATTGAGTGGTAGTATTATTTCCGAGCTGGCCTAAATTGTTGTATCCCCATGCGTGCACGCGTCCCGTAGAGTCAAGGGCAAGCGTGTGATAGTAGCCGCCCGCAATGGCCACGATCCGTCTTCCTTCCTTCATCAGGCGTGAAACGGGTCTGAACGTGCTTTTGTTGATTGCTGTTTCATCCCCGAGTTGACCATAAGTATTAGAACCTGTAATGAACAACACTCCGTCCGAATCAACGTAGGCGGATGAAATTGTATTACATCCCACCCCCAACGTTTTCTTGAACGTTCCTTCATGGATACGGTTCGGGAACCACTGTGTCGTCACATTTGGATTGTTATCACCCACCTGTCCGTATGCATTATCACCAAACGCGATCAGTGCATTGTTTCCGGTAAAGTTAAATACCAGAGGATCCGGTGTGGTCGAGATCACCGTATGGTTCCAGCCGCATGCGATATCGTAGCCCGCATATCCCACAAGTTGTGTCGGTGTCAACGATTCTGTGGTGGTCTCTCCTAAACCCAATTGACCCTTATCATTGGCACCGAACACGAAGATGGTGCTGTCATTTTTTATTAAGGCCGAATGGTTGAAGCCTGCAGCGATCTCGACCGACAAACCGTTTTTAGAGCCTGCGCCTCCGCCTTCTAGCGCCTGTACAACCAACGTCACAGGAGACGTCTTATTTCCCTGTCCCAATTGACCACGATCGTTACGCCCTACACCTAGCACCTGTCCATCATAGCACGTGAAGAGCGTATGTTCGTGTCCACATGCAACATCTACCACATTCGAGAGCGAGGGGATGATACCCAATGAATTGGCCTGTGGAACGAGTGTAGTAGATGCACCACATTGTCCCTGATCGTTCTTTCCACAAAGGTAGGCGCTACCGTTGTTTAAGAGGACAGCCGAGTGGTACCCCCCGGCAGAGATGGAGCGTGCGGGCACATTGCTACCTTCAGGCATGAGCATGGGCACGATATTGGAATTGATCACCACATTGGCTGAGGATGCGCCTCTTCCCAGCTGTCCGTTAGCATCGCTTCCTGCACTCACAACGACTCCATTTGATGTCAGATACATGGAGTGTGTGTAACCTGCAGCAACAGCAATCGCATTTGAAACGCCTGCTACAATACTAAAGTTTGAGGTAGTCACAGTCGAACCTATACCCAACTGTCCGTTGTCGTTCAGACCGGTAGAGATAGCGGTACCGTCTGTGCGAATGCAGAGGGTGAAGCCTTCGCCACATGCTACCAACGACGCATTATTGATGCCTGGCACCTTGGTGGGTACTGTGATAGTGTTGGACGTGTGGCCTAGACCCAGTTGCCCATAGTTGTTGCGACCGTATACGAACAGCTCGCCATTGCGTACATAGGCCGAGTGGTCTTGCGCCGCGCCTGTGAAGAGATAGGCGGATTCAGTATTTGTCAATGGTTTAGGGTAGACACGTCGGGGAATGACGTAATTGGCCAAGTAATTCCAAGAGTATCCGTCGATGTTCATTCCGCCGCTACTGAATACCTCTGTACCTTTGTATATATTGGCAGTTTCGGAGATGCGCAAGTTGCCCCCGAGAAGGATATCGCCATTGCTATCGAGGGACCCGATGCCGTACGTCTGATTGGAAGCTGAGACGGCACTATCGTATGCTGATTTGACCGCTGCAGAACTGGCTGCGACATTGCTACTTGTGGAAGTGACGATACTTGAGATGGACGTTCCTCCGAGTGTGTTAAATGTAGCAGATGTTCCATAGATATCTGTTGCATACAGTTTTGCGAACTTCTTTGTTACTGTTCCTAATTCTGAGACATTGTCGTTGAGAGGCACGATATTTGAAGATGTTGTGATTTGCGTATTGGCTTGTAAATTGGAAGATGATGCAATGAGCGTAGTATATGCTCCTGCAGCAAATCCTATGACATTACTTGATGCATTGAACATTCCTGTGTCTGTATCTTGTTCAAATGACATCGATGGTGCTTCTTTAATACCTGGTCGCGATCGCACTCCTTTAATGGGTGCATTATCGCTATATAAGATGTTTGATGTCGACTGTGATTTCGAATAGATTTCAGACAATCGGATCATATTATATAGGGGTTGGTACTTTCAATGCACATATTTTTTTACTCGAATACAAAGGAATCTGTAATCGGTAATCAGAAAAACAATACATGGAAGCTGACACGCGGTGCCTACAGTCGGCGGAACAGTAAAATGAAATATATATCAGATGGAAATAAATGAACGACATCGCAGTTAGAAAATTGGCGTTAAGAATGGTCGCTGACTTGGGTGTGTTAAAAACTTCTGTGTTTACGAACATCAGTCGTTCTACTCAGGATGGACACCGAGGAGGATGCGAAAGCCGCCGTTTGTGTGTCGTGATAGAGTGCGTGCGTGAGAATGAGTGAGAGTGGTTGGTGGGCATCATCTCGACAGCAGCTGCCGCGACGCGTGTGTGAGGATGCGGCATGTGTCGTGATAAAGTGCGAGTATGCGACATGTTTCCTCCGTTCGCCTATCACTCTTCTTCACGTGCGTGTGTTTGCTTGTGCACCCAGTAGTCTGTCTGCTGGTTGATGTTACACTGTGGGCTCCCCTCCGGTCGCCCACCCGCTCGGTTCCTCGCGGACTCCTTTGTGGGGGCTCCCCTCCGGTCGCCCCCGCTGGGGGAAGAGGTGAAAGGGGCTCCGCCACTTGTTTAATGTGGTACGTTGGTATTTTGTTACTTTCGTTATTTTTTGATGGGGAGGGCCATAGCGGCACCTGTGCCGACACAGGTGCCGCCGTGATGAGGGTGGTCGGTCGGTCGCTCTGTGATGTGACTCGACACAGGTGCCGCCGTGATGGGAGTGGTCGGTCGGTCGCTCTGTGATGTGACTCGACGCAGGTGCCGCCTGATGCGAAAGTCGCCGTCCTTGATGAGATGAGGGAGGGGCCTGATAAAATACCCGACGATCCCCGTAACATCATAATTTCCTTTTGTTTTGTTCTCTCTTCCTCATTTCTAGAAGCAGCAGCAGCATCCTTCATCTAGCCTCACGTGAGAGGAGCTTCTCGTATTCCCAAGATGTGGCGGCTACCTTGACACCACTCTCATCGATCCGATATCCTTATCAAAGGCTGCATACCGTGGTCCTCTGTAGGCGCTCGCCTGGATGTGCGCCGCCTCACTTATGTCATTTGGATCATCATCAGTATCCGACGATCTGCCTGAACGACGACCCTCATAATCCTTTTTTTTTTTTAATAATGTTTTTGGAATCGTCCGCACTGCGTGTAGCCCGTGTGCGAGCAGTGCGTATATTGCCTCGTCCCTGTGTTGTGTTTGCGAATCTATCCATTCTTCGAGTCCCATGTGAAACCCAATAGGTAAAGATACGGTCAATGTCTTTGTAGGTTTCATCTTGTTTTTTTTGTTTTCCGTTTCCATGTATTCTCCTCTTCTTCTTTTATATTATTATCCCCTGCTTGCATGATGGACCTCCGTTTTGCGCGTGCGTTCATGCGTTCTGTATCCTATCACGTGCGTGCGTGTGTTTGCATGCTCAATAAAATGAATCCATCTAGTAGTGTGGTGTCTGCTGGTTGATGTGAACTGTGGGCTCCCCTCCGGTGGGGGAAGAGGTGAAAGGGGCTCCGCCGCTTGTTTGTGACATCATCCCCCCAACATCTGTTCACGTACAGAGTGTCTGAGACACATGTCTATGTCTTGTGTATACATGTCCCTGTACCTGTATTGTTGTTGTTACCGTTGCATTCCATGCTAAAAAAAAAATTGACGCATTTTTTCGTTCCAACAACACCAACAACAACAACTGCTACATCCCAATATCTCCTCTCTCCCCTTTGAAATCTTTCAAGTAAAGTCAAGTCAAGTCATGTCTACTTCTATGTCTGCCCAGATAACTGCGTTCGTCGATACTACCTGTATCTTCGACGTGGTCCAGAAGAAGGACCGAACTAAGCTATCCCATAGAGCCACCGTCCCTAATTTGAAGGGCATTTGCAGCGCTATCATATCCCTGACCAGCGTTCTGGATTGCCTCGCCGACTCTGTCGGCGCAATGAAGATGGCTCACAAAAAGTTTCTCGAAGATTCCCCGTTGGGGGAGAAAGAGCCCCTACAGCTAATGCTTCTCCCCGTTGCAGTCGCTGCTGCGGATGCCGTCCCTGATATTTCTGCGACTTCCTCCGTGCTTGCCCTCTCCAGTGCCTCCGTCTCCCTCCCCGAGGACGACGAAACCAACGAGGACGTTGGCACGGGGTCCGGCAGTAGCGGTAAAAAGCGCCGCGCCAATGCTTCACGCTCTGTGTCACCCTCTGTGGCTCCTGCTCCTGCTTCTGCTGTTCCTGCTGCTGCTCCTGCTCCTGCTGCTGCTGCTCCTGCTGCTCCTGCTGCTTCTGCTGCTGCTGCTGCTACTCCTGCTGCTTCTGCTTCTCCTGCTGGCTCGTTCTCAACGTGCTCCCTGTCCTCCTCCTTGGCCTCCGGTCGTGTTGGTCGCGGGTCCGTTCTAAAGAACGAGCTTCCTGTTGGCTCCAAACACGGTGAGTTGACCATCGTGGGGTATTCCCCCACCCTGGGCTGCACTGCTGTCACCACTCACGGCAACCCATGTAGTCGTAACCAGGTGCTATTAAGCAACCCCAATGGTGTGACCTTCACATCTGGCAAGTGCGCGCACCTAGCGTGCATGAACCAGACTCCCGCAAAGCGTGAGGCGTACCTCGCCAAGAAGCGATATGCTATCGAGCTCTCAATTGAGCTTCGCTCCCTGTCCCTCAGCCAGCTTTAGTTATATAGATACTCAGTTAGATACTCAGTTAGATACTCAGTTAGATACTAAAAACCTTTTTTTTTTGATACATTTCTTAGAGACGAGACGGTCCTGCCTGTATGTACTGTACTGTACTGTACCGTACCCCATGGTCCCCCTGTGAATTCCCCCCTCCGTTTGCGTGCGTGCGTGCGTGCGTGTGTGTTCCATGTGTGCGTGCGTGTGTGTTCCATGCGTGCGTGCGTGTGTGCGTGTCTCTTGTTCTCCTGACGTCGGCGGCGTCTTGCTCCCTCCTCCCCTCTTGCACAGACAACCAACCAACTTGCTCCCTCCCTGCCTGCATCTATCATCCGCGGCGTCGCGTGTGTGTGTGTGATTTCCGTTCCGTAAATCAGTAGTGTGTCTGCTGGTTGATGTGACCTGTGGGCTCCCCTCCGGTCGCCCACCCGCTCGGTTCCTCGCGGACTCCTTTGTGGGGGCTCCCCTCCGGTCGCCCCCGCTGGGGGAAGATGTGAAAGGGGCTCCGCCACTTGTTTAATGTGGTACGGTGGTTCTCATCCATTGACAAGCCGTTTTGAGGTTGGTTGCTTGAGGATGAGAACAACCGTGATGTATGATGATAGGTTTCCCTGAATTTTGTTACTTTCGTTATTTTTTTATTGGGAGGGCCATAGCGGCACCTGTGCCGACACAGGTGCCGCCTGATGAGAGTGGTCGGTCGCTCTGTGATGTGACTCGACTCGACTCGACATGTGCCACCGTGATGAGCTCTGTGATGTGACTCGACACAAGTTCCGCCTGATGAGAGTGGTCGCTCTATGACTCGACTCGACTCGACAGGTGCCGCCTGATGAGAGTGGTCGGTCTCTCTGTGATATGAGTCGACACAGGTTCCGTCGTATGCGAGAGGTCGGTCGCTCTGTGATGTGACTCCTGATGAGAGTGGTCGGTCGCTCTATGACTCGACTCGACAGGTTCCGTCGTATGCGAGAGGTCGTTCGCTCTGTGATGTGACTCGACACAGGTGCCGCCTGATGCGATGTTATTTTACGTCTGCATGGCACTGGATACACCACGCTATTTTACGGCTGCATGGCATACACCACGCTTTACGTCTGCATGGCACTGGATACACCACGCTATTTTACGTCTGCATGGCACTGGATACACCACGCTTTACAGTGAGAAAGCCGTGATGCCGTTGCTAGCAGAGAAGGCCTGCTGCTTCTGGTTGTGGAGCCACAGGATGTCGACGCCACCGACAGCCAGCACGTAGCTTTCAATCCACACGATGAGGAACTCATTGTTGTAGACTGGGACGTTCACATCCTCTCCGGTGCGCAATGAGACGTTGACAGGCATCGGCAGCGGGTTTCCGTTCTCATCTGTGGTATAGATCTTCGCAATGTTGTTGTCGATCGCCTCCACTCGGACCTGGAGCTGATTGGTGATGTTGAAGCCGTTGACGGTTGCATTCTTGTACGAGAAGCACCCCTTGGCTGTCATTTCTACACAGCATAACGTTGTCATGTCAGTGTTGTGCATTAAAACTATAAAAGTTTACAGCCAACAGTAACTAACACACACTACTGCACTTTTCCGTCGCTTTTATCTCGTGGAGACAGATGGACGATACAATGAGGATGCGCTTGCCGCCGTGGTGTCTTTTGGAGACAGATGGACGAGACAATGAGGATGCGCTTGCCGCGGCGGTGTCTTTTGGAGACAGATGGACGATACAATGAGGATGCGCTTGCCGCCGTGGTGTCTTTTGGAGTCAGATGGACGACAATGAGGATGCGCTTGCCACCGCGGTGTCTTTTGGAGACAGATGGACGATGCAATGAGGATGCGCTTGCCGCCGTGGTGTCTTTTGGAGTCAGATGGACGACAATGAGGATGCGCAAGCCGCCGCGGTGTCTTTTGGAGACAGATGGACGATACAATGAGGATGCGCTTGCCGCCGTGGTGTCTTTTGGAGTCAGATGGACGACAATGAGGATGCGCTTGCCGCCGCGGTGTCTTTTGGAGTCAGATGGACGACAATGAGGATGCGCAAGCCGCCGTTTGCGTGGTGTGTGCATCTTATTCCTGTTCACTTGCGTGAGTCGTGAGGGCTCTCCTTTGTACGTCGCTTGTTCCGCGCCTACGATCACTAGGCTACTTCTGCTTGAGGCGTATTTAATGTGTTTTGTGCATTTTGAGAGGCACGTAAATACGCACAAGGAAAGCACCGGAGGGCTTGAGTTGGCATGAATGTGCCAAAAACTCAGACGACATCTGGGTGATCTTAATCAGATCAGATGAATCCGGCGTCTCGCCAAATTGTATAAAGGGTTTACTTGAGAACAACTGTAACTGTACAGCTCCTCCATCCATACAACGAACTAGACACCGTGCGAGAAAAAAACAAATCAGGCCAAACCATTTACAATAATAGCTCGAATAACGTCAGACCGTTTTGTAGGAAAAATCAAATATGGACAAATGTCTCATGGTCATTCAAGCATCCACTCAACGTGTTGCTGATGTTGATAGAGTTATTTCACGTGAAGCCTGCTATAATATACCTGTGAGTCTGAGCAATGAGATCTGTGAAGACTTCAACGACATAGAAATTGATCTGCCTCACATGCGAACAACTGGAGAACCAGGGAGATTGTTGGTAATGAAGGAAAGTGCTTTCTTGCATGCAATTTGTAACATGTGTCAAACATGTCCACGTGACATCGAAATAGCCCTCATATCTGTTGACTTCTTCAGACTACATCCAAATGAACTACACTTCCTTCATGTTTTCAATAAACATAAATTGCATTTGAACAAGTATCTATTCACCAATTAATCTTGCTGGCTGTGAAGAGGAGAATAAGGTTCGTTACAGGGTCTTCTGCGTTGTTTACACCACTTCCACGAGACGATGAGTGGCGATGATCCGCCACCGTGTGTCATGAATGGACGGACGGACGGACGGTGTGGATGCGACAGTTTTCCACCGTTTTGCATGTGATGATTGATGCCTTGCCATGTTTCTGCAGCTCAATTCCCCTGCCCCACTCCGTGGGGCCCGCGATTACCCTATCGATATACGAGATCTATTGTCTAGCAGACCTCTGCTTGACATGTGATCACCGTTTGCGATTACTTTACCGGAATTTCCGTCATCTGTGAATGAATGGACGAACGGGGGCTACGAAAGCCGCCTTGGTGTGTGTGAAGATGAATGAATGGACGAACGTGGGGGTTGCGAAAGCCGCCTTGGTGTGTGTGAAGATGAATGAATGGACGAACTGACGAGTAGGATGAGCAAGCCTCCGTGGAGACCAGATGGACGAGTATGATTCGCAAGCCGCCGCCTGTGTCGTGATAGAGTGCGCTATCTATCATATCTATCTATCTATCTATCTATCTATCTATTTATCCATCCTATCCTATCTATCTAATGCACCGAGTATGCGACATGTTTCCTCCGTTCCGTTTGCCTATCACGTGCGTGCGTATGTTTGCTTGTGCATCCAGTAGTGTGTCTCATGCATGTGAACTGTGGCACAGGTTCCGTCATGATGCGAGAGGTCGGTCGCTCTGTGACTCGACACACGTGCCACCGTCCTTGATGAGAGTGGTTGCCGTTCCTCTAAAAACGAGTGTAAACGTAGTGGCCTAAGCCCCCTCACCCAAATCCTGTGTAGTGCTGGCGGCGGTATGCCAACCTGGATGGTGCTCCTCAAGCGTATGCCATCATCCGGGCATGGTTCACATTAGATGGTTACAACTTAGTCCCTGTAGAATGGTCCAATCACTTCCCCATCAGGGTATCTGTTGAATCCATACAAAAAAGCACGTGGCTCTTCGTTGACCAAGGTTTGAATTTCAATGTGTGTGTGGAACCGATGCTGATTATCTAACTCTAAGTGGATTATAAGCACTTCATGTGCAAATGGAAGCCTTAGTGTAATGGCGTTGGAAGTTGACGTAATATCTTGGACAAACTTGGAGGCCCAGTCTTGGTCCATAACATGCATAGACCGGTCAATAATGTTACAGTTTGAATCTCTATGTAGTTTGGCCAGAATATGTGTTTTCTCATTGAACCGCATGGGGCTTGAGGAGTGGCACAACCAAGATGAAGAGGCAATCCCCATCGATGCTTTCGGGCGTGAGCCACAAACTGCACTCGAGGCTCGATTCTGTTGATAGTGTTACTGTTAATGATGATGATGATTGAGTACCGTAGAATAAGAAGACGAATGAATAAGCCCAAGTGTTACAGTGAATCTTTTACAAACAACATACTCATTGTGTAAGACTTGACAGTTAGTTACACATCAAGACATTCATTCACATCTAGACATTCATTCACATTCACGACGAATTCGAGGACCAGCGCGCACCAATCTGGCCGAAGGTGAGTCCCCCGATATTGGTAAGCGACCGACTCGAGGACATGCTGAGGGACACGAGGACATGCTGAGGGGCATAAAGCTGCATCGTGTTGGTTTACATACAGAATGGGTGATGTCATGAAAACTGCCTCGCAAAACCTACACTCCGTCCGGCCAAACGGGCAAACCCTTTGTCGTGTAGATTCCAAGCAGGACATGGCAACCGACGACCAGGAGCCCCCCCCTGCATGGGCCACGTCCATGCTGCAGCAGCTCTATAAACTTGAGCATGCAGTGTCTGACATCAAGTTGGACATTTTGGAGATGAAGTCATCTATCAGGTTGGCATACTGTCGTCATCTTGGGATGATAGATATCCTTGTACATAACACTGATGCTTGCACCGCGCTGCTTGCCATGCGCAGGAACATGGGCTCGTCCTCCAGCATGAGCATGGCTGAGATAGTTGCCGATTACGAGGTAAACAATCGTGGAGAAGGACTAGTCGGGCCTTTCGGTGGCGACTGCCAGTTTGCTGCTAGGGCTGCTGAAGAATTCTTCTCAAAGATCCATGGGCTGATGCGTGCGATAATGGTCACTGTCGTAATGTACTCTCCGTCGGGCGCCACCCTATCATTGGCTCCAGGCATCAACGGCACTGCTCCTGTCAAAGACAGAACCGTCCCAGATGGTGCTAAACCGTACAGGCTGACAGAGGGCAGTTGCGTTTGGACTCAGTATGATACGCAACACCCGGGCCCTTGCAAGGGATACGTCCACTATGTTGCCAGTGTGGTCACTCTGGATGGTCACAATATCATGGTTGACTGGGGTATTGCTCAATTTGCAAAGCTACCGAGCGACATGATGATGTTTGTCTGATGATTGCAAATCCTTGTTGACCGCATTAGTGCTTGCACGCACTGCATGGCTGGTGGCATGATGTGGCATGACCGGGTTGGAATGCATGCATGGTGGTCAGGCCTGTGGTGTGGTTGGAGAGAGAGGCGATTGTTTACATCAAGCTCCCCTTGGATGTCGGGTACCACACTTGCTCTCGCATCACTGGCTTCTGTTCTTCATGGCTGCGTCCAATGGCACCTGCAATCAGCAGCATTCACAATACTGACGTGCGCAGCCAAAACATATAGATGACATATTGTCATTGCTCATTGCATGCACACACACCTCCTTTGCAGGATGACCAAATACACCGTCCTTGCTGTTCATGTTCTGCATGGTCACGCGTACGTTGGGGCAATGCTCCTTGAGCACTGTTCCCAGTTTGTGGTAAGTCGTAAGCTGTCCCACTGCCACCCACGCGTCCATGAACTCGCTGCCTCCCGCTCCGCCCCGGGCCATTCCAAACATGGTGGACGCGGCAATAATGACACCATTGTAGTCAGCAATCGAATAGGGAATTGATGCTTCTGCAATACTGCTAGATGCGTGTTGCTGAGAATATTCCCACTCTCCCTTAGCCTTGGCTCTGGACTCGTAAAATGTCAGGCTGGGTGCCTCGTTGTTGCTGGGGTATCCCTCTTCCTCGCACATGTTCAGCACACGAACAAACGTGCCGGTGAACCCTTGCTGTGCTACGATGTCCTCGATCTCCTGTGCTGTAATCTGCTGCCCAAACGAACAGACAAGGGCACCATGTTGCGTTGAACCACTCCACGTCCCATGGCCACAGAATAGCAGAACTGCGACATCCGTGCCGGGCTGCAGGAAATGCTGTATGGCGGCTCGCAGGTCCCGTTTTGGAACCTCTGAAGTGCCGCCCAGAACGTTGCAGCTGAATCCTTCTCCCAGCGACTCCTTAAAACGCTCAACATCCGTTGCAAAACCCGTCGTGCTGTACGTACGGAGGTCGCGGGGGAGCAGAGCCGCCTCCTCTAGGACTCGCGTGAGGCGCGCCTCCAGGTTCAAGGTGTAGCTGGGTGAGACTAGCAATGCACGCTTCATCTTGTGGTAATAGTCTTGTGGGAATAAATCACAGTCCTGCGCGCACAACACCAATATGCATTTTTATAGGACCATCCACTCATACAAGATATGATTGTCACCGCCTTATATGCTCGGCCAAACACATCGGGTCGCCATGGAATCATTTGATTGACCGATAAATACTGAAGAATGCCGGAGGCTCACATCAATCCCTATTTTGAACGTGTTCACATGAACACCTCTGAAAAGACTCTCCATCTCGGTAACAACAATTATTTCAACAAAAAATAAATACTGAAGAATGCCGGAGGCTCGATAGCGGATTTTTTGATGGCTTTTACTGCATGGGGGTATAAAAAGTATCCATTCATGTTCTTTATTGCAGGTCATGGATGGCGACGCTGAACTAGATGCTTTGCTTGCACAACACCCGGCTGCAAGAGCGGCATATGAGCGTCGCATCGAGAGGCTAAGGTATGTACATGCTTGCCTGATGATAGCCGAACGATATGTGTTACGCCACACTACTTGCCGTAGAACATGCTAGCAAATGACACACAACATTCGTTTATCTCTTGCTGTTGCAGTCCGACGCGCACTTGGACGGATGTTGTCATTCGAGCTCTTGCCACTCTTGTGAACTCTCCCATGGATGAGCAGCAATTTGCCAAGGCGTCCCACGAAAGACGAGTGTAAACAAGTCAGATCCGACACGTGTTTCCGCGAGTCATCAGCTGAATTCCACTGCCCCACTCCATGGGGCCCGCGTTTCCCCTTCACAATCCCGACATAGTTCTCAAGCAGAAGTCTGCTTGCGAAAGCCGCCTTGGTGTGTGTGAAGATGAATGAATGGACGAACTGACGAGTAGGATGAGCAAGCCTCCGTGGAGACCAGATGGACGAGTATGATACGCAAGCCGCCGCCTGTGTCGTGATAGAGTGAGTGCGCTATCTATCATATCTATCTATCTATCTATCTATCCATCCTATACTATACTATCCTATCCTATCTATCTAATGCACCGAGTATGCGACATGTTTCCTCCGTTCCGTTTGCTTCGATCCTGCAATGAGAAAAAATAATTCAGGCCGAATTGAACAACTGTATAAAGCTTTTGAGCTGTAACATTATTGAGTCTGTGTGTAACTACACATTATGGAGACAACAAAACAACTAGACGACATAATTGCTGCCTTTTTCGAGCAATGTGAGAAGAAGTCAGGCGCCTACATGGATTACAATTTTTTAAAGATTGCTTTTTTGCAGTACATGCATAAGCATTGTGTTCCGCTGCCATATCACTTTGACAAATTTTTTATCACTCTGTTGGGAAAGGAAGGGGTCTCGACATATGGATATGACCCGACAGTTGTAGTGGGACTCAGATTGAGATCGTGGATTACAGACTGATCAACGGTGGACAGCTCGTGCTTGACTTGGAACTTGGCGACCGTCACCCATCGCCCGTCGAATACGTACCATAGTAGCTTTCCGTTCGTACTCGCGGCAGCGATGCGGTTTCCAAGTATTCGTTTCGCGATGCGCGCGATCTCGTTATGGCTCCCGTTGCACGCGCGGACGTCCTCCTCAATGTGTAGGAACATGACCGAACAATAATAAAATGTATGTATGTATGTGTCTTCTGCGTTGTTTACACCACTTCCACGAGACGATGAGTGACGATGATCCGCCACCGTGTGTCATGAATGGACGGTGTGGATGCGACAGTTTTCCACAGTTTTGCATGTGATGATGCCTTGACAGGTTTCTGCAGCTCAATTCCCCTGCCCCACTCCGTGGGGCCCGCGATTACCCTATCGATATACGAGATCTATTGTCTAGCAGACCTCTGCTTGACATGTGATCATCGTTTGCGATTACTTTACCGGGTTTTCCGTCATCTGTGAGTGATATCTTACAGTATCGAGGTATTGACACAGGTGCCGCCGCCTGATGCGAGAGGTCGCCATGTGATGTGACTCGACTCGACAGGTGCCGCCGCCTGATGCGAGAGGTCGCCATGTGATGTGACTCGACTCGACAGGTGCCGCCGCCTGATGCGAGAGGTCGCCATGTGATGTGACTCGACTCGACAGGTGCCGCCGCCTGATGCGAGAGGTCGCCATGTGATGTGACTCGACTCGACAGGTGCCGCCGTGTGTCCCGCAATTCCTCTTTCATACTCCCGACATAGTTGTCGAGCAGAAGTCTGCTTGAGACGACACATCGGAAACGCCCAAGCGTTCCAGTGAGAAAGAAGCTCAAGCGTTACAGTGATAATAAACCCAAGTGTTACAGTGAATCTTTTACAAACAGCATACACATTGTGTAAGACTTGACAGTTAGTTACACAGTAGTGTGTAGTAGTGTGTCTAATGCTTGATGTGAACTGTGGGCTCCCCTCCGGTCGCCCACCCGCTCGGTTCCTCGCGGACTCCTTTGTGGGGGCTCCCCTCCGGTCGCCCCCGGTCGCTCCGCTGGGGGGAAGAGGTGAAAGGGGCTCCGCCGCTTGTTGAATACAATCCGTTGTTTGCCGATGGACTATGGCTGTACATGGACATCTCGTGGCCCGAAAGGGCAGCGGCGGCGGCGTGAGGTCCGTGCGCAGAAGACGAAGTTTCAAGAGCTCCAGCATCCGGGAGACATGGTGAAAACCCTATGGGCACAGGCGGTAGTTCCTCTCCTCCTTGGTGCGCTTGCCCTTGACCTGCGCGTGCGTGGTATCGACATGGTGAGCGAGACCAAGCGCGTGCAGGTCAAAGGCAAGCGCATCAAGGAGGAGATTAACTACCGCCTGTTCCCGGAGAGCTGTACATGGACAGCTCGTGGCCAGAAAGGGCAGCGGCGGCGTGCGCGTTGAGTGGCGTGAGGTCAGTGCGCAGAAGACGAAGTTTCACGAGCTCGAGCATACGGCAGACACTCTCAGGGCACAGGCGGTAGTTAATCTCCTCCTTGGTGCGCTTGCCTTTGACCTGCACGCGCTTGGTCTCGCTCACCATATCCAGACCCACGGAGTTCAGGATCATCTTCACAGACTTGGACACCTTGCGCAGGTCCCACCCGTCGCGAACGCCACACGAGGCCTGGCTGAACAGCCTAGCGGTGTTGTTGTAGCCGCGGAACATCTGTGTTCCCTTGAGCTTGGCGTCGAACACCGTCATCAGGTTCGGGATGATGGTCTCAGTGTCGAACGGGGACGAAAACCCCAGAGCAGCGAGTGTCTCCTCTATCAACACGATCTTCAGAAGATCGGGGTGCAACGGCACGCCACGAAAGGGGCGCTGCAGCTCAGGGCACAGAAGAGATGCAAGTACCTCAACGGAACGTGGGGTATTGCTCCTCAAGACGTTCTCGAATATCTTGGCGACCAGTCGAGAGACCGTCTTCTCTCGCTCCTTCTCTCGCTCCTTCTCTCGCTCAACAACTGCAAAGATGGGGGGTCTGGCGGCACGTCCTCGGTGCCGCAATCAATGCTGTCGACGCCACCTGTCCACACGTACTGGAATACGACATCGGCCATCTCCCTAAAGACGGCACCTGCATCACCTACGTCAAGTTGGTAGTACTCGTACCCAACGTCGCGACGGGGCTTGACTCGAGGGTCTCCGCTAAGGTACCGGAGCAGGACAGTCTCAGCCTCCACACAAGCACGCGGATTAAGTACGTGGATGGCGAAGATCATCTTTGAGTTCTTCGGGTACTGAGAAAGTCGCTGAACAAAGGGATTCGACGTCCTGCCCACCTTGACGACGATCTCATCCTTCTGAATGAACTTGTGCTCAACCAACGCGTACACGACATTGGTTGTAATGTGCGCCATGATCGCTGTCGAGCTGCTCCTATGCTATCCCAATGCGCGCGTTTACACCATTATTATAGGCATGACGGCTCGTCTTCAGTCTCGAATTCGTACGCGACAGGCGACGCTACGTCAACCAGGTGGTTGTACATGGACAGCTCGTGACCCGAAAGGGCAGCGGCGGCGTGCGCGTTGCTCGGCGTCAGATCCGTGCGCAGAAGACAAAGTTTCACGAGCTCGAGCATACGGCAGACACTCTCAGGGCACAGGCGGTAATTTCTCTCCTCCTTTGTGCGTTTGCATTTTACCTGCACCCGCTTGGTCTCGCTCACCATATCCAGACCCACGGCGTTCAATATCATCTTAACCGCCTTGGACACCTTGCGCAGGTCCCACCCGTCGCGAACACCGCACGAGGCCTGGCTGAACAGCCGAGCGGTGTTTGCGAAGTTGCTGAACATCTGCGTGCCCTTGAGCTTGGTGTCGAATGCCGTCATCAGGTTCGAGATGACGGTCGTAGTGTCGAACGGGGACGAAAACCCCAGAGCAGCGAGTGTCTCCTCGATCAACACGATCTTCAGCAAACCTGAGTGCTCAGTCGTGTGCACGTTGGCGCCGCGCACCGGGCGCAGGATCGGGCACAGCAGGCGCGACAGGAGCCGCGCCTTCGGAGAACCGACAGCACCAGGCTTGTTCTTCATCAGGAACGCCTCGTCGACGCGGTCGATGCCCCATGCAGAGCAGTAGCGGCTCAGGTACAGAATGAACTTGTCGTCCTCGCTCGCGTCGTTGGCCATCACCCGCTGCTCGATAGCATCCATGAGATCCTTGCGTCGCATGGCACTGGGCACATCGCTGAGGATGTCGGTGCCGGCGACAGGGACAGGGGCAGCGACAGGGACAGTGTCAAGGGCAGCGACGGCGACAGGGACAGCTCCGGTGAGCGCATCCAGCTGCTCCTGAGCCTTGAAGACGCGCAACAGGAACTCGCTTGTCGCCTCCACGTCGCCCTCAGCCGGCGCGTGCACGCGGGCGGCACTGACCGCAGCGTAGCTGGTGCCGAGGTCCACTCGGTGACCTGCATGCTCCAGAAGGTCGGCAAAGCAGGACACGTAGTCGAAGCTGGCGTTGTATATCTCAGCTAGAAAGTAGCTTTCGACAGTCATCTTCAGTGCCGGTGGAGCCACGGTCGCAAACAACGGGGCGAGATCGCCACCCGAGAGCTCTTGCAGTGTGTGGTCGTCTCCACCGTCAATCGCGGGTACGTGCTTGACCTCTAAGCAGGTTGCGAAACCTTCCATCCACCTGCGTCAGTTTTTAAGCAGTGGTCCCCAAAGTCATACTTAATTATATAGCAAAGAGTGTTTTAGAATTGTGACTTTGGGTACCACCTCTCTATCCCGTGGTACGTGCTTGACTCTAAAGCAGGTTGCAAAACATTCCATCCACCTTATATTTAATTATAGCAAAGCGTGTTTTAGAAGTATGACTTTACCCGCTACCTCTCTATCGCACCTGAGCCACTGGTAGAGGTCGACGTGCGTCAAGTGTTGTCGGGTTGCCTCTCGTGCCACCCTCATGTTCTTGGCGACGAGCGTCCTGACGTCTGTGTCGACCAGGTGGCGCACGCGTCCTGTCATCTGCAACGTGCCCATCGGCGCCGCGGACCCGGGGCACAGGTATAGGTACATCCTGTCAAAATGCTCGGTGCTGAAGTCGACGCCCGCCGATATGGTCGGCGTGTACACGACGATCCGTTTGCTGCTCCAGAGTGCGTCTACGTCTATGAGCTTCGCCTTGACTGCGTCGGCTGTCCTGGACGTGTGCAGCAGGCAGAGTCTGGCCGCGTCCTTCGGGTCGTCGAATGTGTCAAGTGCGGCCTTGTGCACCTGCATCGCTCGCTCCTGGCTGAGCGAGACGACGACGACGTTCCTTCCTGCGATGATGTCGTCTCGGATCTGCGCACTCCATGTCGCCTCGTCCTTCGATATGGCGAATGTGCGCGCGTTCTCTGTGCTCCTGTAGTCGTTGACGACGAGCAGGTTGCGCAAGCCGGCCTGCTTGAGGAATTCTTTCGTGACGCTGCCCCATGTCGCGTCCATTGTGACGACGCCGGTTGTCGTCGAGTTGAGCGTGTTCGCAAGCCCCTGTAGCTCAGCCAAGGGTGTGGCGACGGTTGGCGACATGAAGTGTCTCAGCAGTGACTCGACCTCGTCGAGCACAACGATGTCAAAGCCCGATGTGAGGTATCGCATGCACGTGTGCTCTGCGAGCCTGTGTAGCGACTCTATCTGGCAGATGACCCGCGGTGTCTTGTCCCTTCGCCTGAGGTCCTGTGGGGTGACGTCGGCGTCGAGGTATGATACAAATCCCTTGCGCGCCAGTTTTCTCTTGTGCTCTAGCGCGAGCGACTGTCGGTATGTGACGACGAGCACGGTCTTGTCCTTTCCCACGCGTTCTAGGAGTGCGTCTAGCATGGTGGACTTTCCTGACCCCATCGGGCTGCGCACGGAGAGCGTGTTGACGTCCTTGCGCTCCGTGTCTAACCACACGTCTACCGCCTGCTTCATCTCTAGGCATGCGTCGATGTCTATGTACCTACTGTTGACGTGCACGGCTCCCGCGTCCCACGCGTCGCCTGCGGGTTCCGCGAGTCTTCCGATGCACACGGGCGCGTGGTTGTCGCATGTGGCGGAGAAGCACTTTACGAGGCAGTTTCTTGCTGTGTCTACGAAGCATCGCATGTTCTGCTCTCCGTTGTGTATGTTTCCTGTGTAGCACGGTTCACTCCTGTCACTGTAGTTGAACCTGACGCCTACGGCTCGATCGAATGCGTCCTCTGCTGGTCGTCTGTCGTGGAATGCTGACGGGTGCATGTCTCGTCTGAGTAGGTCGAGCATGCGCACGATGACGTCGGCGCGTCGGACGTGCGGTTCCTTCTCTACGGCCTTTGCGATGATGGTTCCCGCCGCTCTGACTGCGTCTGCGACTGTTTGCGTGCGCGGTCGTGCCGGCCATGCGATCCCGTTCTTCTTGACGTATCTCGGTATGTGCTCTGGCACCTGTATGACTGCGGCATCCTCGGGTACGTTTGAGATGACTGTCCTGAGTGCTGTGTATGGGTCATCCTTGTGGTGCTGCTTGAGAGGGACGAGGACCGAGTCCGCGTCCTTGTTGAACTTGCACGACCCTCGTCGGTATTTAGTACTTCTCTGAGGGTCGTTTGAAACAAAGAAAATCCTGTTTGAATTGTTCGTTTGATTCATTCTTAGATTCAATCGGAGATAACCTTGATTCAATCGATCTTTGTTTCCTGTTTGAATCAGTCGGCCATCAAACCTACCGATTGAGATCCGTTTGAAACAAGGTTGGTTGTTTCAAACATGACTCAAACCATGTTCAAATAGATCTTAATCAAGCCGTCATCAACGTGCCCCTTGAAAAAGGTTTGAAACAAGGTTGGTTGTTTCAAACATGACTCAAACCATGTTCAAATAGATCTGTTTTTTCGTAAAGCAATGCAAGCACTGAAGACTGAGGGCGCATATTTGGACAGCAGGACTCTTCGATCTTTGTTACAGAAATTGAAAGCACCATAATGAATGAATCCTTAGATAGTTAAACATGATAGTAATTAGTGATTGAAGAGCTAGATATATATGCTACTAAGGAAGTGCAGTTGGCCACGAAGTAGTTCCTCAGGTACGAATTGACGAAACTCCAGCATGCTGTGCTTCTTGTTCATCAACGACATCGTCTTCAGCCTCAAGGTCATAAGCATCCAGGCGTTCTGACGCGAGACCAGTCGCAAGAGTGAGACCTGCAGACAAATGTTCGTTGGTGAGCGTTAGTTGAGATACATTGGCAGCAATGCGCATTCTTCCGACTTTCAAATAGCAGCCATGGTTCAAACCAAATTCGCTATCTGAATGCGCACCTGTTTTGCACCTCGAGCATTGGAACTCTTGCGGCTCCATGATGAGCTGGACGATAGGTTGACTTGCTGCAGCTGCCTTAATGCCTGCGGAACAACTCGAAAAAGCGAGTCAGTCAAAGTTGAGACAAATTCTGGTCAAGTAAGGCACCACTTGACGAGACGCAAAACGCAGTACCTTAACCGCACGCGCGGGGGCGGAGAAGCAGGTCGCTACAGTCTTGGGTTGAAGCACAACAATTCCCAAAGCAAAGTACCGCTGAAGCAAAGTGCTCGCGCGTGTAGGTATTGACGGATCTCAGAAGTAATTCGGGAATGGCTGAAGCTATGAAAGCAAGCTCAGTCCAAGTTAATTCAAGGAAAGCAGGCAGCATGTCGCTATCTGACTGCGCACCTGTTTCACACCTCGAGCATTGGAACTCTTGCGGCTCCATGATAGGTCATTTTGCTGCAGCTGCCTTAATGCCTGCGACACAACTCTGGTCAAGTAAGGCACCACTTGACGAAACGAAAAATGCAGTACCTTAACCGCACGCGCCGGCGTGGGCGGAGAAGAAGGTCGCTACAGTCTTGAGTTGAAGCACAACCATTCCCAAAGCAAAGTGCCGCGGAAGCAAAGTGCTCGCGCATGTAGGTATTGACGGATCTAGGAAGCAATTCGGGAATGGCTGAAGCTATGAATAGATCAGTCCAAGTTAATTCAAGGAAAGCAGGCAGCATGGTGCGCTATTCTGCAGGAATATCGCTGAGTCGAGAACCAATTGACGCGCAGTGAACAGTGAAAGCTTGCACAGCCGCTAAGTTGAAGCGCTAACCCATTGCGCTGACCAGTTTGAACTGTACAGCATGCAGTACCGCCGTAACCGCACGCGCATGGGCGGAGAAGCAGGTCGCCATATTTGAATCGGATTCTCGGGGCCTGCGCCTGCGGTGCATGCGGGATCTGCGTCGCAGGACCTAGACAACCCTGATGGGGGTCATGCTAATCAAACCTGATGAACAATGGGGGATAATGATCCCGAAACTTCTCATGTACCCAAATATGATTATTCCGATTCTGGAAAACAAAAGATCATAACCAGATTCAAAGGGACGAGGAAGTTCTGAGCTTAGAGAACTGGTTACACATCTGCGCCTTTCGAACAGCGACCAGTTGGGACCCTGCACACCAGTAGGCTATCCTCCACTATGATAATGGTTTCTAAACTTCTCATGTACCTATATATGATTATTTAGATTCAGGAAAACAAAAGATCATAACCAGATTCGAAGGGACGAGGAAGTTCTGAGCTTAGAGAACTGGTTACAGATCCGTGCCTTTCGAACGGCGACCAGTTGGGACCCTGCACGCCAGTAGGCTATCCTACACCTAGATAATGGTTTCTAAACTTCTTAGGTACCTATATATGATTATATCGATTCAGGAAAACAAAAGATCATAACCAGAATCGAAGGGACGGGGAAGTTCTGAGCTTAGAAAACTAGTTACAGATCCGCGCCTTTCGAACAGCTACCAGTTGGGACCCTGCACGCCAGTAGGCTATCCTACACTACGATAATGGTTTCTAACCTTCTTAGGTACCTATATCTGATAAATTAGATTCAGGTAAACAAAATGTCATAACCAGATTCGAAGGGACGGGGAAGTTCTGAGCTTAGAGAACTGGTTACAGATCCGCGCCTTTCGAACAGCGCAGATCGGTAACTACTGATTTAAACTCAGAACTTCCTCGTTCCTTCGAATCTGCTTCTGATCTTTGGTTTTCCTGAATCGGACTGATCACATATAGGCACCTGACAAGTTCAGGGACCATTTTCCTACTGTAGGATAGTCTATGGGGGTCAGGATCTCAACTGGTTACGGTTTAAACAGCGCAGATCGGTAACTACTGATTTAAACTCAGAACTTCCTCGTTCCTTCGAATCTGCTTCTGATCTTTGGTTTTCCTGAATCGGACTGATCACATATAGGTACCTGACAAGTTCAGGGACCATTTTCCTACTGTAGGATAGTTTATGGGGTTCAGGATCTCAACTGGTTACGGTTTAAAGAGCGCAGATCGGTAACTACTGATTTAAACTCAGAACTTCCTCGTTCCTTCGAATCTGCTTCTGATCTTTGGTTTTCCTGAATCGGACTGATCACATATAGGCACCTGACAAGTTCAGGGACCATTTTCCTACTGTAGGATAGTCTATGGGGGTCAGGATCTCAACTGGTTCCGGTTTAAACAGCGCAGATCGGTAACTACTGATTTAAACTCAGAACTTCCTCGTTCCTTCGAATCTGCTTCTGATCTTTGGTTTTCCTGAATCGGACTGATCACATATAGGTACCTGACAAGTTCAGGGACCATTTTCCTACTGTAGGATAGTCTATGGGGTTCAGGATCTTAACTGGTTACGGTTTAAACAGCGCAGATCAGTAACTACTGATTTGAACTCAGAACTTCCTCGTTCCTTCGAATCTGCTTCTGATCTTTGGTTTTCCTGAATCGGACTGATCACATATAGGTACCTGACAAGTTCAGGGACCATTTTCCTACTGTAGGATAGTCTATGGGGTTCAGGATCTCAACTGGTTACGGTTTAAACAGCACAGATCGGTAACTACTGATTTGAACTCAGAATTTCCTCGTTCCTTCGAATCTGCTTCTGATCTTTGGTTTTCCTGAATCGGACTGATCCCATATGGGTACCTGACAAGTTCAGGGACCATTTTCCTACTGTAGGATAGTCTATGGGGGTATGTTATAAACATGTTTTATTACATTGATGACCTCTTTGACATATATTCCAAAGCATCCCTTATTCATATCTAAGTCTATGTAACTTAAAGGAAGTACGGTATGCAAAGATTTGAATAGTTATTCATTAAATAATGCAGTTGTATTCACTGCTGAAATTGGGCCGAAATACCTACGGTTAATAAGCAATATAGACCCTTGTGCTAACCGTATATTCCCTTTCCTACCCTTGCTGGCCCTTCACCGTTGGTTCCTCTCTTCCCTGTTCCAATAAATCCGGGACGCGAACTGTTGTAGTGCTAGCTGGACTGTTGTTCCAAGCAACCGTGTACCGTACTCCTGTCCGGCTCTCAGCTGTCCCCGCGCCCAGTAGAAGATCCCTGGCAACGGAGCCCACGCACGCCAAACCCCTGAACCCACAAACTGAACCGGCCAAGTGCAATTCGAGCCACCAGATTGTAAACTCGCATTCTGAACGCTACGCTACGATCCTCCTCTTCCTCTTTTTTTCTTCACTTCGACTGGAGACAACTACTAACGAGGCAACGATCACAAGGCATACATGCATCGGTGAGCAGCCCTGGTCGCCAACTGCATCTTGGCCTTGTGATCGTTGCCTCGTTAGTGCAAGCTGCTCCTCGTAGTTACACGAGGCTAGTTCGACAAATTGTACAAGATTTCGGAAATTACAGAATCCAAGCAGGGGCAAATTTGGCCCTTCAGGAAGCGACAGAGGCCTACTTGGTGGGCCTCTTCGAGAACACTAATCTGGCGGCTATACATGCCAAGCGGGTAACCATTATGCCCAAGGATATGCAGGTGCGCTATCTACAGGGGTTGGGGGTGGGGTGGGGGGTGGGTGGGCGGGGTGGGGGGTAAGAGTTGGATCCACACAAAATATGCTGCAGCTTCTGGGCAGATCCCTAGGTGGGCAGTTGGCCTTTGGTAAAAATATGCTGCAGCTGCTGGGACCCGTATACGACAAAACACAACAGTACACTACACTACACTACACAACAGTACACAACACTATACAACACTACACAACACTACACAACACTACACAACACTATAGAACAAGGGGGTTGGGAGGGGGATGGGGGGGGGGGGGGGGGGGGGGGGGGGGGGGGGGGGGGGGGACTGAGCTACTTGAAACACTCACTCATTCACTAACTTTGATGTCTGTTTCCACTTGCAGCTCGCTCGGAGGATTCGAGGGGAGCGAAACTAGGACTTGGCAAGAAGTTGTGGTGAGTTATGCTTTCATGCCTGAACCACCCTCATGTAACAACTTAATGAATGCATGTTACTTATCAATAATATCATAATATGGCTTAGCTGAACCTACCCATACTGTAGCCCGATAAGCGCCCTTGAGGCTGCTTGCTACAGAATGGGCGGGAGATGCGATTTGCCTTGTGTGGTATGCCTTAACCACCCTCATGTAACAACTTAATTAATGCATGTTACTTATCAATAATATCAGAATATGGCTTAGCTGAACCTACCCATACTGTAGCCCGATAAGCGCCCTTGAGGCTGCTTGCTACAGAATGGGCGGGAGATGCGATTTGCCTTGTATGGTATGCCTGAACCACCCTCATGTAACAACTTAATTAATGCATGTTACTTATCAATAATATCATAATATGGCTTAGCTGAACCTACCCATACTGTAGCCCGATAAGCGCCCTTGAGGCTGCTTGCTACAGAATGGGCGGGAGATGCGATTTGCCTTGTATGGTATGCCTGAACCACCCTCATGTAACAACTTAATTAATGCATGTCAGTAATAAAAAATATGGCTTAGCTGCACCTGCCCATTATGTAGCCGCATAAGCGCCCTTGAGGCTGCTTGCTACAAAATGGGTGGTCAATGCGTTTAGCCATGTATGCATCCACCACCCTCTGCACACACTTAAGTCACCAACATGATAAGTGCAGCACATTCTAAGCAGCATTATCTTACTCATTCTAATGTTTTTCCCTAGCAGGTCATTCATGAATGCTGGCTGTTGGGAGCAAGTAAAGGACGAATATGCAGTAGTGGAGCTGCCTGGAAGCTGCCATCATGTGGTGCCAAGCTTAGCCAATGGGATATTAAGGCATGTTAGTGCCCTGAATATATAGTAGCATGGAGCAGTAATCATAGGGTGACTTTAGTTTGGGTTTTGTTTATGAGGGTTTAAAGGTACTGCCTGTCCTTGTTGACCAGGACAGGCAGTACCTTTAAACCCTCATACAAAAAACCCAAAAATTTAATTTGAAATTTCAAGCACAGCAGTAGATAGGCCTATTATCCCTTCCACCACCTTGGACAATAGCCGGGCCTGGTAGTTGACAATATACAGCCTTCTTGTGCGATACCCACGAGAGCACTGTATTGTATTCATCAATTGTGCGATACCCACAACGATGAATACTTTCCCTACAACTGAATTAGACCTAACTTCCAGCCAGCTCCATTAGGTTGTACAGCTTCCAGCCATGGGTTGTACAGCTTCCAGCTAGCTCCTTAGGTTGTAGAACTTCCAGCCAGCTTCAATAGACTTTCACTTTGTGTGACAGGTTGTACAGCTTCTAGCCAGATCCATTAGGTTGTACAGCTTCCAGCCAGCTGCATTAGATTGTACAGCTTCTACCCAGCTCCATTAGGTTGTAGAGCTTCCAGCCAGCTCCATTAGACTTTCACTTGTGTGGCAGGTTGTAAAGCTTCCACCCAGCTCCATTAGGTTGTACAGCTTCCAGCCAGCTCCATAAGACTTTCACTTTGTGTGCCAGGTTGTATAGCTTCTAGCCAGATCCATTAGGCTGTCTCTCTGTATATTAGTTTGTTGTGTAGCTTCGAGCCAGCTAAGCCGTCCTCAGCAGGAAAATTAAATATATGATACCAATTTGTTTTCTGGCATTATATTTGTTTCCTTTCCTGTAAAAGTTTCTTTCCTACCATTGTCCAAAGTGCGAGTACTTAAACACGCACACACACCCTACTTGGGCTGTTTCCAAACTCCTACATTCAACTTCAACTTGGTTACATAGCCAGACTTCAACTTGGTTACATAGCCAGACTTCAACTTGGTTACGTAGCCAGACTTCAACTTGGTTACATAGCCAGACTTCAACTTGGTTACATAGCCAGTTGTGACACTTGAGATTACAGCCATCATCTTGCTAGCACCTACACCCCACCCTAGATTTTTGTCTAGCCAATGAAAGCACAACTAATGTACTACAAGGTACGGATTTGTGCCGGTTATCGCTAGGCGCTCGCCCGCCTCGGATTCAAAGCTTCCTACCTCTCGGCAGCCTACATATGGGAGCTTAGCTACATTTCGAAGTGCAATATCTTCGACCACCTTGAATTCCGTTTGATATTGTCTTGATTGACTTCCGTCTGATTCAATGAATAAGCTGCTTGAATTGAATCACTGATTCAAACTGTTTTCAAGGTACCCTGATTCAAGGGGAAAACCGCTTGATAGGGGTTCATTGATTCAAACCAGTTGATTCAAACGATTTCAAAGGTCTGCCTAAATACCGACGCTAGCATGCGCATCTCCCTGTCCCTCGTGTACACGCCTATGTCTACGAGCTTCCCGACTCCGTTTGGGTCTAGCTGCTGCAGTCTCGTGGCGAGGTGTGCTGCTCCTGTGGTGTCTGACTGGTGGTTGCTGCTGTACACGTGGAGCGGCGTTCCTGCGCGCGCCGTGTCGATGATGAGGTGCAGGCTGAGCTTCTTGGCGTTTGGGCTGACGAGCCATATGAGGTCGTTGTCGACGTCGATCTGTATTCCGTAGTCGTTGCTGAAGATCATCTTGATTGCGTCCTCTGTGTGTGCGACCAGCGCGGCGACGTCTGGGAAGGGCACCTGGTCGTTCGGAAGTGGTGGACCGTCGATGTCAAGGTACGGCTTGCATGGCTTTCCGAACGGTATGATCTCGAACGCGTGCCTCGCGTGTCCCTTGAGTCTTTGCAGCGCCTCGTTTGCGTCTGTCCATTCCTTGTAGCATCCGAACTGTCTCCATCCACTGAACGGGTCCTGCAGCTGCATCTGCGCGCGTGCGTGCATGATCGTCGCATCTGCCTGCATGCTCGCCTTTGCGCCTGCGCCCCTGTGCCAGTTTGCTCCCGGCCCCATGATGGGTGGGCATGGCGCTAAGTTGGCCTTGGGTTGTTTTGTTGCGTCCGTCGGCATCGTTTCAACCTTGTTCAGTCGGATAATCCAATTGCGTGGTTGAAATGGTGATTCGTGTGGATAACCCTTTGGTCTGGTACATCTACATTTTGCTTACTCTCATCCTGTTTACACCATAAACATGTCAGATCCTGCACACGAGTCCGCAGCTCAATTCCGTGCTTGACCTCTAAGCAGGTGGAGAAACCCTCCATCCACCTGCGTCAGTTTTCAAGCAGTGGTCCCCAAAGTCATACTTAATTATATAGCAAAGCGTGTTTTTAGAAGTGTGACTTTGGGTACCACTTTTACAATTTCACAATTCACCCCGTGGGTCAAGCAGACGTCTGCTTGAGACTACACGTGTTCCCCATGCGCCCCCCGAAGCGCGCGTGTAAGCAGGTCAGATCCTACACGTGTTTCCGCGAGTCATCAGCTGAATTCCACTGCCCCACTCCGTGGGTCCCGCGATTCCCCTTTCATAATCCCGAAATAGTTGTCAAGCAGACTTCTGCTTGAGGTTTGTTTCTGTAAAGAGAGGAGATGTATGTTTTGTAGAGCATGGCGCCTGCTTGAAACCTTGCGGGTTTCTTTTGTAGACGCTCCCTAAGACACGATCCGGTGTCCTGTAGCGTTTGCATCGTTTGTACGGCTCTCAGCAATAGTTTCAACTTTTCGTTCCATATATTAGCCTTTTGCTGTAGGTGCTACAACCGATACAAGCGCTACACTTTTTTTATAATAAAAAAAGAGAGAGAGGAGAAGTTACACACTTAGCAAAACAATGCTGCTACTGTAGAGAGAGAGAGGGAACGTTACATACTCAGCAAAACAATGCCGAGACCTGTATGGATCAAAGTTGTTTACACTCGTTTTTATTAAAACAATAGTTTAGTTGCTAATCTGTCAACGGTTGTAGCTCAGTGGTATAGCGTGAGGTTAAGCCATTTTTCTTCATTCCTTGATCATGTCGCCCACTGAGCGATATATAAGATCCGGGTTCGAATCTCGGTACCTCCAGTGTTTTGCCAAAGTTCCACCTTCAGTTAATCAAGTTACCTGAGTTAATTAAGTTAAGTAAGTTATTCAATTTCCTGGCTGCGGATGTCTTGACTGAAGACGCGTCCACCGCGATCCACAGCTGTCACGATCATACGACGAATTGTCACAAATCCAAGTGTTGTTCCGTCTTTCATGTCAATGTTGATGAGATGCGGTAGCCAGGACGAAAGTCTACTCGCGCACATAGTGGCCTGCTGTATGGCTTTCAACACCTTGGCATTTCCAGTTTTGGCAGGGGCTTTGAGGATTTTCGTCTCCACCACGAAAAGTGTGTTGATAGCATGTGAGAATACAAGGGTGTCCCCGTTGGCGCGCTTGAAGCATCCGTCATCGAAGACGTACTCCACAGCGACGAGGAACAAACGTGACGATGGGGATGTGTGGTGTTTTTGTTTAATTAGGTGGCGCAATGCGTTATACTCCAAGACGCGTGGATCTCCGGAAGTAGCCGATGACGTCCGCAGTGCATTGAGACGGCTGACATTCCGGCAGTGGAGGCGATCAAGAAACTTGGATGTGTCGAGACTGTCCATGTCCAGCGCCCTTCCTAGTTGGCGGACTGGCTTTGAAATGGGCTGACAAGGTTGTGTCGGCATCGCGTCGATGAAGACTCTTTTCTTCGCGCATACGTGGATGTGGCAATGACTCCAATCTCAAAAGAAGGCTTTACATATCCATACATAAAGAACCTGAGGATCTCATTAGAATGGCTCTTGAGGAATCTTTTGACTCCAACACTGGCTGGGTTCATGACTTGCGTTGTGCTCTCCACAAGCTAGGATCCAGTAAAAACATCAACATTTTGGAGGCTGTCGATGTCGAAGGTATTATGTCTGAAGTTTTTGAGTCATGGAGGTTTAAGTACCCAAGTGACACCAATGCAGTTAGAGACATCCCTGATGAGAGAAGGGTTGGCTTTAAACGCCTCCGATACCAAAAATGGTTCGCAGCCAACAGCAATGATGAGAATGGCTTGATTCCCTTTACATCCGCCTTACATAAGCAGGATCAGATTCGTTCTATAGCACAGTTTAGAATGGGTTCCCATTGGCTGAACACAGAAAGAATGAGGGTGGTGGATAGAGCACACATCCCTCGCTCAATGAGACACTGTCAAATGTGTGGGTTCCAAAAACCTGAGGATGAAATGCATATGTTTGAGTGCCCTTTTTATAATGATATTCGCCTCCGCTACCAAAAGCTGTTTACAGATATTTATAGGCATGTCCATGAGGATACCAACTTAACCGTATGGAATGTGGAATTCTGCGATTCCACATTCAGAACCTTTATGAATGGAAATGGCACTAAGTCTTTTTGGAGCAACCTAGCCGACTATCTTTCTACTTGTAGAAGAGCAAGACAGGAAGCCCTGGACTGCTTAGTGGCACCGTAATTTATCATCCCTTTTTTTCTTCTTCTTGTGACTTCTCATTTGTTAGCTTCTTACCTCCGCCACTGTAAGTGGTTGAGATCTGGGTCCGGCTCTAAGGGGTTTAATACCTACGCCACCAAAACGGTGGTTGGGAGTTTGGTTTGTTTGTCCTCGACACACCCCTGATGTAATGGGGTGTTTTGCTTTGTGGGTGCTTTTTCTTTTTGTTTAAAGCACAGAGTCTCATACACCCTCGCGGTGTCAAGTAGACTTTAACATGTAATGTAATGTAATGTAATGTAATGTAATATCCGTCTGTGTGGCGTGTGGAAAGAGAGAGAGAGAGAGAGAGAGAGAGAAAGAGAGAGAGAGAGAAAGAGAGAGAGAGAGAGAGGGATAGATATTCGCGTGTGTATGTATTTTGCGTTATTTGTAGATGGAAGAAAGGAAAGAGGAGGGTGGTGTGCGAATGACGCGCTAGGGAAGAGGATGATGAGGAGAAGAAAAGAAAAATATGCAGGCTCGGGGCGAGGAGGTCCTTTTATGATGCCCGGCTATCGTACCTCCAGCAATACACAAGGATTGGGCATGCCTGGGTACGCAAAGCGCCGGTCCCTTTAATCTGAGTGAGTGATTGAGTGATTGACGATGAAGAGGAGTCGTCGACATGTGTTCCGCCGTTTGCGTGTGTCAATGAGTGTCCTGCGTGTGCCATTCGACAGTGTTCCGCCGTTTGCATGTTCGGCCTCTTGTGTCCTCCGATACATTCGACAGTGTTTCGCCGTTTGCGTGTGTCCTCCGATGGAAAAGTCAGATCCTAGGACACGTGTTTCCGCGAGTCCGCAGCTGAATTCCCCTGCCCCACTCCGTGGGTCCCGCGATTCCTCTTTCATGATCCCGGAATAGTTTGTTAAGCAGACGTCTGCTTGAGACGACACGTGTCCCCATGCGCTCATGAAAGAGGAATCGCGGAATCGAGGCATGACTCCTGAATGTTGGGGAAGGGGATTCCGTATTGTTTGCAAAGATCCTCATTGAGACGCCTGTCATGATCGTTCAGGGAATTCCATTGCTCGGCAGTCATGCTTGACAGTTCGTACCTCAGTTGCTTCTCAAGTGCTTCTGCGCGCTCAGTCTCAATCTTCAGTCTAGCAACATATGCCTTATTTCGAGCGCGCTCAGTCTCAAGCTCAATCTCCAGACTATTCACTCGAGAAGCATCTGCCTTCTTTAGAGAGTGCTCAGTCTCAAGCTCAAGCTCAATCTTCAGTCGAGCAGCATCTGCCTTATTTCGAGCGCGCTCAGTCTCAAGCTCAATCTTCAGTCGAGCTATGTAAATAAAAGCGAAGGTAGCGATGCAGATAGGTATTAGTAGAGAAAAACACTTGTCAATCATATTGATTGATTGTTTATAAAGCATAGCTTTCCACTTGTTGTCCAGAATAAGCGCAAGATAGCGTTTCAACTTCCAATTACGTAACATTACATTACATTGATTGCCGGAGCGGAGGTACAATATAAACTTGTAACTACTTACTTTGGCCTTGCTACGGCCAGTAAGACCTTGCCCCCTAACCTGCTCCCGGTCATGGCGTAGAAAACGAATGACCAACCCCTTGTGAGAATTAGGTGCGCTCCTCCCAAACGGTGCGCATCATCATGCGAGTCGAGGAGTGTGTACCTTGCAGCACCGGGTGTGTGTGACAAAATGTTGACTGCCTCCTTCAGCATCTCAAAGACCGGCGCTGTATAAATTGATCCTTTGGGTAAATGTAGGCAATGCAACCATACTGCGTTGCACTCCCACATATCGTCATCGAATGTAACATGGTCCACGTACTTGAAGCGAAGTCTTGGCTCGATACTAAAGATGTTGCACCAAAGCCCATCGGCTCCCGGCCTCAACCAACCTCGTAGACGCGGCATTTGCTTGCGCTCACCACGGAATTCGATCATAAGGCGGCCTTGATTCCGACTTGATTCCGACACGCTAGCCTGCTTTTGCTGATCTGAAGAAGCACTTGGGGGCTTGCAAGAGTTGTCTTCGAGCTTCGATGGACTGTACTTAGGCGTGGCCAAGGCCCCCTTAAAAGTATTGAGTGTAGCCATTGTACGGCTGTAATCTGTACGGATTTTGCGTTTCTTACACTCGTTTTTTGAGGAGCACACGAAACCCTTGTCGTCGACTAAAGCCCGCATGATGAGATGGGGTAGTGTAGCTGGGTCTTTGTAGAATTCGGCGACTGAATGCCCCTGCCCCGCTTCGCCCCCTTCAAACAATCACAATGGGGTTGTCAAGCTGAGCTCTGCTTGAGGTCACAAAAAGCATAAGGCGATGAGAATTATAAAAGAAAAACTAAGATGAACGCTTGTCGCTTGGTTATTCAGGCATCCACTTACCCCGTGTCTGATATAGATAGAGTTGTTTCGCGTCAAGACTGCTACATACATGTCGATCTGAACAGAGAGATATGTGAAGACTTCAACGAAATAAAAGTTGATTTACCTTACATGCAAACAACTAGAGAACCAGGGAGATTGTTGGTGTTCAAAGAAAATGATTTCTTGCATGCAATTAATAACATGAGTCAAACGTCTCCACATAGTATCGAAAAAGCCCTCAGATTTGCTAACATATTCGGACTACATTCAACTGAGCTGCACTTTCTTAGGATTTGCAGTAAACATAAACTGCACTTGAACAAGTATCTATTTACCGATTAATAAGCAAATATGAAATGAAGGAAAGACCACAAGGCCTTTGTAGAATTCGGCGGCTGAATGCCACTCGACGGAATACTAAAATGAAACCGATAAAATGAAATCCCTCTGCACCGCTACACGGTGCCCGCGCTCCTCCCTTCAGAAATTCACTAGGGTTGTCAAGCAGAAGCCTGCTTGATACACACGACTTTCTCTTGAGTAGTGATAATTTAATTCTGCGATTTTTTATCGACTTTTTCAAAATAGGGGGCCTGAGCCTCTTCCTCATCCGGTGATACCAGGAGGCAAAGTAGTACCATTCCCTATTAATCCAATTATCATGTACAACTCCATGACGCAATGGATCAACCCCATGCCTGCCTTCCAATCCCTCCCTGCACCAGAGCGGCATGGCCACTTGGTTGAATGACGATATTGCACCAAGTCGATATCGTGATCACAGCTCGGTTGAAGTCTGTCATGCAATGCGTGTGAAGGACTTGCAGGGCAGTCTGAAGCACCGATTTCTCCGTTGAGTTGATGACCCACCTGTGTGCAATCACAATCACACACGTCGTGTGTTATACTAATGATGTTGTCTAGGTTGTTCAAATGGCTATAGAGACAACAAAGCAAATCATACCGGTTGTTGTTTCGCAGCAGGGCTACGGCAGCTTCAACAGCCGCATGCGCCACCCGCACTGCCTCATCAGCTCGCTCAGCAGTTTGGACAAGTGCAGCCAATGCAGCATTCTTGTGTGGCCCTCCGTCAGCGATGATGATGCCTAGCTGAGCTGGTGATGTATTAGTGAAGTCCATGCTTATTATCTGTGTGCATGAAAAAATGAAAGCAGTTCTGACAAACAAGATACTGTTCCGCCGACTGTAGGCTTTAAGTAATACCGCGTGTGGCCGTACACAGAGACGTTTCATTTATATGTTCCGTTGAGTGTATCCACTTACTTACACTCTGACAATACAGGTCGTGTGCTTTGTGTGTCATCTGTCAAGATGTCTCCAACGCTACACACGCAGACTTGGCTACACCTGGCAGACACCTGTCTGATGAGAATAATTGCACCACCCATGTTTATTTTTCACAAGTATAAAAAATCAAGACTATACCTAGTATATTGCTTTGCGCACCCTATCTCTTCTGTGTAAAACAGAAACAATGGATAACTTCAAGAAGTTGGAGACAAGCATGTATGTGTGTTTCACAGTTTCAGGCAGTACGTGGAATGACAGGAGCAACAAGTTTATTTTAAATGGAACGGTGGTATTCGATAATGAGGATGACGCCAAGAAATGTTTAGAAATACTCGACCTTTACAAAGAGACATTCTACTTCAGGCGTAAATCGAACGTGATGAATAAGACTATGTTCACGTTTGACGGCACGACAATCCACCTATTATCTGGTGCCACAATTGAGTACGAACAGAATGCTGCTCGATTGAAGAAGATTGCAGAGATAGAAAAGACGTGCACGGCAAACACGTGGGGATACATGGACGATTACGTAAGGCTATTCGGGTATCGTCCGCTCAGGAAAAGGGCATTCTGGAGCTGCTTGCTGTTATGCTTTTCGTGCAGTTGTATATTCTGTATCGATCCATGCTCTTACGAAGCTAAATATCCTCGCACGTAGGTGAGCTCATGCACCCCCCAACGTTGCCAAAAAGCAACGATCTGCAACAACTAGGGTTGTCAAGCAGAAGCCTGCTTGATACACACGGCTTCTTTTGAGTACCGGACCACAGTGAATGCGGTTGCGTAAGACTTAATGCGGCTTTAATCGACGACAAGTGTTTCGTGTGCGCTTCGAAAAACGAGTGTAAACCACGCAAAATCCATACAGATTACAGCCATACAAACTCGAATCTCTCTCTGTCGAACTGCGACTCATTCAATGCGCGCTAACAAACCAGAATTCGCCCCCGTACAGACAGTTTTAGGATAGATCCGAATTAGATTTGTGTTAGATGTACATCGGATTTGTGTTAGATACGCGTCGGTATCACACCTTGCGCGACACCCGATGCGGTGAGATGACATTTTAGAAATTCAGGCCAAAAAACACGGTGTGATCGAACGGTGCGATAAACGTCCCGGACAAAAACATGGGGTGATAAACACGAGAACGGGGTGATAAACTGGGTCCAGATAGCTAGATAGAATTAATCCAAATATAAACCAAAAATATCGTATCTACAGATAAAAATAGAATTACATTAATCCGCGGATTAATGGTTTATATTTGGATTAATTCTATCTATCTATCACTGCCTCTCCGGATCTCTTCCAAAGGGATTAAGAAGTGCATATGCTCAGACGAAGCGCATCTGATGATACCCTTGATGCGAGAATGTATGAGCCTAGCTGTGACATACTGTCATACTGACAAACGGGTGGTAACTAACAGTGGCATACCGGTGTCCGACTGTCCGGTGACGCGCTGATGATATCCTGGTGCTAAAAGGCCTAGCACGTCTCCATGCAAATAAAACACGGACTTGTTTACAGGTGCATGCTTCCAGCGTCGAGGCTACTCACAATCTTCTTGCAACAATAATGAGTTGAAGAGCTCGTAGAAAAGCTAATGATGTTGGTGTGGGTTATGTTTACATCAACCCTGAAGAAGCTTCACACTGAGCAGTAGAACAACTCTGAACTATTTACATGGCACCTGGAAGATCCCGATTCATTCTTTCAGGGCGCGTCTTGTTATTGATTAAAGTATGGTATCTAACAAGTCAAGATTACATTTTTAATTGCCTTGGATAAATATAGCACTACACTCTTCTGAAAGCTACAACCCCTCAACATCCTGCTCAGCAGCACAATGCTCCAAGTACAGGCCAGTGTTTTTATTTTCAGCTAAATGAAGCTGCGTCGAGGCAGCTCCCCTGACTGGCTAGTCAGCCAAAACTAATGCAACCTAGTGTGTCTGGAAGCTTACAGAATACGCTGTCCAGAACTGTCGAGATCTCGGGGCCTGGCCCAGTAGCTAGCTAAGAGAGCTGCCTAGAAGCTGCTGCTCGCAGCTGAAAACAAAACCACTGGTTACAGGCACTCATCAGACCATTAACAGGCTGCTACCCTACCGCCGAAAGACAGGGCTCCCTTAATACCACGCCCTTAAAGGCGTTACCATCACTAGGCCGATTGAAAGCATTCATAGCACGATTGACGGTCCAGGGGAAGCCTGATATACTTGTAATATTGTACCATTGTAACGATTCAATTTGAAGCCAGAGAGGCAAACAGGGAAAGTCTGATAAGCTCATCAGCCACTAATCAGACTTGCAGCTTGCATGTGATGTAAATGGTGCTGCTATGTACTGCTACTGGTATGCATCACCGTCCAAACTCGTGGTGGGCTGGACACGTCTTTAAACAGTCTTATCCGATTTTTATGCTCCCTGCTTTCCGTGGGCATCTCATGGGGGAACTTGGAGTTGGAAGACGGCCAGCAGCCCAGAGTTGGCTGTAAAAGCATGAAACAACCCAATCCAATCATTGAAGGTGAAGACGGTGAGCAGCCCAGAGTAGACTGAAACACCATGCAACAAACCAATTCAATCATTGGAGTTGGAAGACGGTGAGCAGCCCAGAGTAGACTGAAACACCATGTAACAAACCAATTCAATCATTGGAGTTGGAAGACGGTGAGCAGCCCAGAGTAGACTGAAACACCATGTAACAAACCAATTCAATCATTGGAGTTGGAAGACGGTGAGCAGCCCAGAGTAGACTGAAACACCATGTAACAAACCAATTCAATCATTGGAGTTGGAAGACGGTGAGCAGCCCAGAGTAGACTGAAACACCATGTAACAAACCAATTCAATCATTGGAGTTGGAAGACGGTTAGCAGCCCAGAGTTGGCTGTAAAGGCATGGATGTAAAAACAATCCCATTCATGGTGGACTGGACCATTCAGCTTTGAGCTACGAACCCATATTTATTGGAGGTCGTCTGGCTAGAACACGCACACACACACGATGGACAAATCAACTTTCATTTCCACTGTAGCACAAGCTCACGTCCCCTGTCAGTAAAACGATTGTTTGGGGTTCAGTTCAACAGTGCTCTTCCGTTTTAGCCCCTCCTGTCACGGTTGGGCAGGTCTTTTCAGCCTATTTGGCCTACCCCTGGACTGTAACAACACACACGAGTAAACACAGACGGTAAGTTGATAAAAACACCCTTTTTCCAGCACAGTCAAGGCCCGTCAGGGCACATCACACAGAGAGCGCGTACTGCCACTTCAACAGACCATTCAGCTGTGAGCTACCGCAGTACAACAACTAAACCCTTATTCTATCCAGCCGAGTTTGTTCAGGGCCACTGCTTCTTTTTCAGGCTGCGCATGGCAGCTTCCAGCCAGCTCCATGAGCCAGCCACTGGTTCAAGACCAAAGCTCTAAGATGCGTTGGCGTGCCTGACACGACAGCTTTCAGATGCACTAGCTACTTTCAGGTTTGGCCCAAGGACAGGGAAAGGGAGCTGCCTAGAAGCTGCTATGTGTAGCTCAAAAAGGAAACATCTCCAGCGCTCAGAACTCATGGCTACGCCTCATACATCTGAAATCTCCAATGACAAACCTTGCCACATCACAGCCATGGTTTGCCATGGCTACTTCATGCACTCATAACTCATGGCTACACCTGATGCCCAGTTAACTCTTGGTTACGCATCATGCGCTCTGAACTCTCCCATTGACAAAGCTTACCACATCACAGCCAAGGTTTGCCATGGCTACATCATGCACTCTTAACGCATGGCTGCACCTGATGCCCAGTTAAGTCAGGGCTATACATCATGCGCTCTGAACTCTACATTGACAAACCTTAACCCATCACAGCCAAGGTTTGTCGTGGCTACATAATGCAGTCATGGCCACATCATGCACTCTTAACTCATGGCTACACCTGATGCCCAGTTAACTCATGGCAACGCATCACGCGCTCTGTACTCTCCAATGACAAAGCTTACCCCATCACAGCCAAGGTTTGTCGTGGCTTCATCATGCACTCTTAACTCATGGCTAACCCTGAAGCCCAGTTAACTCTTGGCTACACATCATCGCTCTAAACACACATTCAACGACCCTGATCCTTTCACAGCTAAGGTTTGTTCTGCTACATCTTGCATGCTGCTACATCTTGCATGATGCTACATCTCGTTACGGAACATCTCGCATGCTGCTATATCTTGCATGATGCTACATCTTGCATGATGCTACATCTCGTTACGGAACATCTCGCATGCTGCTACATCTTGCACTATGCTACATCTCGTTACGGAACATCTCGCATGCTGCTACATCTTGCATGATGCTACATCTTGTTACGCAACATCTCGCATGCTGCTACATCTTGCATGATGCTACATCTCGTTACGGAACATCTCGCATGCTGCTACATCTTGCACGATGCTACATCTCGTTACGGAACATCTCGCATGCTGCTACATCTTGCATGATGCTACATCTTGTTACGCAACATCTCGCATGCTGCTACATCTTGCATGATGCTACATCTTGTTACGCAACATCTCGCATGCTGCTACATCTTGCATGATGCTACATCTTGTTACGCAACATCTCGCATGCTGCTACATCTTGCATGATGCTACATCTTGTTACGCAACATCTCGCATGCTGCTACAACTTGCATGATGCTACATCTTGTTACGCAACATCTCGCATGCTGCGCTCGTAGCCCCCGAGCCTGAGTGGTGGCTCTCCACCATGAACACGGAACGGCCCCCCGTCATCCAACGGCCGTCCACCACTGCCTAGCTCGGTAGGGTGCGCTCGGCGTGGCTTTTGTTGGAAGTCGTGTTTCATCAAGTTGGCTCTGAGTAGCATCGCCTGTGTGGGCAGTGTGTAGGGGTTGGCTATGTTACATAATATATAAGTGAATACAAATATTATTATTTACTATTAGTCGGACGAGCCGTCTTACCAGAATTTTGATTTTATTTGAAAAACTAATATTATTGTGACACGATATTAATATTAATTTATTTTAGTTTTTCAAATACTAATATTAGTTGCCGTTCCCTAGCAGTGTGTGCGTGTGCAGTGTGTGTGCAGTATGTGTGTATCGTGTGTGCAGTGTGTGTAGTGTATGTGCAGTGTGTGCAGTGTGTTTGCAGTGGACAGTGTGTGTGTAGTGCGTGTGTGCAGTGCTTTAGCTGTCTTGGGCTGATATGTAAGGTTTACATAAATCATGTCATCAGTAAATAACATGTTTTCCTTTTATTGCATGGTCGGGGGCACTGCAGAATTCAGGATGAAGATACCTGCTTCCTCTGCCTGCATCGTGAGCCTGCAATATGCCCCAACAGCTTGCAGACGAGCCACAGCCTTTAGGTGCCTCCGCCTGGCCAGGTGCGGTCAAGGCCTTGAACACATCGTGTAGCCCAGTCTTGTCCCTCCCTCCAGGCGGTGTCGAGTACACAATAGAAGCAGCAGCAGGTAGATTGTGGCTGATATTCTGGGATTGTCAAGACTTACCTTGGTCTCCCTGACGTACTGCTCCCCGCATGCCAGGACTCGTTGGAATGTTTGACTGCGTACATCTGCCAGGCGTGCGTACAACACCTTGTTGTGTGAGTCAATGCGAGCCTGCACTTGACCTTCCATGATGAGAGAGGCCAGCTCCTTCTCAAGCTCACTGAGACAGGGGGGGAGGGTGGGGGGGAGGAGTGTGTGTGTGTGTGTAACAAGGGGGAGGGGGGGGGGGGGGGGGGGGGGGGGAGGATGTGTGGGTGGTGGGTGGTGGGGGAGGAGGGGGGGGGGAGTGGGTTGTTGGTGGGTGGTGGGGAGTGTGTGTGTGGGGGGGGGGGGGGGGGGGGGGGGAAGGGGGGGGGGGGGGGGAGGGGGGGGGAGGAGTGGGCCAGAGACATTTTGACCCTCCATGATGAGAGAGGCCAGCTCCTTCTCAAGTTCACTGAGATAGGATGATCCAGGAGGAGTGTGTGTGTGTGTTTGTGTGAGGTGGGGGGTAGAGGGTGGGGGGTGAGGAGTGTGTGTGTGTTTTGTGTGAGTGGTGTGTGGTGGGGGAGAGAGGGTCCATGATGAGAGAGGCTAGCTCCTTCTCAAGCTCACTGAGACAGGATGGTCCAGGGGTGTGTGTGTGTGGGGTGTGTGTGTGGGTGTGTGGGTGGGTGGGGGGGGGGGGTGGAGGGGCAGAACGTTTTCCAAGCAATCATTACAATATATGTACCACCGTTTACTTGTTTGTTAATGTTTATCAATACAGAGAGAGGAGTACGTTACATTACCTAAAAAATGCAAAACAATACTGAGGCAGGACAGCGGAACAGGCTGCGTACTGCCCAGTTTTACAACAGGATAAGAGTTTTGGAGTCACCCCCACAAACCTTGAAACAAATAAAGAGCGTAGTTAGAACCTTGAACCTGAGGATTTGGCCTGAGGATCAAGAATTCTGATAATTTCTGATAATTCTGATAATTGTCAAAATATGGCCTGAAAAAGTAGAGGTACTAACTGCAAGATCCAGATCCAAATCATCCCCTGAATGGCTTTAAGTTCACTGTGTAGCATCATCAAACCGTTTACTCAATGGTTGACCATCTTTTAGACAGTTCAGTTCAGGTGCTAAAATCCCCCAGACTCCTGTTTGGATTCTTTTGTAAAGCTTCTCCATTGGACCTTACCCCCCCCCCCCCCCCCCCCTCACACACACACACACAGTACCACACACACACACACACCATCCACCACACCCACCCTGATGAGATAGGCCGCTCCTTCTCAAGTTCACTGAGACAAGATGATCCAGGCAGGCCCACATTGGTATATTCATAGAAATCAATTGACAAATAAACAATGGAACACGCATTGCAATATTCACTTGGAGGACGTTCTGCCCCCCCCCCCCCCCCCCCCCCACCCTCCACCCCACCCCTGGTCAGTGGATAACAAAAGCATCTTTCAGTACCACCCACAAACATCTTCCAATCCCACAAACATCTTTCAAACAAAGAAGAAGTTGCATTCCTTTTGATGCTCAACTGACAGATGTTTTGAAGGCCCCGTGTGCGTGTGTGTGTGGGGGGGGGGTACTCGCGTGTGGTAGTACGATTTTGCCAGATTGCCGATTTTGCCATTCCCCAAATTCGTTCGCTATGAGTTGCTGCGCATATTCCGGAGTGTTAAGAGCGGTCTGACTTGCCAGAATATCGAACTGATAACCAATATTGCCCGGCAGGTGAGGTTAGGATGTTGCTGCAAGACCGACTGGTGGGAGTGGATGTAGATGTTGGGATGGAGAGAGGACTGGGAGGCAGACATGGGTTGGAGGGAGGGAGGGAGGGAGGGAGCAATGGCCCATGGTATGGAGGGGTGGGGTGGGTGGCATGGGGTTAAAGGGAGGTGGGTGGGGTGGCCATGGGGTGGAGGGAGGTGTTGGGGGCAGTCATGGGGTGGAGGGAGGTGTGGGGGGCAGCCATGGGGTTATGAGAGGTGTGTGGGGCAGCCATGGGATGGAGGGAGGTGTGTGGGGCAGCCATGGGGCCGAGGGAGGTGTGTGGGGTGGCCATGGGGTTGAGGGAGGTGTTGGGGGGCATTCATGGGTGGAGGGAGGTGTGTGGGGCAGCCCATGGTGATGGAGGGAGTGTGTGGGGCCAGACATGGGGTGCGGGAAGGTGTGGGGGGTTGGCCTGGGGTGGAGGGAAGGTGTGGGGGCAGGCCCCCCCACCCCCCCACCCAATGGGTGAGAGGAGGAGTGTGGGTGGCCATGGGGTGAGGGAGGCTGTTGGGGCAGCCATGGTCGGCGGGCGGTGTTGGGGGGCAGCCATGGGTGGAGGAGTGTGTGGGGCCAGTCATTGGGGGTGGAGGCTGGCGGGAGGGTGTGTGGGGGGCAGTCATGGGGGGAGGGAGTGTGTGGGGCAGCTATCCATGGGGCCGGAGGGGGGTGTGGGTGGTTAGGGGGGGAGGGAGGTGTGCATGGGTGGCCATGGGGGGCGGGAGGTGTGGGGGCCGGCAGCCCATGGGTGTTGAGGGAGTCTGTGTGGGGTGTCCATGGGTGGCTGGAGTGTGTGGGTTTGTCCAGGGGCGTGGAGGGCTTGCGAGGGAGGGGGTGGGCAGCCATGGGGTTAGGGAGGTGTGTGGGTGGTGTCCATGTGGTGATGGAGAGAGGTGTTGGGGTTGTCCATTGGGTGGAGGGAGTGATGTGGGGCAGACCATGGGGTGGAGGAGGTTGTCAGGTGGGGGTTGTCCATGGGGGAGTGATGGGATGTGTGTGGGCAGGCCATGGGGTGGAGGGAGGTGTAGGAGCAGCCGTGGCGTGAGGAAGGACTGGGGGTCTCAGCCATGGGGGGGGGGGGGGGGGGGGGGGGGGGGGGGGGGGGTGGGGGGGGGGGGGGGGGGTCCTATGGGGTGGAGGAGGTGTCGTGGGGCAAGTCATGGGGTGGAGGGAGGCTTGTCCGTGGGCAGCCATGAGGTGGAAGGAGGACTGGGGGCCCTGTGTTTGCTTTTGCTATGTTGTTACCATTATATAAGATAGATAAGATACATACATACATATCTATTGATAAATAATTTAAATTATTATATTTAATGAAGTAAACATGACTCCATTTTTGTTGTTGTTTTGTATGAAGTTCTATAGCAGCATTGCAGCCTGATGCAGTTTTGACATCAATAACAATGCCAGTGAAAAAGTCTCTTTTGGATAATGATTCTTGATGGTGGTTTTTGATACTGGTTTTCGGAGATAGTCCTTTTAATTTCTTTAACATATATATTTAGTCTCAATAAGCTTTGTGTACACCTATATGGCTGTATTAAAGTGTAATGTTATGGAAATTTGCCCATGAATTCTTGCCAATAATCCATAGTTAGGGTGGGGTTAAGGGTGGGGGAGGACCAGGAAAATTTACATGTGTGAAGGACTTGGGTGATTTTGTAAAGTTATTTCTGATTCGTTTTTTGATGGTAATTTTTGTAGATAGTGATTAAATAGTCTCAATGCGCATAATGTAAACCTCTATTGAAGCGTAGTGTTAGGCAAATTTGCCCACGCATATTTGCCGATGCCCCAAAGTAAGGATGAGATTAAGGGAGGTGCAGGCCAGGCAGTTTTGCAGATGCCTTTGGCCTGTACACACGCAACTTTTGCCGGCCGTTGGCCTGTAAACACACACGGAATATTCGCCGTGTGTGGTACTGTGTGTGTGTGTGTGTGGTACTGTGTGTGTTTGAGAGAGTGTTTTTGTCTGATGCTCACCTGACGGATGTGTTGAAGGCCGCTGCCATAGTTGGAAGGTCAACGGATCCGAAGGGAGCGGTATACTGAGTCAGGGCCTTTTGGCGAATCTGCAGAGGCAATAGGTAGGGGTGTGTATGTTACAGAGCAGGGGTAGAAAAATAGGAGGTAGAGGTGTACGTGTGGTACAGTTCAGGGGTAGGCAAATAGGCTATATGATGGATGCCCAAGAGGAGGTAGGTGTGTGTGTATGTTACAGTGCAGGGGTAGGCAAATTGGAGGTAGAGGTGTATGTGTGGTACAGTTCGGGGGTAGGCAAATAGGCTATATGATATATGCCCAGTAGGAGGTAAGGGTGTGTGTATGTTACAGTGCAGGGGTAGGCAAATAGGAGGTAGGGGTGTATGTATGGCACAGTCCAGGGGTAGAATCTGGCTAATCTGCAGGGGCAGGAGGTAGGGGTGTGTGTATCTTAGAGTGCATGGGTAGCCAAATAGGAGGTGGGTGGGTGTGTATGGTAGAGTGCAAAGGTAGAATCTGGCGAATCTGCAGGGGCGGGGGGTAGGGGTGTATATACAGTACAGTCTAGCAGTAGCCAAATAGGGTATATGATATATGCCCATGCAAGTATAATATGCTTTTCATATTGATATAATTCTCTCATATATTCATATTTATATTCATTTTCATACAGAAGAATAAATCATATTGATCATAATTCCTTCTAGCCTCCTTGGTGGCTACATGTGGACTGCCAAATACACAATCAACCCAACCGGCAGCCTTCCCAAGGATCCCACCCCCCCCCCCCCCCACCCTACCTAGAGCAATCGCTACCCGGGACCCCGTTGTGACCAAAACTTCCGGTACCCTCAGACCTGAATCATGATTTCTGGACGCAGACCCAAATCACAACCCGAACCCCCCCGGTGAACTGTAAACAGTATATGAAGTATAACAAGTCTAAGTCTTTTACGACCTTCAGGCCGTCCTACCCAATTTACTACCTAGGCACCACCCTTGGAAAGTACCAAATCCCTGAAAGCTACCAGAATACCTTTCTGAAACGGAAAAACAACTTCTGACCCGTCCATGTACAACACAACACAATCCCCCCCCCCCACCCCACCCACCCACCCACACCCCAATGCGCACCTGCTTATACAGGGTGGCCACGTGCTGGTGCAGGTGCATGTCCATCAACAAAAAACAAAAAACAAAATACAACACAGCACCACCACCAGCACCCCCCTCCCCAAATGCGCACCTGCTTATACAGGGTGGCCACATGCTGGTGCAGGTGCATGTCCATAAAAAACAAAAAAAAGCACCACCAGCACCACATCCCCCCCCCCCCCTCCCCCCCAATGCGCACTTGCTTATTCAGAAAGAGCACATGCTCGTGCAGGTGCATATCCATCAACAACAACAACAACACAGCACCACCAGCACCACAGGACATTTTTTACCACTACATATAGCGATCACTAGTTTTGACCCCGTTTTGGCGAAAATATAGCTATAAAAAAAGTAAAAAAAACATTTTTGTCTTAAACTGCAAGTGGTCTTAAAAAGCTGTAAAAGTCTAAATAAGCTTTAAAAAGCTATAAAAGCATTAAAACGCTGTCCCTGGAGTGAGCCCCAAACAATGAAGCTAGAAACAAAACCACTTTCAGATTTGAAAAAAAGCCCAGCAGCACTACCTCCCCCCTCCACAAATGCGCATCTGCTCATACAGGGCAATCACGTGCTGGTGCAGGTGCATGCCCATCAACAACAATAATAATAATAATAATAATAATAATAATAATAAGAATAACACCAGCACCCCTCCCCCCCCCCCAATGCGCACCTCCTTATACAGGGAGAGCACATGCTGGTGCAGGTGCATGTCCATCAACAACAACAACAACAACAACAACAACAACAACAACAACAACAATAATAATGACTATAATAACAACAACAACAACAACAACAACAATAATAATAATAATAAGTATTACTATAATAACAACAACAACAACAACAACAACCACATAAGCACTAAGAGCACCACCACCACCCCCCTCCCCTAGTGCGCACCTGTTTATACAGGGTGGCTACGTGCTGGTGCTGGTGTATGTCCATCAACAACAAAAACAACAACAATAAGAACAGCAACAAAGCAGCAGCACCAACGCCACCTCTCACCTTCCCTCCCCCAGCAGCACCAACCCCCCTCCCTCACCCCACCCCCCTCCCTCACCCCACCCCCCTCCCCCAGTGCACACCTGCTTATACAGGGTGCGCACATGCTGGTGCATGTACATAACAATAACACCACCACCACCAACAACAACAACAACAACACATTACCACCAGCACCCCCTCCCCCAGTGCGCACCTGCTTATATAGGGAGAGCACGTGCTGGTGCAGGTGCATGTCCATCAGGGCTAGGGGCTTCAGGGTTTCCAGGTGGTCCAAGCACGAGGCATAGCGACTGTTGAAAAAGTCGTGAACTAGCTCGCGAAGCTATAGAAGAGGAAGGGGGGAAAGAGGTGGGTAGGTGGGTAGGTGGGTAGGCAGGTAGGTGGGTAGGTGGGCAGGCGGGTAGGTGGGAAGGTGGGTAGGTGGGAAGGTGGGTAGGTGGGAAGGCAGGTAGGTTGGTAGGCGGGTAGGTGGGTAGGTGGGTAGGTGGGAAGGTGGGTAGGCGGGAAGGTGGGTAGGTGGGTAGGCGGGTAGGTGGGTAGGCGGGTAGGTGGGTAGGTGGGAAGGCAGGTAGGTTGGTAGGTGGGTAGGTGGGCAGGTGGGTATGTGGGTTGGTGAGTAGGTGGGTAGGTGGGAAGGTGGGAAGGTGGGTAGGTGGGTAGGCGGGTAGGTGGGTAGGTGGGTAGGTGGGGAGGCGGGGAGGCAGGTAGGTAGGTAGGCGGGTAGGTGGGTAGGCGGGTAGGCGGGTAGGTGGGTTGGCGGGCAGGTGGGTAAGTGGGTAGGCGGGTAGGTCGGTAGGCGGGTAGGTGGGTAGGTGGGTATGCGGGTAGGTCGGTAGGCGGGTAGGTGGGGAGGCGGGGAGGCGGGGAGGCAGGTAGGTAGGTATGCGGGTAGGTGGGTAGGTGGGTATGCGGATAGGCGGGTAGGTGGGTTGGCGGGCAGGTGGGCAGGTGTGCAGGTGTGCAGGCGGGTAGGTGGGTAGGTGGGCTGGCGGGTAAGCGGGTAGGTGGGTAGGTGGGATGGGATGGTTTGGGTTAGTGTGGGATGGGGGGAGCAAGCAAACAAGCAAGCAAGCAAGCAAGCAAGCAAGATGGCCCTCTTACTTTGGGTTCCAGCTCCAGGTACTCCTTGAAGGCCAGGTTCTGAATCACCTTGGTCTTCAGCTCTGAGCGATCAAAGGTGGCTAGGGCACACAGCGCTCCATACAAAGCCACGTCCTGGGCAGCTATCACGTCACTGTACTCATTACCCAACTCAGCGCTGACCTGTACAGATGGGTGGGTAAGGGCGTAAGCAGGTGTTTTGGCATAGGCCCCCCTTCTGGGGGACGGCAGCCCCGGGCGGCAGCCCCCAGGGTTACCCCTTTGTCCGATTGTTGTGCTGTCGGCACGTAACCCTGGCCCTAACTATGTCATAAACCCTGGCTTAGGTCCACTGCACTCGATCTTGGTGACATTATCCGGTTACCTGACGCAAATTTTACGCGTTGCTTGCGACATGCCTCGGACTTGTTTGCAAGGAAACAAACCGCTATCTTCACCTCACACCATGGCGCTCCTCACAGCCTTTGGGGTGCTGTTTGAAGCCTGTGGTCCCCAAAAGCAACCAAAAGAGGCTATTACATAGCACCTTCAAAATACCGAGATACATGATTTGGCACAGAAAACCCTGGGGCGTAAGTCGTGTGCTTGCTAAGTTCTGGTGCATTGCTTGTTTGTGCTTGTACGGTGCTTGTTTTGGTAGCTTGCGTAGTGCTCGTGTACTGCTTGTTTGTGCTTGCTCAGTGCTTCTTTTTTTTTGTTTTTTTTTAGGGGGGGGGGGGGGGGGGGGGGGGGGGGGGCAAAAAGGTTGTTTTGGGGCCACATGTTAAAAAGTTGTTATAACACATTCCCAGAGTTGCCAATATTGTTCTGGTTTCAAGATTATACATATGATACATCATATATGTATACATGTCCATATAAAGATACACGCCTTCTTCTTCACGATGCCGTCATCACAAACAGAAGGTGGCATGGCGTCACCCGACCAGGTCGGGAAATTCGATTTACCAGTTTCATCTCTCCGCTTCAAACTTCCACGCCTCCGAATCATACTTCCACCTGCGTGCCATCGCCCTTTCCACCCGTCCGCATTGTCCTGCGGTATCCTGCCCTGCCCTTTGCCTGGTGAGGAAGGCCTGGCTGCCAATCAGGCCGCACGGGAAGCCTATGCTGTAATGCTTGTGTGGGAACGCCTGGTTGCCAATCGGGCCGCACATGAAGCCTATATGCCATACCTGAGGAGGTGCGCGAAGCTGACAATCAGCCCAGGCGTCAAGCTGACAATCAGCCCAGGCGTCAAATCGTGCTACCAGATCTGTAACCTCTTCCCACTGCATCGAGAAGCCTGTCACTGCGCATTGTTTGATATCGAACGCGAGACAGAGTTGAATGAATGAACCAATTCATAAACCTAGTTAAGTTCAAGTTGACTGGATTTTCTTGGATTATTGCGCGCGAAGAAAAAGCTGAAGGTGAGTAGCTTTGCCATTGGTCTGGTTTTCTCAGCGGGGTTGGTATCTATGCAAACATTTGCAGGGTTTCAGGTTGCCGTTGGATTGGACCACATCATGCTCTACGACCCATTTGTCTTTATTCACGATTAACGCTCAAAGCTGAAGTGGCAGGGAAGCAGTGGGGAGGAGGAGGGGTTTCTTGAATGTGAGGTTTTTGAGAATGTTTGAGGGTTTAGTGTGGTGCTGTCGGGGGGGGGGGGGGGCGGGGGGTTGGGGGGGGGGGGGGTGGGGGGGGGGGGGGCGGACGGAGAGAAAGGGGGGGGGGGGAAGATGGAGGGAGTGGAGGGGGGAGAGGGGGGGGGGGCCTTTTTTTTCTCCGTATATCCTGACAGGGGGGGGTAAACATCAGACCAACACAGGTGTTGGCCCGACTGGCCACAACAGGGCAATGGGTTACGAGTATTAGATATAAAAAGGGGCAGTGTACTAGAATATATATGCAATGTCCTGTGTATATATACGGCGTGTCTAATTATATTACACCCGGCTTACCCGTACTTGACACAACCCTCCACATTTACCTCGCGAATAATTTGCGGTGTGCAGGCCAGTTGTACTTTCTTTCCCGTGAAGGGAGGCGGCAAGGGGGCCGGATGGCTGGCCCTCAGGCTTTGGAAACCACAGTCACCAAGTCGCCGGGAGATTTGGGAGGGGGTGGGGAGGTTGGGTTGGGAAGGGTGGGGTGGGGAAGGTGGGCAGTGGTCCGGGAGGAGGTGGGCGGGGGGGGTGGAGGGCTGCCAATGGGTTGGTTGGGAAGGTGCAAGCCCAGTCACCTGTCAGGCCGGAAAGAGAATGTGGGAGGGGTGGGAAGGGGCTGCAAGTGCGGGTTGGGGAGTGCAAGCATTGTGCACCAGTTGTCAGCTGAAAATGGGGCAAAGTGTGGTTGGAAGGGGGTGGGGTGGTGGGTGGTTGGGGGAGGGTTGGTCGGGGAGGTGGTTGGGAGGTGGACGGGTTTACGTGCACATGGGGAACGGTTACGGGGTGGGGTGGGGTGGTTTGGTTGCAAGGAGGCAGGGGAGTCTGGGGTGGGTTGGGTTGAAAGGTAGGTTGGCGAGGTTTTGGAGCGGAGTCCCCATTGACAGCTGGAAGTGTGAAAACTAGCCAACGGGTGGTTGAAGGGTGGGTGGTGGTTGTAACGGGTTGCCAGCACGCAAAACCATATCAGGCCTGGAATGGAAAAAGGTTTATATGGAGGGGGGGGGGTTTGGTTGGTTAGGGGGGGTGGGTAGGGGGTGGGTGGGGTAGGGTGGGAGGGTTTGGGGTGAGGGGGGGGGGGGGGTGGGGTGAGGGGGGGGGGCAAATTATTCAAGGCGCACAAACAGGGGAGGACGGGTGGTTGGTGGTAGGGTGGTGGGGCGGTTGTAAGGTGCCAGCACTGTAACTTTATCAGCTGGAATGGCAAGGTAGGTGAAGGGGTGGTGGGGGGGGAGGTTGGGGGGTGGTGGTGGAGGGCAATATCAAGGTGCAATAGGGGAGGACGGGTGGGTGGGGGGAAGGGTGGGGGGTGGTTGTAAGGTGCCAGCACTGTAACCATATCAGCCTGGAATGGCAAGGTATGTATAGGGGGGGGGGGGGGGGGGGGGGGGGGGGAGGTTGGGGGGGGAGCGGGGGGAAGGAAATATCAAGATGGCTGAGGGGAGTTGAGGGGTTTTGTGGAGTTTGGTTTTTGGATTTGGAAGTGCTAGCAACTGTCACCATATCAAGCCTGGAACATGGCAAAAGGAATTGTGGAAAAAAGGGTGGTGGTGGGGGGGGTGGGAGGTGGTTGGTGGAATTGCGTGCGCAGGCGGTCTTTGGCTAAATATCATAGAGGACAACAGAGGGGTGGGAAGGGTTTGGGCTTGTGGGTGGGGAAGGATTGTGGGGGTTGGACGGTTGGGCGCAAGTGGATGGATCGGATGTGTTAGTGTTAGCCTGTCACCATGCCAGGCTTGTTGAAATGGCAAGGTATTTTATCGTAGATTAGCAAGGTATTGGTACGAAGAGGGGTGGGGGGAGGTTGGGTTGGGAGGGGTTGGTTGGGAGGGCTAGCTTCAGACGACAGTCAGGATGCAAGTCCGGGAGGTCCCACATGGTAGGGAGGGTTGTTGGGCGGTGGTTGGGGGAGGTTGGTTGGGAGGTGGTGGGGGGAGGGGTTGGTTGGGGAGTTTGGGTGGGAGGAGAGTAGGCTAGGCTTTCAGGACGACAGTCAAGATAATTACGGGGAGGGGGCACATGTGGTGAGGGGGGGGGGGGGGGAGGGGGGGGGGGGGAGGGGGGGGGAGCGAGGCGCGGCAGAACGACAGTGCAATGAAGAAAGATCGTGTGGAGGGCACAGGGGCAGGGCAAGCCGAATAGAGGAAGGGCGGGGATGCGGGTTGGGAGGGGAGACGGGCAGCAGGGAAGCACCGGCAGGGCTACAAGGGCAAGAGCGCAGCCAACAGGGAAGATCAAGGAAATGCCAGAGGCACCAGCCGTAAACCTCGCAGGGGCAGGGAAGCGAAGCCGCTGGTGGCAACCACCACGGCACCGACCATCCAGCAAGCCAGTGCAGCCGCGGCCGCAGCAACAGGCATGCACTAGGCTTGGGAGAAAAGCCAGCCGCAAGCACCAGGCAACGCAGACGCCGGCAACAAAACACCCAGCCACAAGGCACCAGAAGAAAACCTCGGACGCCTGGCACAAGACACGCAGGACACAGCCTAGCAGCCAGGCCCGCCACAGGCACCAGCAAACGCACGCGGGAAAGGGGGCAACGACGAATGGCCGCGGGTACGAGCGCGCCACCCACCAGTCACCAGCCAGGGCATCCCCACCGCCACCACCAAAGTAAGGCACAGGGACCAACAAAAAAAAAAAACGGGTCCATCAGGCAGCAGCAACGCTAGTACGGCCTGCACCAGAGGAAAAGCATCATTGCATCAGCAAACCAGCGCAGGGCACTCAGCGCAAATGTAATTGCCTCAGCAGCAGTCAACCCAGCGACAGCCAGCCAGGCAATAAGAAAGGCGCTAGCTCAGCAGCAACAGCCGGCCGGCAGCAGCAAAAAAACCGCAGCAGGCACCAGCAAACGCAGACGGGGGCCGCACCAGGAAAAACCTCACCACCAGGAGAGCACCAACAGACAAGCCGGCAGGCAGCATTGCAAAAACCCGCGACGCCACCAGCGCCAAGCCGGGGCGGAGCCAGCAGGCAACAGCCGCCGGGCCGGGCAGGCACCAACCAGCGCAGGCACCAGCAACGCAGACGGCCGGCACCAGGAAAAACCACCCCAGAGAAGCACCAAAGCAAGCCGCAGTGCAGCAAGCAACCCCGCGCACAGGCCACCGCAACAGCCGGGCGTCAGGCCAGGCAGCAACAGCCGCCCGGAGCAGCAAATACCAGCAGCAAGGCACAGAAACGGGCCAGGGACGGCCGGGGCACAGGTAAAAAATACCACCACCAGGGCAGTGAGCCCAAACAGGCCGAGGCGGGCCAGCAACCCAGCCCAGGCCACCAGCAAAGTCGGGGCGGCAGCCGCAGCACTACAAGCCGCCGGCAGTCAGCCAAAACCAAGCATCATGTCACCATCAACGCAATACGCCGGCCCCAGGTAATACCACTCACCAGAGATCACCCAAAATAATCCTAAGTCAGCACAAACCCAAGCGAACAGCCACCATCAAAATAGTCGGGAGCAAGCCAGAGCTAAACATCCGCCGGCATCATCAAAAAAAACCTGTCATCATGTGCCTCCAGTCAAGGCATGTTACGGGCCTCGGAACCAGAAAAAAACCCGGCATTGGATATAGCCCAAAAATGAATCCGCCATTAGTACATCAAACCCATCCAATTCCACCATCAAATCATGCGCATCCATCATCAACACATCTGCCTTCATTATCAAATCATCCAAACCCAGCAATAGCTCCTCCGCATTAATCCCCAACTCACAGGCTTATCAGCACTCCCTCCCAGTTGAATGTCCGGAGTCTGCTCTGCCTTGGCCACGTGGTTGGAGACATGCATGTAGTTGGCCATCTCGTTGGACACGCGGATAACTGACAAGCACATGGATACAATATGCTTAGGGGTGTTGCAGTAGTCTCTGGAGCGTATGTAGCTCCTGAATGCGTTCTGCAGGAGGGGAAGGAGGGGAGAGGAGGAGAAAGAAGCAAGTCAGGGGTGGGGAGTGGGGAATGGGCGATACAATATGCTTAGGGGTGTTGCAGTAGTCTCTGGAGCGGATGTAGCTCCTGAATGCGTTATACAGGTGGGGAAGGGGGAGGGGGAAGGGGGAGGGGGGAGGAGGAGAAAGAAGCAAGTCAGGAGTGGGGAGTGGGGAATGGGCGATACAATATGCTTAGGGGTGTTGCAGTTGTCTCTGGAGCGGATGTAGCTCCTGAATGCGTTATACAGGAGGGAAAGGGGGGTGGGGGTGGGGGTGGGGGGAAGGGGTTGAAGGAGAAAGAAGGAAGCCATGAATTAACAGACATACATGACTTGACCTAAATGGGTTAGTTAGTTAGCTAGTTAGTTAGTTGGTTGGTTATTTTGTTATATATTTAGTTATATGAGTTAGTGAATTAGTGAGTCTGTCTGTCTGTCTGTCTGTCTGTCTGTCTGTCTGTCTGTCTGTCTGTCTGTCTGTCTGTCTGTCTGTCTGTCTGTCACTTATTTACTTAACTAGAGTGATTGTTTGTCTATCATTATTTGATCTCTCTCTCCCTCTCTTACAGACACACTCATACACACGTGGACCACAGCCCAGAGCACAAAACAAGCACATGTCTCTAGAAGCAACACAAACTTAAAAATTAAATCCGATAACGCGTTGCCATTCAGTCGCCATTTGCTGCATGGCAAAGCAAGGGCCTGGCTAAACTAGTCAGAAATGGCTCCCCGAACCCAAGGGGCTCCGCACGAAGCATAGATGTTGCATGCATGGGAAGTGCATCGCACTGGCTTCGCACCGAGTTGCTTAATTCGCTCCGCACGAAGCATGGATGATGCATGCATGGGCAGTGCATCGCACTGGCTTTGCACCAAGTCGCTCAATTTGCTACGCGTCGCACAAAACAAAGTGCAGGCAACACACCTGGAGGTCTCCTCGCTCGTAGTGAAAATCACCCAGGTCCGTATGGCCCATGCGAATGCTCTCCTTGATCAAGTTTGTCTTGTAACCGTGCAGCTCAGACTCCAGCCGCTCCTGCCGTTGAGCTGCTTGTTGGTCGGCGTGCTCAACATGGGACCTGTGACGTTGGTGGTGGGATTGCATCAGGTGCTGCTGGAGGTGGGTGCTGCTGGTGGTATTAGTGCTGTCACTGTTGTTGGTGCTGTTAGTGGTGATAGCATTGGTGTTGGTGTTGGTGTTGGTCGGCATGCTCAACATGGGACCTGTGATGTTGGTGGTGGGGTGGCATCAGGTGCTGCTGGCAGTGGGTGCTGGTGGTGGTATGAGTGCTGTCACTGTTGGTGCTGTTGGTGGTGGTAGCATTTGTGGTGGTGTTGGTGTTGGTGTTGGTCGGCGTGCACAACATGGGACCTGTGATGTTGGTGGTGGGATGGCATCAGGTGCTGCTGGCGGTGGGCGCTGCTGGGGGTATTAGTGCTGTCACTGTTGTTGGTGTTGTTGGTGTTGTTGGTGTTGTTGTTGATGGTGGTGGTGGTGGAAGCGTTGGTGTTGTTGGTGTTGTTGGTGGTGGTGGTGGAAGCGTTGGTGTTGATGTTGTTGGTGGTAGTGCTGGTGTTGGTGGTGTTGGTGGCGATGGCACTGGTGTTAGTATTTGTGTTGTTGTTGTTGTTGGCGGTGATGGCACTGGTGTTGTTATCGTTCTTGTTGCTGTTGTTATTGTTGTTGTTGTTGTTGTTGTTGTTGTTATTGGTGGAGGCAATTTTGTTGTTGTAGTTGTTGTTTGTGGTGCTTATATGTGGAGGTGAATCTCATCTCGCCTCCATGTCAAGAAATGTATTATGCTACTGCCGACGACGGCGAGCAGCCTTACAGGCTGTGGCAATGTGACGGAATTCAAGTTCAAGAGCAAGTTACCTGTCAACTTGGTAGCTTGCTCCCAAGCGCCCGTTGATCTTCTCCGCCACTTCGACGTACCGGATGTTGTTAGGAGACTACAAGGGAGGGGGGGCATGAGGTGTAAGCAATTTTAATGGCAAAACACAGGCTATTTTTTGCTATCTCCAAGGCCTCTTCAAGCAATTCTGAGTAGAACACACAGCAAAAGCATGCAAACATAAGTAGGGTTGAGCCGGCATATGAACATATAATCATACGTTCATATAATCATACGTATATTCATACATATGATTTTTTCTCGAAACGTATATTCATACGTATGTACAAACGTATGAGTAGTGTACGTCGAAAAGTACAGCACGCTTCCCGGCATTCAACTTTCTTGATTTTCATTCAATATTTGATTTAGATATAGCTCATTGGAAAGCTCCTGACCTCTTCTATCACATTATGCAAACAATAAATCCTTTCAAGTGTACAATGTTGTTTAAATTTTGCCCAAAGTTTGAATTAGATAGCCAGATATCAGGCACATATATCAGAGTGTCACATAGCCTTCCATTCCATTGAGCTCACATGAGGGCTCGGTGGATTGATGGTGCAAGCCTAGTGCAATTTGAACATGGACACTATTGCAATATAGTTATATTATTATACACGTATACAGTTATATACTATGCCAACTGGCGTTGAATGGCTCCCTTAGGTTGGCACCGCGTTTCTTCTCCAAGTTTGGGCGGGTGTACACAAAGCTGAGGGCCAACCTCTCCGTTGAAAGGGGGGGAGAATATGATCTACGTAGCTGCCAATGCTGACCTTGCCGACAAATTCTACGTTGATGAGGAGGTGGCCTTGGATGCCATGGGCCTTGAGGACTGAATCAGTAGCTGACTTAGGGAGCTGCCTAGAAGCTGCTATATACTCACATACTTCTGACACCTGTAGCTGACTCAGAGAGCTGCCTAGTAAGATGACTTGAGCCTAGTGCAACGTGAACATGGTTACATAGACAGTATGTCAGTATTATTGGCAGCGAATGGCTCCCTTAGATTGGCACCGCCCTTCTCGATTGCCGTGCTTCTGGTTGTGATTTATGTTCTGAGATTTGGACAATCTAAACTTGTCCGATTATTTTTGAGAGCTGATATGTGATGCCAATGAAATTAGCTACACGTCAATAACTTTAAACACATGTAAAAGTATTTTCTCTAGAAGTGTCTAATTTCTCTCATATGTTTTCATACGTTTATACGCATACGTTCATACGTTTATACGTTTATACGGCATATTAAAAACAAAAAAAACGTTTGCTTCCCAACCCTAAACATAAGCAACTGCATGCAAAACATAGCTCAAGCATGCAAACGTAACCTATTGCATGCAACTCATAGCAAAAAGCCTGTAATGGTCAGCAAATTGGTGAAGCCTACGAGCACAGTGAGGGTGTGAAATGCAGGGCTTTTCTTTTCAGCTTTTCTTAGCAACTTATATGTAGCTCCATGAGCCAGCCACTGCGCCACATGGAATTATTTCAGCAGTTCTGTAAAGCTGATTGTGTCAGCTTCTAGATGCACGAGGTTGCGTCAGGTTAGGGCAAATAGTCAGTCGGGGGAGCTGCCCAGAAGCTGCTGCTCGCAGGTGAAAATATAAATACTGGTGAAGAGGTTGCAGACGGGGTACTTTTGGAATTGCTTTGCTGGTGCTGGTGGTGTGTGTGGGGGGTGGGGGGGGGGGGGGGGGGGGGGGGGGGGCACTGATTATGATGGTCTTGAAGTACTTGAGGTGATGCCAGTGCTACTGTAAATATCAGGGCTTACAAGTTTTCATATCCCTGCTGCAGTACACATCAGGGTCTACAAGGTTTTATTTCAGTGCTGTTATAAATATCAGGGTTCAAGATTTTATTTCAGTGCTGTGGTCAATATCAAGACATAGAAAATGTACAAGCTTGTATGCCACTGCTGTTGCATCAAAATATTTACATATGGGATAATGCTATAAATATTGCTGAAATAATGCTGCTGATGGTGGTAGTGGTGGTAGTAATGATGGTGCATTCCTTCATTCACTCATGCTACACTACGCCAATGAAGCCATGCATCATCCGCATGCTCAAGTTAAGTACACGGCACAATTAAGGATTGGGTTGATTGCATGGTCAGGCTTCCAGCTGCTAACTGCCTGCACACAACTACAACACCACTCATTCCGCTAGACTGAAGAAGGGGCTGGGATCAAATCCCTACGGGTGCGCTTTAGTGTTAGTAGCAGCCCTTTCTTTACCGCCGTAAGTCAGGGATCCCTTAATACCACGCCCTTCCAAGCGTTATCATTACAACACCGCTACCACACACTCCTGGATGCAGAGTGTGATCGCTTGGATCCGGTAAATTTCAAGACATGGTTCAAGACATGGTTCAAGACATGTTAAGGGTCCACCAAAGACGGAAGCACAAGTGCTCCTGAGCAGTCAGACCACGGCATAGTTTGACAGCCTCGGGAGGGACAAGTCCCCATCTGCTTGAACTTGAACTTGGTTACATGGCTCCGGCCTTTAGAGCTGCTCCCTGACTTCTGGCAGTAGCACTAACATTCAACAGATTACTCATTATCCCCGTCTGATCTCCTGCTCCTGCCTCATCAACTACCTCAGCTTTACTTTATGCTGCTTCTAATAGTTTTGCTTCTGCCTGTATTTTATTTGATGCCTATGCTGCTCCTGGTTCTCCAACATACGGAAGTGACACTTAGGCTGCTTCACCCTCTTTTGTGAATTGTTCCATTGCCATGCTTCTACTTGTGATGCTGCGCTGTTTATCCTGCTCATGCCGCTCATGCTGCTTCTGCTGCTTCTGCTGCTTCTACTGCTTCTACTGCAGCTTATGATTATGCTTATGCCTCTTGTCAGTGATATTTGAGATCTACCCAGGTGGACAGTGATCTGTTCCCAGTTTTTATCCCTGGTGCTGCGTCCAAAACTCCCACCTTCTTCGCATTCTTCAATTGAGCGACAATCTTACCTTTTTTACATGATCATGGGCCAGTTTGAGCGCTTCAAGCTCAAGTGGCTTGCCCGCTGTCTTCTCGGCGATGAACAGCAAGCGACTAATCTTGTTATGTCCAGTATAGCTAGAAATGTAGCCCTGCATGGAGCGAGGTGGATCAAACTCAGAGTTTCCAAGCACGCTATCACTTAATTTCAACGCGGGCCGGGCTCTTTGATCCATGTCAACTGTTCTCTCCTGCACACTGCGAGCTAGGCAAGGTTAAAGGCATGGAATGCTACACCCGTCTGGGTTCCTGTTTCTTTCTTTCTTGACGCACATCTAAATCGAAGGATCCCTGCGTTGCATCGTCTTCCTCCATCGCGGACATGGGGAACTGCGCTTGCTTATATCCAGCTAGGGAGCTTCAGTTTGGGAGACCCTGGAGTACGGTAATGGTAGATCGACCAACAGAAAGATAGATAGTGCGCTACAGAGCGCTGTGTGGAGTTAAAAATATCCGGAATGGGGACGAGAGAAGCGAACCAGCAGATCTACTGCGGAAGCGAGAGCAAGGTTCTCGTTGGACCAGGCCGATCCTTCAAACGCGATGCCGGTTGGTTCGGCTTCACCGGTTCATGCCATACAACTGTAACCCTGACTGTAACGCTGTTCTCGGCCTGTAGAGAACGGACACCGGGGGCAGATGTCTTGTTCAGTTTTCAGGCAATCAGGCGTTGGCAACCTAGTTGGGAATTGGCATTGGACATGGCAATTCACTAAGACTGCTGTACATTATATTTTCACAGGCAGGCTAGTGTTGCCCCAAGATATGGCCGCACCAGAACTCCCGGGGGGGCCTCCAAATATCCTCTCTTTATCAACAATTCAACATTATGTACTTACAGCCGGTATGTTACGAGGTTTTGGGGAGAGTTGGGAATACAAAGCTGACATCTTTGAGTGGTTTGAAACTTTGTTGGTGTGTGATTCAGGGGCACATGCCGACTACGGGTGACTGGTGTGCTGTTGGGAAACCTGTAGTCTGCAACAGGGCAACTTTTCTAAGGACACAGGCTGCATGATCCCACCAAGTGTAATAAGAGCGTGTGGTGACAATGGCGGACTCATCAACATTTTCTATGCAAGTTGGGAGACAACACATTTTCACAAGTTGACACATACCTTATGTCCGGTGCTTGCTTTGTTAGACTCACGTTATGTTTCAGTCCAAGGGTAAGCCAAATAGGCTAAAGGGACTTGCCCAACCTACCAACCATGATAGGAAGGGCTACAAAAGAAAATTCACTGATGAACTGAACCCAAACAATCATTTTACCGACGGGGGCCCTGAGCTCGTGCTACAGTGGTCATTTAATTATACAACATAAATATATAATCATCAGGGATAATAATTTAATTTTGCGATTATTATCGCCTTTTTTTGAATCAATTGTATCAAGTACCGGTATGTCCCGAGAACCTGGTATTTCCATTACTTATCTGTATGTTTTGTGCTTATTGCTTTCGCCTCGTCTTGCAGTCTTGGTTGCAATTAATTTGCAGTCCACGAGTACCCAACTAGGCTAAAGGGACTTTACCAACCTCAAACTATCACTTTTCCAGGTGCGCATAAGGTAAACGTGATGCGTGGACAATTAAAGAGTGGTGCTCAGGGTACTTCAAACGGACCCTAGGGGTTGCGTCCCAGGACGCACCCTAATTCGCCAATTCGGTAGGTTGCGTCCTGCGACGCAGTCAACTTTTTAGGCTGCGTCTTACTATAAACAGAACCCGTTGCCCTCGGCAAGGAAGTGGTGGTGGGCCAATCAACTGATGGGTGAGACGCAACCAACATCCTGAACCTGCGTCTGGGACGCAACGGACCCTCTCATGTTGTGTCTGCGATGCAATGGACCCTCCCCATGTTGCGTCCTGCGACGCAGGACGCTGCGTCCTGCACTACCCTGGTGCTTATGGGAGAAAATAAAAAAGCCATATACCGTACTACCGGTATTCAGTTATTTACTATCGACTTGTTGTGTGATCACAGTACCACACATCATCAATGCCATAGTTGCAAAGAATTTGAGACTGCCACCCAACGTAAGAACTAGAAGGCAATGCACTGTATCTGTCTCTTCGTTAATATTGTCGCAGCGAGAAGCAGTGAGACATAGTGAGATGCAGTGAAAAGCAACGAGAAGCAGTGAAGAGCAGTCAAGTGTCAGGTCATATAAGTATATTATACCTAGCATATAATCGTATAGCGTTCTATGAAAAAATGGAAACAAATCTTACATGTAACTTTATTCAAAATGTCTAACTTTTGTGAGGGGACAACTGGGGGGTTCATGAGACGCACGCTATGAAATTAGTTGCGTCTCAAGAAGCAGATTATGAAACCGGTCGCATCTCCAGAAGCATATTTTGACACAGGATGCGTCTCAAGAAACATATCTGGGCGTCCTCCTGAACGACCCTGGTGCACGCCGCGCAGTTGCAAGCTAGCAATGCGCAAGGGTGGGCCGTGGGCCAGCCAGAGCATTGGAGCTCATTGGCCCCCTTAGCTATGTACATCACGGGACCCATGAGGCATGGATGATCCAACTACGCAAGAGCACTAGAGCGATGGGTGGCGGGTGACGGATAGATAGAAAGAAGACGCCCCGGAGGCGGTACCAGATAATACGCGGGATACATTAGCTAGGATTGCTCTACAGTCATTCAGTTTCAACATTAATTGCCCGCGGCTTCGAGGTAAGCCAGGTAGCGACCAGAAAAATGTGGGGTACGCTCGGGTGCGCTCTAGTTTCTCCTGTGAGAAGTACGCGGGAAGCCAGGTACTATACGAGGGCGAGCACGGGCGCGGGCGAGCAGGGCCCCCTGAGTAATCGAGTTGGGCGCGCCAGCTCAGTTGGGCGCGCCAGCCAACCACGCGCGACCACGCGCGACCATGCGCCACGCGCGGGCCCAGCTCACGCAGGCGCGTGCCAGCATGGCCCCATGTGTGGCAGGGTGTAAAGAGTGGGAGTGTTGAAACTGCTGAAACTGCTTCTCAACCAACTATGGGTCAATGTCTACATGATTGGCAACCGAGTACCAACCGAATTTGTGTAGCTAAGAGTGGAAACGGTACACCCCCACTCCAGGCACGCCCCGGGAGGTACACCTCTCGCTCCCGGCACCTCCGCCTTCTTTCGGCGTCACTCATTCCCATAAGGCTCCACTTTTTCTGGACCCGGAAAAAGTCTACAAATTTGTCGTTGCGAGCATTCTTTCGAACGCATCACTCCAAAAGCTTGTAAATCCATCTCTCGCTCTCTACTCATTAAGCAATTTGAAGAGATGGTTTGCCCTATGCGCGTTCTTGTGGCTGCTTTTAGCATTGCCATTGCGTCTCTTGCATGGTACTTATGCACTCGGGATGCCACGACCCTGAGCTTCAAGGACGAGGACTTGAAGAAGGAAGAAAAGAAGGTAGGACGGCCTGCTACCGCGATGTAGTCCTAACATAGGTTGTCGTCAGCTGAAGCAAAATCCTCCGTCGTCTGCCTGACCTGGTCGCATGCTTCCTGTATGATACGGTAGCACAGAATTCGGAACTCCTTGCTCTGTCGAAGCGATATCTAGACGAAGTGAGTGTGGGTCGCCCATGCTATTAACACTGTCAAGTACAAGGAGCTACATAATTCAGACGTTCGCACTGCGGCCGATCGAAGCCTCTCACAAGCCAAGCTCCTCTGTTTGCTACGTGCTAGTCCCATTATTGTCCCGTTGTTAACCATCTTTCACTGCTTTGCGCAGGGTTCTTCAGTTTGGGATTCGCTCATCTTCACACGAGACGCCTTCTCTGGAAAGTACCTTTGGACACACACGCGCCCTGTGTACCAGCAGCTAGCAAACAGCATGAGATTTGGAGCCAAGGCGAGCTCATCGTAGCCGCTGGATTCGATTAAGAGGATGATCTGGTCGCCGGAAGAACTGTGCAGCTTCGCTCACCTTCCATGCTTCGGTTAAGGTTACACTCGCAAGAGTGGGAGACCTCCGAGGTTGTGGTCCACCACTGTTTCTTTTGAGGCTACTCATGGCAGCTTCCCGCCAGCTTCAACAGCCAGCCACTGGTTTAAGCCCCAAGCTTTCAGCTTTATTGGAATGCCTGTCATGACAGCTTTCAGATGTACTTGCAAGCTTTGTGTTTGGCTCCATGATAGGAGAAAGGAGCTGCCCAGAAGCTGCTACTCGGAGCCCAAAATAGAAACAGGTCCACTTCCCGTCATTCGATAGGTATTCATGACAGGCTAGATATAGCTTGAGACAGGCAATTGTCTACAGGGCCTAGTTGCCGACTCCAAAGGGCGATCATCCGCCCTGAGGTTTCATATTTTCATATTGTGTGGGAGTGCCATGTATTTCCACTTCTCATCCTGGTGGGCAAATATACTAAATTAGAAGAACTGTTATTTAATTGTATGGACATAGATGTAGGTTGGTATCATTCATTCATCCCAAGTACAGGCGTGATCAGTCCTGGATTATATTCATGTTAGATTAGGTTTCTCGACATGGCTAGACGTAGACTAGATAAATGACATTGTTGATTGGATAGGGTGGATGTAGAGCAGACTGCAAAGCTGCACACAAATGCCATTATGTGCAGAAAACTGAGAGCTGATTAGCATGATACCAGCTGAAGTGTTTGATGTCTTAGATATGTTTCGTTGGTAGTGTTTGCGATACGGCACCATGCTCTGTTTGATGACTCCTGTTTAGGCATTCTTATTGTTTAGGCATTCTTGGCCTTGGCCTTTGACTGCATGATATAATTGTTGTGGTTTTGACAACGCACAATTCACAATCCTGTTGTGACAGCAAATACAAAGATTCAATGGTTTGTCCCCCATCCTGGCTGATACGTATGTTCGTATTTTCACAGTCTAGGGTAGCCAAATAGGCTCGAGGGACTTGCTCAACCTTCAAAACAGGAAAGGCAGTTTAAAAAGCACCTGGCGGATGACTGGAAAGCGATGTGACCATGTCTGCTGGTTTTCACGGGAATGAGACAAATGTGCATGCATACTGGTGGTTGTGTCACTTTCGCAAGCAGACTCATGCAACAGGATTGTGCGGAAGGGGGGCGCTTAATCCCTTCGACCTGGTAGTCTGGAGTGGGGACCGACCAGAATCAAACAGTAGAGAGAAAACTAGAATGAAAGTATCATATCATGAAGGCGCGCCAAACGCCAAATTTGGGAAGGCATTTTGTACCTTTATTAAAGTATCGAAGAAGTATCTGTAAGCATTTTGACAAACAGCACGTGATCACGAACTTATGACCCTAAAGCTTTATGGCTAGGCCTGGGGCGTAAGGGCGTGCCGAACCGAGCAAGCATTGGATGTGTGATTGGTTGGAAGACCTAACCCAGATGTGGGGTGGGCTGGATGGACACCAGGCCCTGGGGGTTGTTCTGGGTGACTCAGACATCTGCATCTTAAGACGCAACTGATTGCAAAAGCTGTGTCTGTTACGCAACACGCAGCATGCAGAACAACCCTGCTGGGCACCGATTTCTTCTTGTAAAAACCGGTACGAAGCATGAAAATACACACTGCTTGAAGGAGAGCAATTGAGTATATCGTAATTTGACGCACTTCCACCCTTTCCACCTGTCATTATGCCAGGCCTTTCATCGATGCCTTGGGCCTGCCCACGACAGTGCAAATGTGCGATATACAAAAACGATCGTAGAAACGCAAACTAACGAACTGAACTTGAGTAGGAAGCACAAATGTTACCCATGTTTGATTTGGGCACGTGCTGTAGCTCAACAACATACGGAGTGTACCCACTAATCATTACAGCCATGTGTGTTGAGTTCTATTTTGTATATTGTATGCTGTTACAGTCTAGGGGTAGACACAATTATATACAATTTAATTCATCTATTTAAGCCCTGGCCACGAGCATAGGCCAACACAAATCTATGGAAACAGAAGTAAGGGGACCTACTGAATTATCAGATTCGGACCTAACAGATAACCTATTGGTCTCAGATCAGCCCACATGTTATCCTCAAAACCCAATGTGGTACACATCCTTCATATAGTTATATAGCAATTTCAGACCTTGGACAAGCTGCAAACTTCACTGCCACCACTGCATTGCCACCAACTCGGCAGCCAATGAGTGGAAGGAATTACTAAATGTGATGATACCTAGCCAATTAGCAAGCTAGTTCCATCAAATTATTGATACACCACTGAGGGAGATCGCCCGCTCATATTCAAACCTAAATCATGAACATGATCAGATGTTTCCTTTCAGAGCTCGATACTGAGATAGGAACCATAGGTGTACACACACCGACAACATGGCCTCGCCTTTCCAACAAGAGGAAATTCAATAGTCCTGAGGAAAGTGCTGACGTCTCGATAGCGAAAGCTGGCACATATGCCAGTGGAACATAAGCCCCGCATCGTAAGAATTGAGAACAGCAACACAAAATCATGTGTGCCACTGCTGGTTGCATCGCTGTGTTAATCAAACTCAGACTCGTCTCCTTGCCCTTCGCTGTTGGCCAGAAGCACCAAGTTCTCCCTGCAGATCGGCGAAATAAGAAAATCATATGAAATTGGAGGGTGCTATCATAACAATCAATGGTTGAGTGCTAGGTCAGAGTACACATTGTCGAAAGTGGTGACATGACAAATTGACCTGCTCATGTACACCATTTGATTTCTCCCCTGGGGTTGACTCTTCTGATAGTGATAATCCACCGTTCTCAGGTAAAAGCATTTTACAGCCTGTCTCTCAGGGTACAAAGACAGTTCAAAGTTATGACCGGTTTCTCAGTACAATGGTCATTTCAAGTCTGTTGGTTGCTCTAGGCTTAAGGGGACCAGTCTGAGGCTCTCCCACGAGACCCCCCCACCCCCACCCCCGTTCAAAGTTATGCCCCCAGATCTGCGCCCTTCAAATGTACCGGGTGATGGCAAGTCATCATCAAGCATACATGTAGACATATGTAGTGAATGTACCCCATTGCCTTTCTTTTCGGCTACACAGCTCCCCTGGCTGGCTACTCAGCCAAAACGATCTCAACCTAGTGCACCTTGAAGCTGCCACAATCAGCTGCTCAGAACTGCTGGCATATTTGGGCTTAGCACAGTGGCTGCCTCAGGGAGCTGCCTAGAAGCTGCTTTGAAAAGCCGAAAATAAAAGCCATGGTGTACCTAACACCCACATGGTATTGGTGCTTGGCCCCAGTGCAAGCAATCAGGCTGACTTCCTCAACCTCACGCCTCGAAATAAGGTGTACTTTTTATTTGTTTATTTATTTGTTCCCGACACCCACCTGTGAACCACCTCCCCCATGGTGTGGTATCCAACCTCGGCTGCCACATCACGTCGAGTACGCTTTCCCTTGGTACGGTTTACCTCCTCAGCACTGAAATTTGTCAGGCCGCGTGCGAACTCAACTCCATTCTTGTCGCAGAGAGAGACAGCGTCTTGGACATGGAAATCTCCCTCCACCTGAAAACAATTATTGCAAAGTTGTGAGGCTAACAGGACAGCAATGAGCGTGATTTTTCTCTCGCGCTTTGATTGCGAACTTGCTAAGATAGCAAGGCAGAAAACCACTATTTGTATTTTGGGCTTCTCGTAGCAGCTTTCCGCCAGCTCCATTAGCCAGCCACTGGGTCAAACCCAAAGCTTATAGCTGCATTGGAATGTCTTTCATGTCAGCTTACAGGCGTACTAGCTAGCTTCAGTTTTGACTCATGGACAGAGAAAGGGAGCTGCCTAGAAGCTGGAACCCGTTGCCCCCAAAAGAAACAGTGTATAAAACTTGCACGCGTGCTTGGCGAATAGCACAGCTCAATGGACAGGTCTTATCCATAGCAGTTCAGCGGATGACTTGGATTTTGATATTTCGAAAAAGTTTGTAATTCATACCTCACATTTGAGCTGAAATTATAAGAATTCTGGGAGAATTGTCGTAAATTTGGCCCGAAAAAGTCGAGGCACAATGAACAACCTACAACTGTCAATTCAAAATCACAAGCTGAATTTCTATTAAGACACTGGGCTATAGTTTTGGATTACTTACACCTGTGATTCCAGCAGCAAAGAGGGACTTGCGCTTGTCCTTCACAGCCTTCACAGCGCCATCGTCCATGGTGATGGTGCCACGGATGGGCACTGACATAATCCATCGCTTTCGTCCCTTCAGCTTGTGCTGCGCGAGGAAACAAGTCAAAACTCATTCTCAATTCAGGAGTGGGGCTAATAAATAAACAAATGTATGCAGCACTGAAACACAACTTGTGCAGAGATCACATAAAAATAGAAACAACATTTCGGCATCCACAAAACATTTTCGTAGGCGCAGATGGGTAAATAACAGGGAGGTAGGGAAAAGAATCATAGGCACCCACAAAACATTATCTGATCTACACTACACACGGTTATATCACATGATGATACCGGACACACAGGACCTAGGGCTGAAGCTGGCATTCTAAATAGTTTTGGTAATAATACGACCAACTCATGGTATAACAACATTGTTGTAATATAATATTGAGGTTGGGCGCTGCAATGGGCACTTGAACTCAAACTTTGTTACATTCTTAGGGACCGGCATATCATCTGATATTGACCAAAGGCGAGTATGACATCATACAAACTGCATCATATGACATTATATATAAATGGTAACTTCAACCTAGACCGACTGCAGGCATCGTATGATATCACACTGCCGCTCCCTCTATACATACTGCATAACATAACGCATTATTATACACACTGCCTACATAACTGCAATGTGTAATGTCATCAACTGCAATGTGTAGTGTCATCAACTGCAATGTGTACTGTCATCAACTGCAATGTGTAGTGTCATCAACTGCAATATGTAGTGTCATCAACTGCAATGTGTAGTGTCATCAACTGCAATGTGTAGTATCATCAACTGCAATGTGTAGTGTCATCAACTGCAATGTGTAGTGTCATCAACTGCAATGTGTACTATCATCAACTGCAATGTGTACTATCATCAACTGCAATGTGTACTGTCATCAACTTACTTGGAGAGGGTAGAACTTGGTTCCAATCTTCTCATCTCCACGAAGGATCTTCACAATGTTCTCAGGCTCCGAGGACAAGCAAATGCACTGGGACAGTACAGAGGAATAGATGGAGTTAGGAATGATGATTGAATGATTGACTGGTGGTTGGATGATGATTGGATGATGATTGAATGATTGACTGATGGTTGGATTATGATTGGATGATTGAATGATAATTGAATGGTTGACTGGTGTTACGAAAGATAATCGGATGATGATTGACTGGTGGTTATATGATGATTGACTGATGGTTGGATGGTGATTGAATGATTGACTGATGGTTGGATTATGATTGGATGATTGAATGATAATTGAATGGTTGACTGGTGTTACGAAAGATAATTGGATGATGATTGACTGGTGGTTATATGATGATTGACTGATGGTTGGATGGTGATTGAATGATTGAATGATAATTGAATGGTTGACTGGTGTTAGGAATGATAATTGGATGATGATTGACTGTGGTTAGAGTGATGATTGGAACGGGATGGACCGCTTGGATGCTGATTGAATGATTAAATGCTGTTGGATGATTATTAATGACTGAATGATGCTTGGATTAATGCCTTGAATGTGATGAATGATGTTTGGATGTGCTGAATGATGAAGTGATGTTGGATGATGATTCGAATGATGCAATGAGGGATGATGATGATGATTGAATGATGTTTGGATGATGATTGAATGATGATAAGTTGATTGAATGAGGTTTGAATGAATGATTGTCAGGAATGGACGATTGTCGCCGAGTCAGCTAGGACTAAGCAACGGCTCAAGCAATAGTTATATTTCATCAGGTGCGCCTGGTGGTAGTGGGAAACAATTGAACTGCTCTTTTAGTGCCGGACACTACCCCACGGATGGACTGGTGGGTTATATGAGTGATTGAGATGATTGAAGCATGTTTGGATGATGATTGAATGATTGAATGATGTTTGGATGATGATTGAATGATTGAATGATGTTTGGATGATGATTGAATGATTGAATGATGTTTGGATGATGATTGAATGATTGAATGATGTTTGGATGATGATTGAATGATTGAATGATGGTTTGGATAGATTGAATAAAAGATTTGATGATGGTTTGGATGAATTGAATTGATGATAAGTTGACTTGAATGTTGATGAATGAATTGTCAGGAATGGCGATGTATCAGTATAGGACATAGATAAACGGCGAAAGAGATTAGCTCGAATGTTCTTCATCCAGTTGTCGCTCTGGTTGGTAGTGGAAACAAATGAATGCTCTTTTTAGTAACGGACATAACAAACTGTACAACTACAAATAGTATTCGATCCCTCTGTTTTTTTGGTTGGGCTTCAGGATTATTTAGCTGAACCAGGTAGATCATGTATCAACATAGTACCGATGAAAATGGTGTGCTGAAATAAAATGATAAATAACAATACAAGAAATAAAATACCCAGGATAATCAGCAGGTTAAATTCTTGGGAACCTGTGGTCAAAGGATAGACTTCAATGCTTCTTTTGGGGGGGCTACGCGTAGCAGCTTCTAGGCAGCTCCTTTCACCCACCCTTGGGCCCAACCTGAAGCTAGCTAGTGCGCCTGAAAGCTTGCATGACAGGTATTTCCATGCAGCTGTTATATTGGGGTTCAACTCAGTCGCTGGCCAATGGAGCTGGGTGGAAGCTACTACGAGTAGCCCAAACAAGAAACAGCGACAGACATATTCAGTTATTCTCATGCATTCCCTCTGTGGCCTTACCATAGTGCAACCAGCAGCTGTAGCAATGCGTCCAGCTGTCAGCTTTGTAGCCATGCCTCCAGTGCCCCACTGAGTTCCCTCAGTGGAGGTATCAGCAGTCAGCTTACTGATATCAGGCACCTGCAGGTGACAATGTACAAGTTATAGCTTTGGATGTACAACTATATTGCTTAGCAAGCTATGTTTGCTTTGCTTGCACCCTACGGGTGCGTGGCCACACTCTTTAAAATTATGTACAGCTAAAGCTACAAGGGAGGTATCAGCAGTTAGCTTCCTAATATCAGGTACCTCCAGATGGCAAGGAAAAATTGCGGCTCATCAGCCAACAAATAATTTGCACGAATCACAAGAATGTCTGCACCCCTCTCGTAGCGAGACGGAAGGGTTGGTGGCTAGCAGGAGATAAATCAGTTGACCACTGGAAAAGTGAATGGTTAACAGAGCACTAGAACCCTTATGAAACTAGCAAGCATGTCGAAAGCAACTCGAGCGACTTTTGGCAGAGGTTACAAAGGGGAAGAAATGCAATTGGTTGCAAGCGGTAGCAGCTGAAGAAATTGTTGCAGCAGTTTAGAGGAAGACCGTGGAGAACCTGAAGCTACTTCATTGTTGCACGTACATTTTAGTACCGAACCCACAATATGGGCTGACTGAGAAGGGGTGCAGGGGTAGCTACTAGGGTAGTACAGGGGGTCCTGCCCCCTAGCAGTACACACGCACCTAGTTGTGCTCCAGCACCTTGTTGTGCTTCAACAGAAATGGAAGCTACAATTGGCATATGTGGAGACGCCCCCTGCTCAGTTGGTCCAGAGCTTAATTTACTCCACAACCTCATCTTGACACATCGTTAAACTATCAGTGTAGAGACCTGGACATGTCTAACCTCGGTCCGAGTTCAAACCCTGTCACACTCCCTGATTTCTGTGGGCTATCGCACAGGGGGTAGTATTGTATTCTGCAACAGTTAGACGCCGCATTGCCAACGTACAGAACCTTGTAATAAGTATCCTTACCTCATAAATGGGCTGGGCATCAGGGTTGTTGTGGGGGTTGGCGGTGTACAAGCAGTCCACGTCGGTCATCAGGAACAACCAGTCAGCCTGCACCAAGGCTGCGACCTACAAATGCAGTGTATTGTATGCAGTGTAAGATAATGCAAGATAAGGATGGGGTTTAAACACACGTGCCAATTTTAAATTTGATCGTTAGGAGTATACTGGTCATGAGGAACAGCCAATCAGCCTGAACCAAGGCCACTACATACAAATGCAGTGTATTGTATCCAGTGTAAGCATGGACGATAAGGATGAGTTTAGGGTTTAGGGCAACCACACTTGCCAATTTAAATTTTGTTGCTAGGAGTATATAGGTCATGTAACCACACTTGCCAATTTTTAATTTGGTTTCTAGGAGAGTATTGGTCACGAGGAACAGCCAATCGGCCTGAACCAAGTCCACTACCTACAAATGCAGTGTATTGTAAGCATGCAAGATAAGGATGGGTCCGTACCAAGTCCGCTACCTACAAATGCAGTGTATTGTATGCAGTACAAGCATGCAAGATAAAGATGGGTCCGTACCAAGTCCGCTACCCACAAATGCAGTGTATTGTATGCAGTACAAGCATGCAAGATAAAGATGGGTCCTACCAAGGCCGCTAGCCACAAATGCAGATTATTGGCATGAGCTTGCTTCATGGACCTGGACAAGTCTTTAAACAGTCTTATATGTTGAGTGTGCTCCCTGGTTTCCGTGGGTATCGCACGGGAGGGTTGGAGTTGAAAAACGGTGAGCAGCCTAGAGTTGGCTGAAAAAAAACATGTAACAATCCAATTCAATCCTTGCTTCTCGAGCTCGAATTTCCAGGCAATTTGTAGCCCCACTACAAGAGTGACCAGCAAAAAAGCACTTCATGATAATGGAGCTACACATGCAGCGTATTGGGCCGAGCTTGCTTCACCAGCTCAAACTCCCAGGCAATTTGTTGACCCAAAACAAGAGTGAACAGCATCAACTGAATCTATGATGATGGAACTGAGGCAACACTTGAATTTACAATGTTGGATATGTATTTACTGCTTTAGTGGCTCGGTTGGTAGGCCACTTTTCGTTTTCTCCCCTCTCACACCCGGAAAAATAAATCTTAAGAAAATCTCATCATCAGATTCCTGACTCATTGAACAGTATTCCCCCCCCCCCCCCCCCCCCCCCCCCCCTTCCAACTGGCCCCAAAACGAAACTGTCTGGAGCTGTGTCCAATATAGCAGTCATCCATTCAAAAGCACTGAATAATCACCTGGGCAGAGAGGGTGTCATTGTCACCAAAGCGATGCTCTTGCGTCACAGCAACAGTATCCTGCAAGATTCAGAGAACAGGGAGTAACCAGCTATAAAAATGATACATTGATGATTGTTCGCAGACTGTTCATTAATCTCTTGGCAAGGATCAAGGATAGGACTGACAAGGATTGAATTGAAAAGGATTGAATTAAAGATTGGATTAAAGATTGGATTGACAAGGATCAAGGATTGGATCGACAAGGATCAGGGATTGGATCAAGGATTGGATTGACAAGGACTGGACCAAGGATTGGATTGACAAGGATCAAGGATTGGATTTACAAGGATTGGGTCAAGGATTGGACTGAAAAGGATCCAGGATTGGATTGACAAGGATTGAATTCAGGATTGGATTGACGAAGGATCAAGGATTGCACAAACGGTTCATTAATCTCTTGGCAAGGATTAAGGCCCTGCCAGCACCCAGAAGTCTTTGATTAGAAAACAATCAATGGATAATGATGACCCATAGCAATATTGGTACACAGCTGCTCATGATGGACTAATGGTGACAAACACAAGCCCTTGAACAGCTCCCAACCACCAGGTAGCTACAGTCGCGTCATTGAAAAGCGTGGGCCCCAGACCAACGACTAGTTGAAACACTTGGTTTCAGACATTTATTTTCAGCTACCAGCATCCGCTTCTAGGCAGCCCCCTGAGCCAGTCAATGGGCTAAGCCATAAGACTTTGACAAGACTGGAAAGATGATCCTGTCAGCTTCCACATACACTACATTGCTGTAGGTTTAGCTGGGTGGCTACTGCTCGTGGCCGGAATAAAAACTATGCTATAGGTTTGTTGCATTGCATAGCATGACCCAAGTAATCAACTAATTTCCGCTTCACGCACACGACTCAATAAGCCCCCTAAAAAATTCAATGCCAAGCTTATTATTGTGGCACTGAAGCCCAGCTCACGTTCTCATTGACGACAGGGACAACTCCAAAGGCCAGAAGCTCTGTGAAGGTGTTTCGCGCATTGATGTACTGTCCACGATTGGCCAAGTTGTCCAAGGTCAGCAGCACTTGGGCACAGTACTGCAGAAAGAGGAGGCATATTCATCCCAGTTAACATATGAGGATCAAAGAAACTTACAAAACAATATCAAACGGAATAACACATTCCCTGTAATAAAGCAATCAGTTGTTCCAAAGATAAAAAGCATCACTGTTGCACTTCTGCTTTAGTTTGGATGCAGCTGAGTATATCATTCTGGTGCTGGCAGTAACTGAATACGAACATGTGAACAAGTTCACGAGAACATTGGACATGGCTAGTGGGGTGGGTGCAGAACACTATTTGTCATACAATCACATGGGAAGAAATACAGTGACCTCATATGAGTGAAAGCAGCCTGGTAGTAAAAAGATTCAATGAAAACCACCATAAATAGCAAGGAAATGAGCACACCCAGCCACGATATGAGTCATGAGTAAGGCCACTTTCTGCCAGCTGATGAGTGACAGTTTGTAGGAAGTCTGGATTAGTGGTAGTAAATGTCGGATTTCCTGACGAGATCCACAAGCAGCCAGAAAGAAAGAAAGAAGTACGTAAGTATGCATGGCTTGAGGAATACAATGTGGAGGGGATCTGCCCTCATTAAAGAGCCAGCCGTTCTGAAGTGATCGGAAGTACCAATTGTACACCAAATTCGATGTCGCACCAGTCCCAGAGTAGACAAGAAGTCCTCGTAGTACTTCATGAGATGCACTTGGCCAACAGCTGCAAGAGCTTGCTTCTTTGCCACCTCAGTGGGCTTCTCAGAGAGCCCAAGCCGTTGGCATCCAACACCAACGGCACCACTTGTCACCATAATGACATAATGACCTGTGATCATGCCAAGAGGGATTTTACAAGGGGCTCCACGATTCAGGAAAAAAATGATGTACAACAGAAGGGCAAGTAATACATTGTCAACTGGTCAGATCTTGCAGATCTTGCATGGATAAACAAATGCCATGTGCAGGTTCGACGCAATACCAATGCCATAAACCACGTCCAGGCAGGGCCATTTACCAACTGCAGTGCTAATGCCAACAGCTGGAAATCATGGAGAAATCCAGGATCGATTTTTCGCACAGATGAAACTCCTTACCCATGGAATGCAAGACCTTGACGGTCTCGCAAATCCTTGCGAGGTTACTCAAGTTCAGAGTCTGCTGCTCAGCACGCAACAAACTGGAAGTTCCGATCTTCAGAACCTGCGAGAGATATGCGACGAATGGCTCAGCCGAGGACGATAGCAGCTCATTCAGGCTCGGATGCTTATGCAGAGAAAAGCAGCGACTCACGATGATGGCTTTTTCCTTGTTAGGAAGGCAAGCCTTAACTCGGCCCTCCCATGTCTCTGTCGTGTGAGAGAACTTCCCAATGAGGGAATTCAACTCAGCCATGGCAAAAACGAGAGGATAAAGAGGTGAGAAGGCGGCTTAGGAACAATAGATGAAGCCCCGGCTTGGGTAAGTGCGAAAATAACCCCGGTTGAGTCTAATTACTAGTACTAAGTAGTGCGGTTAGTCGAGATTTCGACCCCCACGATAAAAACAAAGTTTAATAACGATAGAAGCGCATTCGAAGGAGAACGCGTACAACCGACTAATTTCTTAGCTTTTTCGACGAGTTGTGTAGCCTTTTGATCGAGGTTGGTATCAGTTGGGGCGGTTGAGGCCTGGGCCTGCCTTTTGTTGAGGCAACCTTGGAAAACATATAGGGCCGAGACGCGCGCATGCGACAACTTTCGCCTAGCTGCTTTGCTGCTGCGTATTCGGAATGGTCACTTGCTAGTTTTAAAGACAACAGTTGTCGGCGAGGTGTCTCTGTCTGTCCCAAATAGCCTATACGAGGACTAGCTCCGACTTGGAGCGAGGAGGCCCCTGAGGAGCAGCACTGACTTGGGAGCTTAACTAAGGTGAAAAGAATGGTGCTTGTTGCTCGTAGCCGGCTCGGAGCAGCATGTAGTGCGCTGGATTTCGGTTGGGCTGTGAGGGAAGGTGCGTGAACGCTTGCTGTGGATGCGCCCAACTTTTTTGCGGACCCGCGCACAGTTTAGGTGATACATTAGGGTGCCCTTCATGTATTTTCCAGCGGCATAAGACTGTGGGTCATGGTTGCCGAGCGTAGTCATATTTTCACTGGCCCTACTTCATGGCAATACTTCACTGAACGGCGGAAGTTAAGAGCCCGGCGCCAGGCGGGCTTGGAGTCTTTACTGAAGAGGCCCTGTGGCACTGTGTGTGTGTTTGAGCCTATAATTGGAGGTGAATAGCCATGGGTCCTCCCTAAGTTAACCAAATGTTAGTAGGAGTTGTCCAATGGCCCTTTGGGGGTCCTGGACTATGTGGCCAATGCGATGGGTGAATCCATCGGGAGGATCAAACTGTATTGGCCTGTTTGGTAAGGCGGATGGGTGCAAAACCTATGTACAACCTATTTTTTTGAGGCCAGTACATGATTATAACAAAAACTTCCCTACAGTTCCCTACCATAATAATCACCACCCAGAAACTATCATATTCAGTCTTGAGAGACAGCCACGAACTTAAAAGTCGTTTTGGAAAGAAATCAAGGGAAAAAGATATGTCTGGGTATAACATCAAAAAATACATTCCAGAAAAATGAAGGGAAAAAATGTGTTCCAACTTTAAACCCTAATTAATTAATCGGAAAAAATGATTTAATCTCTGAACTGCGCTACGAAGGAATCAGGAGATCCCACGCATTGAACCTACGACAATCGTTGTAGCAAGCTTTGCTTGACGAGTCGAATTTCTGTACAGAGCAAAGCATAACACATGGAATTATGATAGAATACTTGTGATAAAATGCAAAACGTGAGCCCTAGCCCTGCCCAAAAGGAGCACCTAGATTTCGGCTTCACAAATCCCCTCACTAATGCACTGCACATATTGCAGAGACTGCGCGTATCGTCTAATACGGGGAGCAATTGAAGCAATCGTCCTGCCGCTAGGTTCCGCCCAACTTCTCTAGCTGGTAGGGCGCCAGCGGTTTCCCTCGTGTCAAGAAAGGTTCGCTTCCCTGCTGCCGGTCAGTTGATTTCGGACGTTGCCAGCGTCATCTCCTAAACCCCGCACTTAGGGTGGATTCTCATTGAACTTGGATGGGTCTGGATGGGTCGTTAACTGCAGATAACTGATGGCCCATCCAGCGTTTACATTCCCGATGAGCGATTGGATGATTCATATTTGTACGGATGTACTGACGAACAAGTCCTATGCAGCGTCGCAAGTGATGCGGAAAATTGGCGGAGAGTGTTGGCAACGGAACGACAAGTGGCAATGTAATGGAGCGGACCGAAGCCAGTTAGTTACCACCCTCAATGTAGCAGAGGCTTGACGGTTACACTGGAAGAGCCATTTAACCTAAAGGGTTCGCGTTGACCAAGGCTTTCGTCTCAAGCCACCTGACGATACCGCAGAAAGTCAACAACTCGCAACTCAACTCACAACTCAACAACTCGCAACTCAACTCAACTCATAACTCAGCTGAACTCACAACTCAACAACTCGCGCCTCATAAATTTGCACCTTAACAACTCGCAATTTAACAACTCACAACTCAACAACTCAGCAACTCACAACTCAACTCAACTCAACAACTCGCAACTCGCAACTCAAGAACTTGCAACTCAACAAACTCAAAAAAGACCAACAGCCAGCTGATCGGAGGCGGTCATAGTAGTTACGAGACAGTTGGCTGACGTATCAGGCTTTGTGTCGGTCGCACGGTCGTCGGTCGGTCGCACAAACAGACAACGCGGTGACCCTGCGGGCTCCCGTCTCCCAGAAGGGGGGGCTCCGCCAATAACCCATACAGAAGACCCATCAAAAAAGTAAAAGCCATCCCTGATCCCTGATCTCAACACAGGGGTGGGGTGGATGGCTCTCGATCAGATCTGCTTTGGATGGGTTGTCAATTATCCAGCATCTATCTGGCAACGGTCTCGCAACCGACTTGGCGCATTGCTTTATGTCTTCAACCGACCTGCTGGTTTAAATTTCCCAAAGTTCCAAAAAAATCGTATTGATCATGTTCGAGCAAGAGGGAATCCGAAACATTATACTTTCTCCTTCTCCATTCAAAGTCGGGCCTTTCAGCGCTGTGGGCAATGCCATTTGTCCCAAATTGGACGGAGTACTAGATCAACAAACAAATGGTGCTCTGGACATCGTTTCTCAAACTCAAATGCCCGCTTCCCCGCCCGGCCACTAGCCTCTCACCACCAATTTCTCGAAAGTACTTGATGGCACCTGCGTGTATTGCGGCACCCACCCAATCTTATGCAATGGGAATGTGTTTTGGATGGGTGACCGCCTACGAAACTTCGAATCATCCATAGGGCCCAACAACCCATCCAAAGGGCCCAACTGATACCGACCCATTAAGCGCTATAGCCAACCATCCAGTCCGATGGGAATCTACCCTAAAAGCCCTGTAATAATATGCCTCCAGTCGTTCAGCCTGTTTTCAATTTACTAGGTTTCAGTTATGGAGTTTAGCAAAAACTACCCAGCTTCCTATACACCTCCTGTGACAGCTGTACTACTAGGACACGAGTGCCTTCCTAGCATCTGATTCAGATGCCAATAAGGCACTCGTGTCCTACTAGTATGGCTGACAATAATGCCTAACTCGGGAGGAAAACGGGGGGGTTCGATCCTCCCCAGAAGGTCACAATACACAGGCGGGGTGCGGGTCTGATCAGTACTAAGTTACCCCCAATCGTAAGACCATAGCCGAGAACTTGGCTGTGGATTTGTGGAACCTCTGGGTAATCTGTTCTCCTCCCGGGACATGCATTATTGTCAGCTGTACTACTAGGACACGAGTGCCTTACTGGCATCTGATCAGATGCCAGTAAGGCACTCGTGTCCTAGTAGTACAGCTGACATCCTGTGTTCCCAATTGTCCCTGGAATCTCGGTTATGGGGAAATCTGGGTTATTTGATTGTTAAATCAGTTGTTCGACAGCGTGGGAGCCTGGAATTGTTTATTCGCCGTCACATCGTGTGTTGTTAATCTTGTCTTTCTTTCCTACAGCTGTCTCGCAAAGGACGATTTCAGGGTTGGGGACGCCATTCATCATTTCGCTCAATCTTGCTCGCCTCATGAACCCTTTGAATCCAGAGGCAATAGGGTGCCGACGTTTACCTGCCGAGTCCAAATACCAGAGTCTAAAATCCAATTTCCAAAGTCCAAAGACCAATTTCCAATGTCGCAGGTTTAATACCACCTGTAAACCAGTGCGCAAAGCAATTTCCGCGCAGCAATATTGCATTTGCAATACAGCCCAGGTAGACTGAGCTGGAAACGCGTACTGTAAAGCCTAAAGCAACGGTCAGCAGTCTGAAGTCCACAACCAGATATCACAGCCACGCGTTGATCTTCGCACAGTCTAGAACGCGCATTGATGTCTGCACAGCCGTAGCTGTAGCCAACGCCTAGATGTGCATGCATGCATGTTGTAGAATATTCCATGCTATTGTAGCATTCCACGACCGATGTCAAATGTATAGCTGCCACTGATGTACTGCTGTCACTTATGTTACACCGATGTCCAGCTGCCACTTATGTAACACTGATGTACTGCTGCACTTATTTAACACTGATGCACAGCTGCCACTTATGTTTAAGAGCTGGGGCTCACTGTTGGACAGGGGGCGTCCAAGCAGTTTTTCATAAACCAAACATTCTGGGCTGGACAGAACAACGCCAGAATGAGCAGGTGGTATGTATGCAGCGCAATCCCTCGGGCTCTTCAGCGCATCTTTAGGACAAGCAACGGGAGCCGTCTGGCACAATTTGTCTAACAGATTTGCTCTCTGTCATAATGAGCTATTCCTGTGGGGGCGCTGTTCCCAAAGGCAATTTAAAAAGCAGGTGCTCGGGCAGAAGAAAAAAACGTCCAGCTTGCTATATATTTTTTTCCACTTGTGGCCGCAGAAGAAGCCGGAGGAGACTAGAATTCCGATGTGCAACTTTCGTGCAGTCCCCAGAAGAGTAGCTTGATTTCAGCCCTCAGTTTTTTACTGTCTTTTTACTCATACCTCCAAGTGACATTTTGAGACCACCATCGAGATTGTGTTGACAAGGGCAGTTGATTGGCACCACTTTAGACCCAGGGGGCGTGTATGGGTGGGTGGTTTTTTTTATTGTGGAAGGATTTCCACCCCAGGAGGTGGCTCCCTACACAAAACAGCGACACCAAGGATTCAGTTTGTGTGGCGTTGCCACTCCTACAACATAGTAGGTGCACTTAAAGTCGCTGAGAGATACCGCCCATCAACCAAACGAACATTCACCATCTGAATAATCTGGGTGGATATGGGTGGTAAAGATGGGTATGGATGGATGGGCATGGGTGGGTAAAGTGGGTGAATGGGTGAGTTTTTTTACTATCACACATTACCTGCTTGGGAATTCTGAGGATGCCATTGTGTGCGGCTGTGCGCTATAGTGTAAAGACCCAGAATCCATATATAATTTCAAGCCATGCCTCTTATTTCTATTTCTTTATATTGAAGGGGGGGCGGGGAGGGGTCAGCCCTTCCCAGGTTCTTTAGGCATGAGGGGGCTACATTGTTTTATACTCCTGGGCTGATAAGACGCAATTTCGACGTGACACCCCTCCCCCACCCTAGGAAATCCTAGCCCCCCCAGGCCCCCAGGCCCCTCCGGGTTGCCTCAGGGCCCTCCCGCTCCCGGCCCGTCCCGGCCCCTCCCCCAGGCCCGCTCGGGCCCGCCCCCGCCCAGGCCCCTCCCCCCCTGGTACAGGTCTAAAGTAGGGACTGAGCAACCTCTTTTCCCAGGGTGTACGCGAGCAACCTGTCCGAGCAACCTCAAGCAACCTCTTCCGTTCGAGCAACTTCTTCGAGCAACTTCTCCCAATCCAAGGCCACGCCATTTTCTCTAATTCCTCATCTCTCTTTCATTCCTTTTTTCCTGTTAGTGTGTACTTTCCATCTCACGGCCTCCGGCCAGTTTAACAAATAAATATCGCGTGCGATTCTTGGTGCGGCACCGTCGAGTTAGGCATCAAGCCACGCCGATGTGCGTTCTGTCTCTTTCTTTCTTTCTTTCTTTCTTTCTTTCTTTCTTTCTTTCTTTCTCTCTACCTTGAGCAAGGCTCTGAAAAAGGCTCGCTTCACCCTGCGAGGGACACTGGTCGCGGACTTACAGCTCGAGGGGTTCGATGCTCCTGTAGCTGGAAATGAGGCCCAGAATAAGAAGGAGCTCCATGCAATTCACACACCTTCAGAGTGAGTGTGTGTGTGTGTGCGTGCGTGCATTGCATGAGACCTTCCGGGGTGAGTGTGTGTGTGCATGCATGGCATGAGACCTTCAGGGGTGAGTGTGTGTGTGTGTGCATTGTATGAAACCTTCAGGGGTCAGTGTGTGAGTTTGTGTTCATGGCCTGAGATCTTCAGGTGTGTTCGTGTGTGCGTGTGTGTGTGCATAGCATGAGACCTTCAAGTGTGTGTGTGTGTGTGTGCGTGTGTGTGTGTGCATGGTATGAGACCTTCAGGTGTGTGCGTGTGTGTGTGTGTGCGTGCGCGTGTGCAGAAGCAGAAGCAAAAGTAGCAGTGTCACCAAGACAGGTACTAGCATCTGCAGCACCAGCAGTAGCAGTAGCAGTAGTTGCAGCAACAACAAGACCAAGAGCAGATGCCTTCCCTGTGGCGCATGTATTTTCCCCCAAGAGATTTGCTAACACCGAGCAGAGTGTGCGCCATACATTGCCAAGCATGATATCAAGAATAAAGAAATAAAGTAGAAGGAAGCTGAGATATGGAGTTTGCGCCTTTCCGCAAAGCAATTGGGGCAGTGTCCATAGGATACATTGGGAGCATGGGGCAGCGCATGGTTTTATAACACACAGATGGCTACCGCCCCGCTTTAAATACAGTTCAGATTGGAGCTAGATATTTTGTTTTTTCCTTTACTCCCTTGATTGTGCATGGTGAGCCTGGCTGTATCTGTTACCTTTGACTGTGACTTTGCAGCTGCTGACCAATTGTGCATGGTGCCCTTGATTTTGATTGTGCAGCAGTGTTTGACAGTCGCATGCTGTTCCTAACTGCATAATGCTCTTGACTGCACGCCTGTGATTATCTAGGCAAGCTTTAGTGTAGGTGCAGAAGAAGATAAGATATTTAGTTTTTGCCTTTCCACAATGAAATCAGGGCAGTGTCCACTGGATACAATTGGGGCATGGGGCAATGCATGGGTTGGTTACAAACGGATGGCTACTGCTGTGGTAGAATAACAAACAAGTTGCGTTGGAATGATAAAATTCATTTTACAAATAGCCCAGGAATACGTCGCTAGTGATTTTATTTTTGTATTTTCTAGGAAGGGAAGCATTATTTTGTTTGGCCGCATCAGCAGCTTCTAGGAAGCTCCCATAGTTGGCTATTTAGCCATCCTTCAGTTGGTTCTGGTTTTTAGTATTTTTTGTGTTCCTTGTGTTCCGAGTTGTTGAGTTGCGTGTTGTTGAGTTGCGAGTTGCGAGTTGTTGAGTTATGAGTTGCGAGTTGTCGGGTTGACTTGAGTTGAGTTGCAAGTTGTTGAGTTGCGAGTTGCGAGTTGTTGAGTTGCTGAGTTGTTGAGTTGCGAGTTATTGAGTTGCGAGTTGCGAGTTGTTGAGTTTAGTTTAGTTGCGATTTATTGAGTTGCGAGTTGTTGAGTCTCGAGTTGTGAGTTGCGAGTTGGGTTGAGTTGCGAATTGTTGAGTTTATGTGCCATCGTCAGGTGGTGTGAGATGGAGGCCTGGGTCAATGTCTACCCTCTACGTGGCACCGTGTCCGGTGTAACTGGTGCAACCGTCGACTCTCTGCTACATTGAGGGCGGTAAATAGCCCAGGAATATCTCACTCATTTGTATTCTAGTATTTATACAATTGTTTTGTTTGGCCGCATGCAGCAGCTTCTATGCAGCTCCCCTATGTTGCTGTTTAGCCATCCTTATAGTGACAGAGCATGCAGATGTTTTCATCACCAACACTCATGAAATTCGTCTTGGTTGCAATCCTGGTGCATGTTTTTTTGTTAGGAAGAATCCAGGAAGAGAGACTAATATAGAGGTTTATATATAACCCTATTAACCCACTTAGACGCTCGCTTTAACAAAACCAAGCATGTGGCGCAATACATACATAAATATATAGTACGCCTTGTTACGAGGCGTGTGGTTGAGGGGGCCAGCCCGTTTGCTTTCACTGGGGCCAACCACCAAAAGGGGGGGGGGGGGGGGCTATCATCCCCCTGGGGAGGATTGTGGGCGTGTTCCATGTGTCTTCTGCACGCGACAATGGACTGGAAGGAGACAGAGGCATGGGTGTGGAGTTTGGTGCAGAGCTTGAGGGCGGCTACTTAGGAGATACCTAAGCGGGTGAGGTTGGGAAGTGCATTGATAGGTATGGTCCCTGTGGTACCCAATGTAACAAATTAGTATATAACTTAATATCCCTGGTTTTTCAGAGCCTGTGCTAGGGTCTTGTGTCGATTCCCCTTTTTCGCATACTTAACCAAATGGTTGGTGTCAGAGCAGTAGCCGACTTCAACTATGTGGATGGGGGGACATGAGGTGGGATTGGAGCATGTTTGTTGATCCGGGGTCAAGAGGAGGTCTGGTCTGAGTTTGTCCCAGGTGGTTTGGGCCATGTTCGGGGGGTTCAGCCACAAGGGCGGCCTGTTCCCCAGTACCTCACTGGGGAGGTCCTCCAGTTTGCCAGCGTCCATATACATAAGTTTTCCTCCCTATTCCCCTTCGGCCACTGCTTTTTGTATTAATTGTACTGCAAGGTTGTGCCGATTAATATACACCTCAGTAAAGGCTGAGTGCTTGCAGCCCGCCAGCATGTGACTTGCCCCATCTTGGCATGTGTGACAAATGGGGTAGGTTTCTGATGAGGGTGGTAGAAGGTTGCTACCATATGGCATTTTCCATTGGTAAGCCAGCTTCTTGTTCCATAGGCGGCCCCACTTAGGCTTATGGATTTGAATCTTCTGCCACCAGGGGACGGATGCCTGCTGCCAGAAGTAGTGGCTAGCATGTGGGAGGTGCTCAGGGGATGCTATGGTCCACAGTGAGGCGTATATGCCATGCATGTTGGTCCTCCCTGTGTGGATTTTGGTGGGGGGGGTAGCCTTGACCCCCCTGGTGAGGTTGGGTGTTGCTATCCTAGGGGGCAGGGTGCCGTCAGCTGCCACCAGATGCAGGACAGATGGCCAGATATGGTCCATGTGAGCCACCTCTCCTATATTGTTAGGGACAGAGGTATTTTTAGGGAAGTGGGCGGCTTTCTTGGCCAGCTTATCTGCCTCCTGATTGCCATGGATACCTGCATGGGACCTCACCTTGGCCAGAGTGGTGGGGGAGCTACTAAGGACTCTGGCCAGGAGGTGTTTTCCAATGGCCTCAAGGATATGCTTGTGGGTACGTTCCTCGACAGAGTGGGGGTTATGGATAAGTCTCCGAATGAGATGGAGACTACAAAGGCTATCAGTGTAGATGGTTACGGGGGTTGTTCGGGGTGTTCGTGCTAGGGCCTGGTGGACAGCGCATAGTTCTGCTATATTGTTGGTTCTGGTGATGTCAATACCCCCTGGGTTGATTGTAAAGCTTTGGCCCGACAATGGAGAGCATACCGCAGCCCCAAGGAGGGCCAGGCCCTCGGGCTGGGGATCTGGCTGCCATCAGTGTATAGCTGCTGGCCTACATGGGGGGTGCTTTGGTAGTTGCAGGGGTAAGGTGTTGGGGGAGTGTGTGTGTGTGGGGGGGGGGGGGGGGGGGGGGGGGGGGGGGGGGGGACACTCCAAGGGGCATGTAGGATGAGTCGGAGAGCCTTGGGTGGTGGGGGGAAGGAGAGGTGGGCAGGGCCGATGGCAGGTTGGGGATGGGTTGGATGCTTTTGTGGGAGGGATGCAGGCGGTGCATAGCCTCATTCCATGCTTGGGAAAGGGGGTGGCCGGGCCGGGGCGGCCCAGGTTGGCGATGAGGAGGAGTTGGTGCCCCTTTGTCCTTGAAATGGTGGAGGTGATTTCCCCCCCAGTCCAGATGGACGGTTGGCAGATAATGGGGGCCCCGGCTGGGATGGTATCTAGGACCTGGACCCAGGGGTGGGTGGTGGGTGTTTCGTAGGCTGTGTGCTTTGTGTGTGGGACCAAGATGAGGGTGCGGGTTGGGAGGAAGTGAGTTTGGGCTGCCTTGGCACTGGTGAGTGCCCATCTGACTGCCTTCTGGGCTTCCTTAGTATCCTGCAGGGAGTGTATCACTGATGCTCCTGTCCATGGGTGAGAGTATGGGTCTGGGCTTGCCCCGAACAGATGGCCATGAGGGTGGGGAAGGAGTAGTGGGGGAGAGATGGGTGGGATAAGAGTGTCCTTGTTGACTTGTCTGTTTGGACCGACGGACTGTTGGAGTCTGTTTGTGGAGGAGGTGGGGAGGTGACCAATGCAATTGCCAGAGGGGGAGTACAGATGTGTTGGTGGGGTGGATGGGTGGGCTCCATTGGGTTGGGCATGGGGGAGGAGGCCTGTTAGGATATTATAGTGTCCAGGGGCTGGGATGTCCAAGTCAGGGTGACTGTCCAGCTGATCTATGTGGATGAGTTGCATGAGAGTGCGGTACCCCTGGGCATATGGCGCACACACGCTTTGGCCCTCTTGCGTAACTTCTGACAGATCCGTAACGCAACAACGCTCGTGAGAAGTTGCCTTTTTTTATCAATGATTGAATGCGTATATTAAATCAAGCGTTTGTTGATAATCATGCTTTGATTTGATTTGACTATGTTACTGCCGAAGATGGCGAGCAGCCTTAAAGGCTGGAGCAATATTACCAAGTTCGAATTCACGTACCGCAACAACATTTGTATGTGTGCCCTTCACTTAGAATTCCCTCTTGACTCCGTCAACTCGCGGACACATTAGGATTCCAGTGGGGGGGCAGGACATGTAATCATCGATTGTTTGGGGTCCAGTTCAGTAATGCGTATTCGCTAAAGCCCCTTCTGTCATGGTTGGGAAATGGTTAGTTGTTTCCCCCTAGTAATTAATTTCACCGCTGAAGACAGCGCCAAATTGCGTCAAATTGCTGGCTGCAGCTATATACCCAAGGTCAATTTCAATTCATGGTTGGGAAAGTCCATTGGGCCTATTTGGTTAACCCCCTAGACTGTAACAGCATGAATTGCCGTTCATATTTAAGTCAAAGAAAGCTATATTTAGGGTCGACGATTGAACCACTCGTTTTTATAGAACCGTAAAAGACTTCCGAGACTTCTTGGTGGCAATCTAAATAATGAACTCAGAAGTCCATCATCAATCATCCGCCTTGGCAGTGCTCGTAGGTCGTGGTAGAACTTGAATGTGAATCTTGGTTACATGGCTCCAACCAGCAATTTGGCTGCTCGGCGTCTTTGGCAGTTCATGGTAGGACTGGTAGCTTTGAAATTAGGGTCTCCGTCGTTTACTTGCGAGTTGTTGGGGATGTTCATAAAAGGCTGCTCTTATTTAGCCCCTTCTGATAATAGATAACGAATCTTGTTTTCGAGATTTGGCGAATCCCTAAAGCCTATTTGGCCACACCTGGACTTCTACAACTACACTCAGACTCTTACTCTCTCTCTCTCTCTCTCTCTCTCTCTCTCTCTCTCTCTCTCTCTCTCTCTCTCTCTCTCCCCCCCCCACACACTCTATTGGCAGGTGTTACACAACTAGGTTGAGGTCTAGCCGAATAAATAAAGAAATACAGAAATACAACGCCTTATTACAAGGCGTGAGGTTGAGGGGGCCAGCCCGTTCGCATGCACTGGGGGAAATCACCTAAGGTATAGCCAAATAGTAATTCAAGATACCTTCTTCCAGACAGATATTGAACAAAAAAATCAACAAACTGGCCAATTAGAATTAAAACCTTGATTGAAAATGGAACTACAGTGAGCCATCTAGGCTCCCTAGGCTACCTCAACATCATGCAACCTATAGGGGCTACCTCAACATCATGCAACCTATAGGGGCTACCTCAATATAATGCAACCTATAGGGGCTACCTCAATATAATGCAAACTATAGGGGCTACCTTGACACCATGCAACCCCAAGGGGCTACCTCAACATCATGCAACCTATAGGGGCTACCTCAACACCATGCAACCTATAGGGGCTGTATCAATTGCATGCAACCTCAAGGGGCTACCTCAACATCATGCAAGCTCAAGGGGCTACCTCAACAGCATGCAACCTACAGGGGCTACCTTGACACCATGCAACCTATAGGGGCTACCTCAACACCATGCAACCTACAGGGGCTACCTTGACACCATGCAACCTATAGGGGCTACCTCAACATCATGCAACCTCAAGGGGCTACCTCAACATCATGCAACCTATAGGGGATACCTCAACACCATACAAACTATAGGGGCTATATCAATTTCATGCAACCTCAAAGGGCTACCCCAACATAATGCAACGTATAGGGGCTACCTCAAGGGGCTACTTCAACACCATGCAACCTACACGGGCTACCTTGACACCATGCAACCTATAGGGGCTACCTCAACATCATGCAACCTATAGGGGCTACCTTAACATAATGCAACCTATAGGGGCTACCCCAACATCATGCAATCTGAATGAGCTTCCTCCACATCATGCAACCTATAGGGTCTACCTCAACATCATGCAACCTGTAGGGGCTACCTCCACATCATGCAACCTATAGGGGCTACCTCCACATCATGCAACCTATAGGGGCTACCTCAACATCATGCAACCTATAGGGGCTACCTCGACACCATGCAACCTAGAGAGGCTACCTCAACATCATGCAACCTATAGGGTCTACCTCGACATCATACAACCTCAAGGGGCTACCTCATCATGCATTCAACCTCATCTTGCATGCAACCTCACCACCATGCAGATTCAGGGGGCTACCTTATAAATATGCAACTTTAAGGGGCTACCTCATCTTTCTTACATCTTCATCATGCATGCATTCTGAAAGGGCTACTTCATCTTGTATACAACCCCATCATCATGCAACCTATAAGGGCTACTTCATCTTAGATGCAACCTCATCAAGCATGCAACCTTCTCATCATGCATCCTGAATGGGCTACCTCATCTTGCATGCAACCTCATCACCCTGCAATGTGAAAGGGCTACTTTATCTTGCGTGCAACCTCATCAAGTATGAAACTCATCATGCAGCTCAGTACTTTAGAAGTGCAGTGCTCTCATCGAAGTTACACCCTCCAACATAATAGGCGCAGGAAACGAAAGAAGGCGCGGGATGAAGGGTCGCGACATGGTAACGAAGCTGGGCACCCTCCCTAAAGCCTCATCGAAGTTGTATCGCTTCGTAGTAGTTCTGGCATCGAAATAGCTAGGTCTGGCATTGGAATAGGTAGGTCTGGCATCAAAGTAGGTATAACATCGAATTAGAAGGGAAGGGGCAGTTGGGGTTGCTTCGCCCAGCCGAGGTAGCTAAAGTTGTGCACTCAAGAGCAGTGTAGAGTCGATAAGTTGCTTGGAGTACAAAAAGGTTGCTCGCAGCATAAAGAAGTAGCTCGTTGAAGTAGCAGATGTTGGTGCTTGCTAGCCTTAAAAAAATCCCCCTGCGGGGCATCACACTTTCAGTCCCTACGGGACTGCTGAAGATCACTCTTCAGTCCCTATTATGTTGCGGTTTAGCCCCCCCCCCCCCTCCCCCCTCGCCCGCCTTCGCCCTCGCGGCCAGTTACGCTCGGCTACGCTCGGCTACGCTATACGCTGTCCCAGCCCCATCAGGCTGTCCCAACCCCAATAGGGGGTTATGAATAACGTTTCGGGTACGTTACGGGCGGTACACACACAACTCTCTAGGGCTGTACCATGCAATCTACTTGGCACTCGCGAGTGCTCGCGCTCCATGCAGCATCTTGCTCGCAACTCAACTGCAAACATTGCTTCAGAATATCACTAGTTCCCATTACCCGACTCAATCACACTCTAATCGCCCAACTTTGCCCGCGTCATCGTTATCATCAAGCGCACACAGCCGATTCTCGCTAATCCTGCTGTGGGGGTGTCTTGGGCGCTGATGGAAATTTAGATATGCGTATTCGAACCTGGACAAGGACCGCATGAGCAAGCCAGAGAGACAGAGGCCAGCGTAGGTTCACCTTCCGTTTCGGACATTCTGACACCGAGTCCCTGACTCTGTATCGGAGTTCATCGCTGACGCTGCTGATCGCATGCTTTACAGGGGCCCAATCCGATGGAGAAGTTCGTTGAAGAACACCATCTACGATGTTCTGAAGTCAAGGAAGGATTGGGAGGAAACTGACCATGATACTGAATGGGATTTCTTCTGGGCTGATAAACTGTGCGTGTGCAGTTCCCTTACTCGTGCTGGCATTTTCACAATTTCACCTAGAAAAGCAGGAGAGTATCCTCGTCTAGCTCACAGGCCACTGTGAACAACACACAACTCTTTTCCCCCCCTGGTTTTTCCCTTCCCTCCCTGTACATGGACGGAGGGCTGTGTCTAACCTCGTCCTTGCTCGCTGACCATTTTGAGTCCAGTAGGGCACCAGGAAAAATGACATTATAATCATCATCATCATCATCATCATCATCACCATCATCATTGTAAACAATCAAACACTATTTTATACAGTGCCAAAAAATATTTGGCACTGGATTTCCTCTTCCTTCCCTGTGCACGATCATACCTTTTCAGCAATTATAAAGAAGGCGCGGGATGAAGGGTCGCGACATGGTAACGAAGCTGGGCACCCTCCTTAAAGCCTCATCGAAGTTGTATCGCTTCGTAGTAGTTCTGGCATCGAAATAGCTAGGTCTGGCATTGGAATAGGTAGGTCTGGCATCAAAGTAGGTATAACATCGAATTAGAAGGGAAGGGGCAGTTGGGGTTGCTTCGCCCAGCCGAGGTAGCTAAAGTTGTGCACTCAAGAGCAGTGTAGAGTCGATAAGTTGCTTGGAGTACAAAAAGGTTGCTCGCAGCATAAAGAAGTAGCTCGTTGAAGTAGCAGATGTTGGTGCTTGCTAGCCTTAAAAAAAATCCCCCTGCGGGGCATCACACTTTCAGTCCCTACGGGACTGCTGTAGATCACTCTTCAGTCCCTATTATGTTGCGGTTTAGCCCCCCCCCCCTCCCCCCTCGCCCGCCTTCGCCCTCGTGGCCAGTTACGCTCGGCTACGCTCGGCTACGCTATACGCTGTCCCAGCCCCATCAGGCTGTCCCAACCCCAATAGGGGGTTATGAATAACGTTTCGGGTACGTTACGGGCGGTACACACACAACTCTCTAGGGCTGTACCATGCAATCTACTTGGCACTCGCGAGTGCTCGCGCTCCATGCAGCATCTTGCTCGCAACTCAACTGCAAACATTGCTTCAGAATATCACTAGTTCCCATTACCCGACTCAATCACACTCTAATCGCCCAACTTTGCCCGCGTCATCGTTATCATCAAGCGCACACAGCCGATTCTCGCTAATCCTGCTGTGGGGGTGTCTTGGGCGCTGATGGAAATTTAGATATGCGTATTCGAACCTGGACAAGGACCGCATGAGCAAGCCAGAGAGACAGAGGCCAGCGTAGGTTCACCTTCCGTTTCGGACATTCTGACACCGAGTCCCTGACTCTGTATCGGAGTTCATTGCTGACGCTGCTGATCGCATGCTTTACAGGGGCCCAATCCGATGGAGAAGTTCGTTGAAGAACACCATCTACGATGTTCTGAAGTCAAGGAAGGATTGGGAGGAAACTGACCATGATACTGAATGGGATTTTCTTCTGGGCTGATAAACTGTGCGTGTGCAGTTCCCTTACTCGTGCTGGCATTTTCACAATTTCACCTAGAAAAGCAGGAGAGTATCCTCGTCTAGCTCACAGGCCACTGTGAACAACACACAACTCTTTTCCCCCCCTGGTTTTTCCCTTCCCTCCCTGTACATGGACGGAGGGCTGTGTCTAACCTCGTCCTTGCTCGCTGACCATTTTGAGTCCAGTAGGGCACCAGGAAAAATGACATTATAATCATCATCATCATCATAAGCAGGATCAGATCATCATAAGCAGGATCATCATCATCATAATAAACATTATAATAAACATTATAATAAACATCATAATAAACATCATAATAAACATCATCATAAACATTATAATCATCATCATAATAAACATCATAATAAACATCATAATAAACATTATAATCATCATCATCATAAGCAGGATCAGATTCGTTCTATAGCACAGTTTAGAATGGGTTCCCATTGGCTGAACACAGAAAGAATGAGGGTGGTGGATAGAGCACACATCCCTCGCTCAATGAGACACTGTCAAATGTGTGGGTTCCAAAAACCTGAGGATGAAATGCATATGTTTGAGTGCCCTTTTTATAATGATATTCGCCTCCGCTACCAAAAGCTGTTTACAGATATTTATAGGCATGTCCATGAGGATACCAACTTAACCGTATGGAATGTGGAATTCTGCGATTCCACATTCAGAACCTTTATGAATGGAAATGGCACTAAGTCTTTTGGAGCAACCTAGCCGACTATCTTTCTACTTGTAGAAGAGCAAGACTGGAAGCCCTGGACTGCTTAGTGGCACCGTAATTTATCATCCCTTTTTTTCTTCTTCTTGTGACTTCTCATTTGTTAGCTTCTTACCTCCGCCACTGTAAGTGGTTGAGATCTGGGTCCGGCTCTAAGGGGTTTAATACCTACGCCACCAAAACGGTGGTTGGGAGTTTGGTTTGTTTGTCCTCGACACACCCCTGATGTAATGGGGTTTTTTGCTTTGTGGGTGCTTTTTCTTTTTGTTTAAAGCACAGAGTCTCATACACCCTCGCGGTGTCAAGTAGACTTTAACATGTAATGTAATGTAATGTAATGTAATCATCATCATCATCATCATCACCATCATCATTGTAAACAATCAAACACTATTTTTAACAGTGCCAAAAAATATTTGGCACTGGATTTCCTCTTCCTTCCCTGTGCACGATCATACCTTTTCAGCAATTATAAAGAAGGCGCGGGATGAAGGGTCGCGACATGGTAACGAAGCTGGGCACCCTCCCTAAAGCCTCATCGAAGTTGTATCGCTTCGTAGTAGTTCTGGCATCGAAATAGCTAGGTCTGGCATTGGAATAGGTAGGTCTGGCATCAAAGTAGGTATAACATCGAATTAGAAGGGAAGGGGCAGTTGGGGTTGCTTCGCCCAGCCGAGGTAGCTAAAGTTGTGCACTCAAGAGCAGTGTAGAGTCGATAAGTTGCTTGGAGTACAAAAAGGTTGCTCGCAGCATAAAGAAGTAGCTCGTTGAAGTAGCAGATGTTGGTGCTTGCTAGCCTTAAAAAAAATCCCCCTGCGGGGCATCACACTTTCAGTCCCTACGGGACTGCTGAAGATCACTCTTCAGTCCCTATTATGTTGCGGTTTAGCCCCCCCCCCCTCCCCCCTCGCCCGCCTTCGCCCTCGTGGCCAGTTACGCTCGGCTACGCTCGGCTACGCTATACGCTGTCCCAGCCCCATCAGGCTGTCCCAACCCCAATAGGGGGTTATGAATAACGTTTCGGGTACGTTACGGGCGGTACACACACAACTCTCTAGGGCTGTACCATGCAATCTACTTGGCACTCGCGAGTGCTCGCGCTCCATGCAGCATCTTGCTCGCAACTCAACTGCAAACATTGCTTCAGAATATCACTAGTTCCCATTACCCGACTCAATCACACTCTAATCGCCCAACTTTGCCCGCGTCATCGTTATCATCAAGCGCACACAGCCGATTCTCGCTAATCCTGCTGTGGGGGTGTCTTGGGCGCTGATGGAAATTTAGATATGCGTATTCGAACTTGGACAAGGACCGCATGAGCAAGCCAGAGAGACAGAGGCCAGCGTAGGTTCACCTTCCGTTTCGGACATTCTGACACCGAGTCCCTGACTCTGTATCGGAGTTCATCGCTGACGCTGCTGATCGCATGCTTTACAGGGGCCCAATCCGATGGAGAAGTTCGTTGAAGAACACCATCTACGATGTTCTGAAGTCAAGGAAGGATTGGGAGGAAACTGACCATGATACTGAATGGGATTTCTTCTGGGCTGATAAACTGTGCGTGTGCAGTTCCCTTACTCGTGCTGGCATTTTCACAATTTCACCTAGAAAAGCAGGAGAGTATCCTCGTCTAGCTCACAGGCCACTGTGAACAACACACAACTCTTTTCCCCCCCTGGTTTTTCCCTTCCCTCCCTGTACATGGACGGAGGGCTGTGTCTAACCTCGTCCTTGCTCGCTGACCATTTTGAGTCCAGTAGGGCACCAGGAAAAATGACATTATAATCATCATCATCATCATCATCATCATCACCATCATCATTGTAAACAATCAAACACTATTTTTAACAGTGCCAAAAAATATTTGGCACTGGATTTCCTCTTCCTTCCCTGTGCACGATCATACCTTTTCAGCAATTATAAAGAAGGCGCGGGATGAAGGGTCGCGACATGGTAACGAAGCTGGGCACCCTCCCTAAAGCCTCATCGAAGTTGTATCGCTTCGAAGTAGTTCTGGCATCGAAATAGCTAGGTCTGGCATTGGAATAGGTAGGTCTGGCATCAAAGTAGGTATAACATCGAATTAGAAGGGAAGGGGCAGTTGGGGTTGCTTCGCCCAGCCGAGGTAGCTAAAGTTGTGCACTCAAGAGCAGTGTAGAGTCGATAAGTTGCTTGGAGTACAAAAAGGTTGCTCGCAGCATAAAGAAGTAGCTCGTTGAAGTAGCAGATGTTGGTGCTTGCTAGCCTTAAAAAAAAATCCCCCTACGGGGCATCACACTTTCAGTCCCTACGGGACTGCTGAAGATCACTCTTCAGTCCCTATTATGTTGCGGTTTAGCCCCCCCCCCCCCTCCCCCCTCGCCCGCCTTCGCCCTCGTGGCCAGTTACGCTCGGCTACGCTCGGCTATGCTATTCGCTGTCCCAGCCCCATCAGGCTGTCCCAACCCCAATAGGGGGTTATGAATAACGTTTCGGGTACGTTACGGGCGGTACACACACAACTCTCTAGGGCTGTACCATGCAATCTACTTGGCACTCGCGAGTGCTCGCGCTCCATGCAGCATCTTGCTCGCAACTCAACTGCAAACATTGCTTCAGAATATCACTAGTTCCCATTACCCGACTCAATCACACTCTAATCGCCCAACTTTGCCCGCGTCATCGTTATCATCCAGCGCACACAGCCGATTCTCGCTAATCCTGCTGTGGGGGTGTCTTGGGCGCTGATGGAAATTTAGATATGCGTATTCGAACCTGGACAAGGACCGCATGAGCAAGCCAGAGAGACAGAGGCCAGCGTAGGTTCACCTTCCGTTTCGGACATTCTGACACCGAGTCCCTGACTCTGTATCGGAGTTCATCGCTGACGCTGCTGATCGCATGCTTTACAGGGGCCCAATCCGATGGAGAAGTTCGTTGAAGAACACCATCTACGATGTTCTGAAGTCAAGGAAGGATTGGGAGGAAACTGACCATGATACTGAATGGGATTTCTTCTGGGCTGATAAACTGTGCGTGTGCAGTTCCCTTACTCGTGCTGGCATTTTCACAATTTCACCTAGAAAAGCAGGAGAGTATCCTCGTCTAGCTCACAGGCCACTGTGAACAACACACAACTCTTTTCCCCCCCTGGTTTTTCCCTTCCCTCCCTGTACATGGACGGAGGGCTGTGTCTAACCTCATCCTTGCTCGCTGACCATTTTGAGTCCAGTAGGGCACCAGGAAAAATGACATTATAATCATCATCATCATCATCATCATCATCATCACCATCATCATTGTAAACAATCAAACACTATTTTTAACAGTGCCAAAAAATATTTGGCACTGGATTTCCTCTTCCTTCCCTGTGCACGATCATACCTTTTCAGCAATTATAAAGAAGGCGCGGGATGAAGGGTCGCGACATGGTAACGAAGCTGGGCACCCTCCCTAAAGCCTCATCGAAGTTGTATCGCTTCGTAGTAGTTCTGGCATCGAAATAGCTAGGTCTGGCATTGGAATAGGTAGGTCTGGCATCAAAGTAGGTATAACATCGAATTAGAAGGGAAGGGGCAGTTGGGGTTGCTTCGCCCAGCCGAGGTAGCTAAAGTTGTGCACTCAAGAGCAGTGTAGAGTCGATAAGTTGCTTGGAGTACAAAAAGGTTGCTCGCAGCATAAAGAAGTAGCTCGTTGAAGTAGCAGATGTTGGTGCTTGCTAGCCTTAAAAAAAATCCCCCTGCGGGGCATCACACTTTCAGTCCCTACGGGACTGCTGAAGATCACTCTTCAGTCCCTATTATGTTGCGGTTTAGCCCCCCCCCCCCCTCCCCCCTCGCCCGCCTTCGCCCTCGTGGCCAGTTACGCTCGGCTCGGCTACGCTCGGCTACGCTATACGCTGTCCCAGCCCCATCAGGCTGTCCCAACCCCAATAGGGGGTTATGAATAACGTTTCGGGTACGTTACGGGCGGTACACACACAACTCTCTAGGGCTGTACCATGCAATCTACTTGGCACTCGCGAGTGCTCGCGCTCCATGCAGCATCTTGCTCGCAACTCAACTGCAAACATTGCTTCAGAATATCACTAGTTCCCATTACCCGACTCAATCACACTCTAATCGCCCAACTTTGCCCGCGTCATCGTTATCATCAAGCGCACACAGCCGATTCTCGCTAATCCTGCTGTGGGGGTGTCTTGGGCGCTGATGGAAATTTAGATATGCGTATTCGAACCTGGACAAGGACCGCATGAGCAAGCCAGAGAGACAGAGGCCAGCGTAGGTTCACCTTCCGTTTCGGACATTCTGACACCGAGTCCCTGACTCTGTATCGGAGTTCATCGCTGACGCTGCTGATCGCATGCTTTACAGGGGCCCAATCCGATGGAGAAGTTCGTTGAAGAACACCATCTACGATGTTCTGAAGTCAAGGAAGGATTGGGAGGAAACTGACCATGATACTGAATGGGATTTCTTCTGGGCTGATAAACTGTGCGTGTGCAGTTCCCTTACTCGTGCTGGCATTTTCACAATTTCACCTAGAAAAGCAGGAGAGTATCCTCGTCTAGCTCACAGGCCACTGTGAACAACACACAACTCTTTTCCCCCCCTGGTTTTTCCCTTCCCTCCCTGTACATGGACGGAGGGCTGTGTCTAACCTCGTCCTTGCTCGCTGACCATTTTGAGTCCAGTAGGGCACCAGGAAAAATGACATTATAATCATCATCATCATCATCATCATCATCACCATCATCATTGTAAACAATCAAACACTATTTTTAACAGTGCCAAAAAATATTTGGCACTGGATTTCCTCTTCCTTCCCTGTGCACGATCATACCTTTTCAGCAATTATAAAGAAGGCGCGGGATGAAGGGTCGCGACATGGTAACGAAGCTGGGCACCCTCCCTAAAGCCTCATCGAAGTTGTATCGCTTCGTAGTAGTTCTGGCATCGAAATAGCTAGGTCTGGCATTGGAATAGGTAGGTCTGGCATCAAAGTAGGTATAACATCGAATTAGAAGGGAAGGGGCAGTTGGGGTTGCTTCGCCCAGCCGAGGTAGCTAAAGTTGTGCACTCAAGAGCAGTGTAGAGTCGATAAGTTGCTTGGAGTACAAAAAGGTTGCTCGCAGCATAAAGAAGTAGCTCGTTGAAGTAGCAGATGTTGGTGCTTGCTAGCCTTAAAAAAAATCCCCCTGCGGGGCATCACACTTTCAGTCCCTACGGGACTGCTGAAGATCACTCTTCAGTCCCTATTATGTTGCGGTTTAGCCCCCCCCCCCCCTCCCCCCTCGCCCGCCTTCGCCCTCGTGGCCAGTTACGCTCGGCTACGCTCGGCTACGCTCGGCTACGCTATACGCTGTCCCAGCCCCATCAGGCTGTCCCAACCCCAATAGGGGGTTATGAATAACGTTTCGGGTACGTTACGGGCGGTACACACACAACTCTCTAGGGCTGTACCATGCAATCTACTTGGCACTCGCGAGTGCTCGCGCTCCATGCAGCATCTTGCTCGCAACTCAACTGCAAACATTGCTTCAGAATATCACTAGTTCCCATTACCCGACTCAATCACACTCTAATCGCCCAACTTTGCCCGCGTCATCGTTATCATCAAGCGCACACAGCCGATTCTCGCTAATCCTGCTGTGGGGGTGTCTTGGGCGCTGATGGAAATTTAGATATGCGTATTCGAACCTGGACAAGGACCGCATGAGCAAGCCAGAGAGACAGAGGCCAGCGTAGGTTCACCTTCCGTTTCGGACATTCTGACACCGAGTCCCTGACTCTGTATCGGAGTTCATCGCTGACGCTGCTGATCGCATGCTTTACAGGGGCCCAATCCGATGGAGAAGTTCGTTGAAGAACACCATCTACGATGTTCTGAAGTCAAGGAAGGATTGGGAGGAAACTGACCATGATACTGAATGGGATTTCTTCTGGGCTGATAAACTGTGCGTGTGCAGTTCCCTTACTCGTGCTGGCATTTTCACAATTTCACCTAGAAAAGCAGGAGAGTATCCTCGTCTAGCTCACAGGCCACTGTGAACAACACACAACTCTTTTCCCCCCCTGGTTTTTCCCTTCCCTCCCTGTACATGGACGGAGGGCTGTGTCTAACCTCGTCCTTGCTCGCTGACCATTTTGAGTCCAGTAGGGCACCAGGAAAAATGACATTATAATCATCATCATCATCATCATCATCATCATCACCATCATCATTGTAAACAATCAAACACTATTTTTAACAGTGCCAAAAAATATTTGGCACTGGATTTCCTCTTCCTTCCCTGTGCACGATCATACCTTTTCAGCAATTATAAAGAAGGCGCGGGATGAAGGGTCGCGACATGGTAACGAAGCTGGGCACCCTCCCTAAAGCCTCATCGAAGTTGTATCGCTTCGTAGTAGTTCTGGCATCGAAATAGCTAGGTCTGGCATTGGAATAGGTAGGTCTGGCATCAAAGTAGGTATAACATCGAATTAGAAGGGAAGGGGCAGTTGGGGTTGCTTCGCCCAGCCGAGGTAGCTAAAGTTGTGCACTCAAGAGCAGTGTAGAGTCGATAAGTTGCTTGGAGTACAAAAAGGTTGCTCGCAGCATAAAGAAGTAGCTCGTTGAAGTAGCAGATGTTGGTGCTTGCTAGCCTTAAAAAAAATCCCCCTGCGGGGCATCACACTTTCAGTCCCTACGGGACTGCTGAAGATCACTCTTCAGTCCCTATTATGTTGCGGTTTAGCCCCCCCCCCCCCTCCCCCCTCGCCCGCCTTCGCCCTCGTGGCCAGTTACGCTCGGCTACGCTCGGCTACGCTCGGCTACGCTATACGCTGTCCCAGCCCCATCAGGCTGTCCCAACCCCAATAGGGGGTTATGAATAACGTTTCGGGTACGTTACGGGCGGTACACACACAACTCTCTAGGGCTGTACCATGCAATCTACTTGGCACTCGCGAGTGCTCGCGCTCCATGCAGCATCTTGCTCGCAACTCAACTGCAAACATTGCTTCAGAATATCACTAGTTCCCATTACCCGACTCAATCACACTCTAATCGCCCAACTTTGCCCGCGTCATCGTTATCATCAAGCGCACACAGCCGATTCTCGCTAATCCTGCTGTGGGGGTGTCTTGGGCGCTGATGGAAATTTAGATATGCGTATTCGAACCTGGACAAGGACCGCATGAGCAAGCCAGAGAGACAGAGGCCAGCGTAGGTTCACCTTCCGTTTCGGACATTCTGACACCGAGTCCCTGACTCTGTATCGGAGTTCATCGCTGACGCTGCTGATCGCATGCTTTACAGGGGCCCAATCCGATGGAGAAGTTCGTTGAAGAACACCATCTACGATGTTCTGAAGTCAAGGAAGGATTGGGAGGAAACTGACCATGATACTGAATGGGATTTCTTCTGGGCTGATAAACTGTGCGTGTGCAGTTCCCTTACTCGTGCTGGCATTTTCACAATTTCACCTAGAAAAGCAGGAGAGTATCCTCGTCTAGCTCACAGGCCACTGTGAACAACACACAACTCTTTTCCCCCCCTGGTTTTTCCCTTCCCTCCCTGTACATGGACGGAGGGCTGTGTCTAACCTCGTCCTTGCTCGCTGACCATTTTGAGTCCAGTAGGGCACCAGGAAAAATGACATTATAATCATCATCATCATCATCATCATCATCATCACCATCATCATTGTAAACAATCAAACACTATTTTTAACAGTGCCAAAAAATATTTGGCACTGGATTTCCTCTTCCTTCCCTGTGCACGATCATACCTTTTCAGCAATTATAAAGAAGGCGCGGGATGAAGGGTCGCGACATGGTAACGAAGCTGGGCACCCTCCCTAAAGCCTCATCGAAGTTGTATCGCTTCGTAGTAGTTCTGGCATCGAAATAGCTAGGTCTGGCATTGGAATAGGTAGGTCTGGCATCAAAGTAGGTATAACATCGAATTAGAAGGGAAGGGGCAGTTGGGGTTGCTTCGCCCAGCCGAGGTAGCTAAAGTTGTGCACTCAAGAGCAGTGTAGAGTCGATAAGTTGCTTGGAGTACAAAAAGGTTGCTCGCAGCATAAAGAAGTAGCTCGTTGAAGTAGCAGATGTTGGTGCTTGCTAGCCTTAAAAAAAATCCCCCTGCGGGGCATCACACTTTCAGTCCCTACGGGACTGCTGAAGATCACTCTTCAGTCCCTATTATGTTGCGGTTTAGCCCCCCCCCCCCTCCCCCCTCGCCCGCCTTCGCCCTCGTGGCCAGTTACGCTCGGCTACGCTCGGCTACGCTCGGCTACGCTATACGCTGTCCCAGCCCCATCAGGCTGTCCCAACCCCAATAGGGGGTTATGAATAACGTTTCGGGTACGTTACGGGCGGTACACACACAACTCTCTAGGGCTGTACCATGCAATCTACTTGGCACTCGCGAGTGCTCGCGCTCCATGCAGCATCTTGCTCGCAACTCAACTGCAAACATTGCTTCAGAATATCACTAGTTCCCATTACCCGACTCAATCACACTCTAATCGCCCAACTTTGCCCGCGTCATCGTTATCATCAAGCGCACACAGCCGATTCTCGCTAATCCTGCTGTGGGGGTGTCTTGGGCGCTGATGGAAATTTAGATATGCGTATTCGAACCTGGACAAGGACCGCATGAGCAAGCCAGAGAGACAGAGGCCAGCGTAGGTTCACCTTCCGTTTCGGACATTCTGACACCGAGTCCCTGACTCTGTATCGGAGTTCATCGCTGACGCTGCTGATCGCATGCTTTACAGGGGCCCAATCCGATGGAGAAGTTCGTTGAAGAACACCATCTACGATGTTCTGAAGTCAAGGAAGGATTGGGAGGAAACTGACCATGATACTGAATGGGATTTCTTCTGGGCTGATAAACTGTGCGTGTGCAGTTCCCTTACTCGTGCTGGCATTTTCACAATTTCACCTAGAAAAGCAGGAGAGTATCCTCGTCTAGCTCACAGGCCACTGTGAACAACACACAACTCTTTTCCCCCCCTGGTTTTTCCCTTCCCTCCCTGTACATGGACGGAGGGCTGTGTCTAACCTCGTCCTTGCTCGCTGACCATTTTGAGTCCAGTAGGGCACCAGGAAAAATGACATTATAATCATCATCATCATCATCATCATCATCACCATCATCATTGTAAACAATCAAACACTATTTTTAACAGTGCCAAAAAATATTTGGCACTGGATTTCCTCTTCCTTCCCTGTGCACGATCATACCTTTTCAGCAATTATAAAGAAGGCGCGGGATGAAGGGTCGCGACATGGTAACGAAGCTGGGCACCCTCCCTAAAGCCTCATCGAAGTTGTATCGCTTCGTAGTAGTTCTGGCATCGAAATAGCTAGGTCTGGCATTGGAATAGGTAGGTCTGGCATCAAAGTAGGTATAACATCGAATTAGAAGGGAAGGGGCAGTTGGGGTTGCTTCGCCCAGCCGAGGTAGCTAAAGTTGTGCACTCAAGAGCAGTGTAGAGTCGATAAGTTGCTTGGAGTACAAAAAGGTTGCTCGCAGCATAAAGAAGTAGCTCGTTGAAGTAGCAGATGTTGGTGCTTGCTAGCCTTAAAAAAAATCCCCCTGCGGGGCATCACACTTTCAGTCCCTACGGGACTGCTGAAGATCACTCTTCAGTCCCTATTATGTTGCGGTTTAGCCCCCCCCCCCCCTCCCCCCTCGCCCGCCTTCGCCCTCGTGGCCAGTTACGCTCGGCTACGCTCGGCTACGCTATACGCTGTCCCAGCCCCATCAGGCTGTCCCAACCCCAATAGGGGGTTATGAATAACGTTTCGGGTACGTTACGGGCGGTACACACACAACTCTCTAGGGCTGTACCATGCAATCTACTTGGCACTCGCGAGTGCTCGCGCTCCATGCAGCATCTTGCTCGCAACTCAACTGCAAACATTGCTTCAGAATATCACTAGTTCCCATTACCCGACTCAATCACACTCTAATCGCCCAACTTTGCCCGCGTCATCGTTATCATCAAGCGCACACAGCCGATTCTCGCTAATCCTGCTGTGGGGGTGTCTTGGGCGCTGATGGAAATTTAGATATGCGTATTCGAACCTGGACAAGGACCGCATGAGCAAGCCAGAGAGACAGAGGCCAGCGTAGGTTCACCTTCCGTTTCGGACATTCTGACACCGAGTCCCTGACTCTGTATCGGAGTTCATCGCTGACGCTGCTGATCGCATGCTTTACAGGGGCCCAATCCGATGGAGAAGTTCGTTGAAGAACACCATCTACGATGTTCTGAAGTCAAGGAAGGATTGGGAGGAAACTGACCATGATACTGAATGGGATTTCTTCTGGGCTGATAAACTGTGCGTGTGCAGTTCCCTTACTCGTGCTGGCATTTTCACAATTTCACCTAGAAAAGCAGGAGAGTATCCTCGTCTAGCTCACAGGCCACTGTGAACAACACACAACTCTTTTCCCCCCCTGGTTTTTCCCTTCCCTCCCTGTACATGGACGGAGGGCTGTGTCTAACCTCGTCCTTGCTCGCTGACCATTTTGAGTCCAGTAGGGCACCAGGAAAAATGACATTATAATCATCATCATCATCATCATCATCATCACCATCATCATTGTAAACAATCAAACACTATTTTTAACAGTGCCAAAAAATATTTGGCACTGGATTTCCTCTTCCTTCCCTGTGCACGATCATACCTTTTCAGCAATTATAAAGAAGGCGCGGGATGAAGGGTCGCGACATGGTAACGAAGCTGGGCACCCTCCCTAAAGCCTCATCGAAGTTGTATCGCTTCGTAGTAGTTCTGGCATCGAAATAGCTAGGTCTGGCATTGGAATAGGTAGGTCTGGCATCAAAGTAGGTATAACATCGAATTAGAAGGGAAGGGGCAGTTGGGGTTGCTTCGCCCAGCCGAGGTAGCTAAAGTTGTGCACTCAAGAGCAGTGTAGAGTCGATAAGTTGCTTGGAGTACAAAAAGGTTGCTCGCAGCATAAAGAAGTAGCTCGTTGAAGTAGCAGATGTTGGTGCTTGCTAGCCTTAAAAAAAATCCCCCTGCGGGGCATCACACTTTCAGTCCCTACGGGACTGCTGAAGATCACTCTTCAGTCCCTATTATGTTGCGGTTTAGCCCCCCCCCCCCCTCCCCCCTCGCCCGCCTTCGCCCTCGTGGCCAGTTACGCTCGGCTACGCTCGGCTACTGCTATACGCTGTCCCAGCCCCATCAGGCTGTCCCAACCCCAATAGGGGGTTATGAATAACGTTTCGGGTACGTTACGGGCGGTACACACACAACTCTCTAGGGCTGTACCATGCAATCTACTTGGCACTCGCGAGTGCTCGCGCTCCATGCAGCATCTTGCTCGCAACTCAACTGCAAACATTGCTTCAGAATATCACTAGTTCCCATTACCCGACTCAATCACACTCTAATCGCCCAACTTTGCCCGCGTCATCGTTATCATCAAGCGCACACAGCCGATTCTCGCTAATCCTGCTGTGGGGGTGTCTTGGGCGCTGATGGAAATTTAGATATGCGTATTCGAACCTGGACAAGGACCGCATGAGCAAGCCAGAGAGACAGAGGCCAGCGTAGGTTCACCTTCCGTTTCGGACATTCTGACACCGAGTCCCTGACTCTGTATCGGAGTTCATCGCTGACGCTGCTGATCGCATGCTTTACAGGGGCCCAATCCGATGGAGAAGTTCGTTGAAGAACACCATCTACGATGTTCTGAAGTCAAGGAAGGATTGGGAGGAAACTGACCATGATACTGAATGGGATTTCTTCTGGGCTGATAAACTGTGCGTGTGCAGTTCCCTTACTCGTGCTGGCATTTTCACAATTTCACCTAGAAAAGCAGGAGAGTATCCTCGTCTAGCTCACAGGCCACTGTGAACAACACACAACTCTTTTCCCCCCCTGGTTTTTCCCTTCCCTCCCTGTACATGGACGGAGGGCTGTGTCTAACCTCGTCCTTGCTCGCTGACCATTTTGAGTCCAGTAGGGCACCAGGAAAAATGACATTATAATCATCATCATCATCATCATCATCATCACCATCATCATTGTAAACAATCAAACACTATTTTTAACAGTGCCAAAAAATATTTGGCACTGGATTTCCTCTTCCTTCCCTGTGCACGATCATACCTTTTCAGCAATTATAAAGAAGGCGCGGGATGAAGGGTCGCGACATGGTAACGAAGCTGGGCACCCTCCCTAAAGCCTCATCGAAGTTGTATCGCTTCGTAGTAGTTCTGGCATCGAAATAGCTAGGTCTGGCATTGGAATAGGTAGGTCTGGCATCAAAGTAGGTATAACATCGAATTAGAAGGGAAGGGGCAGTTGGGGTTGCTTCGCCCAGCCGAGGTAGCTAAAGTTGTGCACTCAAGAGCAGTGTAGAGTCGATAAGTTGCTTGGAGTACAAAAAGGTTGCTCGCAGCATAAAGAAGTAGCTCGTTGAAGTAGCAGATGTTGGTGCTTGCTAGCCTTAAAAAAAATCCCCCTGCGGGGCATCACACTTTCAGTCCCTACGGGACTGCTGAAGATCACTCTTCAGTCCCTATTATGTTGCGGTTTAGCCCCCCCCCCCCCTCCCCCCTCGCCCGCCTTCGCCCTCGTGGCCAGTTACGCTCGGCTACGCTCGGCTACTGCTATACGCTGTCCCAGCCCCATCAGGCTGTCCCAACCCCAATAGGGGGTTATGAATAACGTTTCGGGTACGTTACGGGCGGTACACACACAACTCTCTAGGGCTGTACCATGCAATCTACTTGGCACTCGCGAGTGCTCGCGCTCCATGCAGCATCTTGCTCGCAACTCAACTGCAAACATTGCTTCAGAATATCACTAGTTCCCATTACCCGACTCAATCACACTCTAATCGCCCAACTTTGCCCGCGTCATCGTTATCATCAAGCGCACACAGCCGATTCTCGCTAATCCTGCTGTGGGGGTGTCTTGGGCGCTGATGGAAATTTAGATATGCGTATTCGAACCTGGACAAGGACCGCATGAGCAAGCCAGAGAGACAGAGGCCAGCGTAGGTTCACCTTCCGTTTCGGACATTCTGACACCGAGTCCCTGACTCTGTATCGGAGTTCATCGCTGACGCTGCTGATCGCATGCTTTACAGGGGCCCAATCCGATGGAGAAGTTCGTTGAAGAACACCATCTACGATGTTCTGAAGTCAAGGAAGGATTGGGAGGAAACTGACCATGATACTGAATGGGATTTCTTCTGGGCTGATAAACTGTGCGTGTGCAGTTCCCTTACTCGTGCTGGCATTTTCACAATTTCACCTAGAAAAGCAGGAGAGTATCCTCGTCTAGCTCACAGGCCACTGTGAACAACACACAACTCTTTTCCCCCCCTGGTTTTTCCCTTCCCTCCCTGTACATGGACGGAGGGCTGTGTCTAACCTCGTCCTTGCTCGCTGACCATTTTGAGTCCAGTAGGGCACCAGGAAAAATGACATTATAATCATCATCATCATCATCATCATCATCACCATCATCATTGTAAACAATCAAACACTATTTTTAACAGTGCCAAAAAATATTTGGCACTGGATTTCCTCTTCCTTCCCTGTGCACGATCATACCTTTTCAGCAATTATAAAGAAGGCGCGGGATGAAGGGTCGCGACATGGTAACGAAGCTGGGCACCCTCCCTAAAGCCTCATCGAAGTTGTATCGCTTCGTAGTAGTTCTGGCATCGAAATAGCTAGGTCTGGCATTGGAATAGGTAGGTCTGGCATCAAAGTAGGTATAACATCGAATTAGAAGGGAAGGGGCAGTTGGGGTTGCTTCGCCCAGCCGAGGTAGCTAAAGTTGTGCACTCAAGAGCAGTGTAGAGTCGATAAGTTGCTTGGAGTACAAAAAGGTTGCTCGCAGCATAAAGAAGTAGCTCGTTGAAGTAGCAGATGTTGGTGCTTGCTAGCCTTAAAAAAAATCCCCCTGCGGGGCATCACACTTTCAGTCCCTACGGGACTGCTGAAGATCACTCTTCAGTCCCTATTATGTTGCGGTTTAGCCCCCCCCCCCCCTCCCCCCTCGCCCGCCTTCGCCCTCGTGGCCAGTTACGCTCGGCTACGCTCGGCTACGCTCGGCTACCTACGCTGTCCCAGCCCCATCAGGCTGTCCCAACCCCAATAGGGGGTTATGAATAACGTTTCGGGTACGTTACGGGCGGTACACACACAACTCTCTAGGGCTGTACCATGCAATCTACTTGGCACTCGCGAGTGCTCGCGCTCCATGCAGCATCTTGCTCGCAACTCAACTGCAAACATTGCTTCAGAATATCACTAGTTCCCATTACCCGACTCAATCACACTCTAATCGCCCAACTTTGCCCGCGTCATCGTTATCATCAAGCGCACACAGCCGATTCTCGCTAATCCTGCTGTGGGGGTGTCTTGGGCGCTGATGGAAATTTAGATATGCGTATTCGAACCTGGACAAGGACCGCATGAGCAAGCCAGAGAGACAGAGGCCAGCGTAGGTTCACCTTCCGTTTCGGACATTCTGACACCGAGTCCCTGACTCTGTATCGGAGTTCATCGCTGACGCTGCTGATCGCATGCTTTACAGGGGCCCAATCCGATGGAGAAGTTCGTTGAAGAACACCATCTACGATGTTCTGAAGTCAAGGAAGGATTGGGAGGAAACTGACCATGATACTGAATGGGATTTCTTCTGGGCTGATAAACTGTGCGTGTGCAGTTCCCTTACTCGTGCTGGCATTTTCACAATTTCACCTAGAAAAGCAGGAGAGTATCCTCGTCTAGCTCACAGGCCACTGTGAACAACACACAACTCTTTTCCCCCCCTGGTTTTTCCCTTCCCTCCCTGTACATGGACGGAGGGCTGTGTCTAACCTCGTCCTTGCTCGCTGACCATTTTGAGTCCAGTAGGGCACCAGGAAAAATGACATTATAATCATCATCATCATCATCATCATCATCATCACCATCATCATTGTAAACAATCAAACACTATTTTTAACAGTGCCAAAAAATATTTGGCACTGGATTTCCTCTTCCTTCCCTGTGCACGATCATACCTTTTCAGCAATTATAAAGAAGGCGCGGGATGAAGGGTCGCGACATGGTAACGAAGCTGGGCACCCTCCCTAAAGCCTCATCGAAGTTGTATCGCTTCGTAGTAGTTCTGGCATCGAAATAGCTAGGTCTGGCATTGGAATAGGTAGGTCTGGCATCAAAGTAGGTATAACATCGAATTAGAAGGGAAGGGGCAGTTGGGGTTGCTTCGCCCAGCCGAGGTAGCTAAAGTTGTGCACTCAAGAGCAGTGTAGAGTCGATAAGTTGCTTGGAGTACAAAAAGGTTGCTCGCAGCATAAAGAAGTAGCTCGTTGAAGTAGCAGATGTTGGTGCTTGCTAGCCTTAAAAAAAATCCCCCTGCGGGGCATCACACTTTCAGTCCCTACGGGACTGCTGAAGATCACTCTTCAGTCCCTATTATGTTGCGGTTTAGCCCCCCCCCCCCCTCCCCCCTCGCCCGCCTTCGCCCTCGTGGCCAGTTACGCTCGGCTACGCTCGGCTACTGCTATACGCTGTCCCAGCCCCATCAGGCTGTCCCAACCCCAATAGGGGGTTATGAATAACGTTTCGGGTACGTTACGGGCGGTACACACACAACTCTCTAGGGCTGTACCATGCAATCTACTTGGCACTCGCGAGTGCTCGCGCTCCATGCAGCATCTTGCTCGCAACTCAACTGCAAACATTGCTTCAGAATATCACTAGTTCCCATTACCCGACTCAATCACACTCTAATCGCCCAACTTTGCCCGCGTCATCGTTATCATCAAGCGCACACAGCCGATTCTCGCTAATCCTGCTGTGGGGGTGTCTTGGGCGCTGATGGAAATTTAGATATGCGTATTCGAACCTGGACAAGGACCGCATGAGCAAGCCAGAGAGACAGAGGCCAGCGTAGGTTCACCTTCCGTTTCGGACATTCTGACACCGAGTCCCTGACTCTGTATCGGAGTTCATCGCTGACGCTGCTGATCGCATGCTTTACAGGGGCCCAATCCGATGGAGAAGTTCGTTGAAGAACACCATCTACGATGTTCTGAAGTCAAGGAAGGATTGGGAGGAAACTGACCATGATACTGAATGGGATTTCTTCTGGGCTGATAAACTGTGCGTGTGCAGTTCCCTTACTCGTGCTGGCATTTTCACAATTTCACCTAGAAAAGCAGGAGAGTATCCTCGTCTAGCTCACAGGCCACTGTGAACAACACACAACTCTTTTCCCCCCCTGGTTTTTCCCTTCCCTCCCTGTACATGGACGGAGGGCTGTGTCTAACCTCGTCCTTGCTCGCTGACCATTTTGAGTCCAGTAGGGCACCAGGAAAAATGACATTATAATCATCATCATCATCATCATCATCATCATCACCATCATCATTGTAAACAATCAAACACTATTTTTAACAGTGCCAAAAAATATTTGGCACTGGATTTCCTCTTCCTTCCCTGTGCACGATCATACCTTTTCAGCAATTATAAAGAAGGCGCGGGATGAAGGGTCGCGACATGGTAACGAAGCTGGGCACCCTCCCTAAAGCCTCATCGAAGTTGTATCGCTTCGTAGTAGTTCTGGCATCGAAATAGCTAGGTCTGGCATTGGAATAGGTAGGTCTGGCATCAAAGTAGGTATAACATCGAATTAGAAGGGAAGGGGCAGTTGGGGTTGCTTCGCCCAGCCGAGGTAGCTAAAGTTGTGCACTCAAGAGCAGTGTAGAGTCGATAAGTTGCTTGGAGTACAAAAAGGTTGCTCGCAGCATAAAGAAGTAGCTCGTTGAAGTAGCAGATGTTGGTGCTTGCTAGCCTTAAAAAAAATCCCCCTGCGGGGCATCACACTTTCAGTCCCTACGGGACTGCTGAAGATCACTCTTCAGTCCCTATTATGTTGCGGTTTAGCCCCCCCCCCCCTCCCCCCTCGCCCGCCTTCGCCCTCGTGGCCAGTTACGCTCGGCTACGCTCGGCTACGCTATACGCTGTCCCAGCCCCATCAGGCTGTCCCAACCCCAATAGGGGGTTATGAATAACGTTTCGGGTACGTTACGGGCGGTACACACACAACTCTCTAGGGCTGTACCATGCAATCTACTTGGCACTCGCGAGTGCTCGCGCTCCATGCAGCATCTTGCTCGCAACTCAACTGCAAACATTGCTTCAGAATATCACTAGTTCCCATTACCCGACTCAATCACACTCTAATCGCCCAACTTTGCCCGCGTCATCGTTATCATCAAGCGCACACAGCCGATTCTCGCTAATCCTGCTGTGGGGGTGTCTTGGGCGCTGATGGAAATTTAGATATGCGTATTCGAACCTGGACAAGGACCGCATGAGCAAGCCAGAGAGACAGAGGCCAGCGTAGGTTCACCTTCCGTTTCGGACATTCTGACACCGAGTCCCTGACTCTGTATCGGAGTTCATCGCTGACGCTGCTGATCGCATGCTTTACAGGGGCCCAATCCGATGGAGAAGTTCGTTGAAGAACACCATCTACGATGTTCTGAAGTCAAGGAAGGATTGGGAGGAAACTGACCATGATACTGAATGGGATTTCTTCTGGGCTGATAAACTGTGCGTGTGCAGTTCCCTTACTCGTGCTGGCATTTTCACAATTTCACCTAGAAAAGCAGGAGAGTATCCTCGTCTAGCTCACAGGCCACTGTGAACAACACACAACTCTTTTCCCCCCCTGGTTTTTCCCTTCCCTCCCTGTACATGGACGGAGGGCTGTGTCTAACCTCGTCCTTGCTCGCTGACCATTTTGAGTCCAGTAGGGCACCAGGAAAAATGACATTATAATCATCATCATCATCATCATCATCATCATCACCATCATCATTGTAAACAATCAACACTATTTTTAACAGTGCCAAAAAATATTTGGCACTGGATTTCCTCTTCCTTCCCTGTGCACGATCATACCTTTTCAGCAATTATAAAGAAGGCGCGGGATGAAGGGTCGCGACATGGTAACGAAGCTGGGCACCCTCCCTAAAGCCTCATCGAAGTTGTATCGCTTCGTAGTAGTTCTGGCATCGAAATAGCTAGGTCTGGCATTGGAATAGGTAGGTCTGGCATCAAAGTAGGTATAACATCGAATTAGAAGGGAAGGGGCAGTTGGGGTTGCTTCGCCCAGCCGAGGTAGCTAAAGTTGTGCACTCAAGAGCAGTGTAGAGTCGATAAGTTGCTTGGAGTACAAAAAGGTTGCTCGCAGCATAAAGAAGTAGCTCGTTGAAGTAGCAGATGTTGGTGCTTGCTAGCCTTAAAAAAAATCCCCCTGCGGGGCATCACACTTTCAGTCCCTACGGGACTGCTGAAGATCACTCTTCAGTCCCTATTATGTTGCGGTTTAGCCCCCCCCCCCCCCTCCCCCCTCGCCCGCCTTCGCCCTCGTGGCCAGTTACGCTCGGCTACGCTCGGCTACTGCTATACGCTGTCCCAGCCCCATCAGGCTGTCCCAACCCCAATAGGGGGTTATGAATAACGTTTCGGGTACGTTACGGGCGGTACACACACAACTCTCTAGGGCTGTACCATGCAATCTACTTGGCACTCGCGAGTGCTCGCGCTCCATGCAGCATCTTGCTCGCAACTCAACTGCAAACATTGCTTCAGAATATCACTAGTTCCCATTACCCGACTCAATCACACTCTAATCGCCCAACTTTGCCCGCGTCATCGTTATCATCAAGCGCACACAGCCGATTCTCGCTAATCCTGCTGTGGGGGTGTCTTGGGCGCTGATGGAAATTTAGATATGCGTATTCGAACCTGGACAAGGACCGCATGAGCAAGCCAGAGAGACAGAGGCCAGCGTAGGTTCACCTTCCGTTTCGGACATTCTGACACCGAGTCCCTGACTCTGTATCGGAGTTCATCGCTGACGCTGCTGATCGCATGCTTTACAGGGGCCCAATCCGATGGAGAAGTTCGTTGAAGAACACCATCTACGATGTTCTGAAGTCAAGGAAGGATTGGGAGGAAACTGACCATGATACTGAATGGGATTTCTTCTGGGCTGATAAACTGTGCGTGTGCAGTTCCCTTACTCGTGCTGGCATTTTCACAATTTCACCTAGAAAAGCAGGAGAGTATCCTCGTCTAGCTCACAGGCCACTGTGAACAACACACAACTCTTTTCCCCCCCTGGTTTTTCCCTTCCCTCCCTGTACATGGACGGAGGGCTGTGTCTAACCTCGTCCTTGCTCGCTGACCATTTTGAGTCCAGTAGGGCACCAGGAAAAATGACATTATAATCATCATCATCATCATCATCATCATCATCACCATCATCATTGTAAACAATCAAACACTATTTTTAACAGTGCCAAAAAATATTTGGCACTGGATTTCCTCTTCCTTCCCTGTGCACGATCATACCTTTTCAGCAATTATAAAGAAGGCGCGGGATGAAGGGTCGCGACATGGTAACGAAGCTGGGCACCCTCCCTAAAGCCTCATCGAAGTTGTATCGCTTCGTAGTAGTTCTGGCATCGAAATAGCTAGGTCTGGCATTGGAATAGGTAGGTCTGGCATCAAAGTAGGTATAACATCGAATTAGAAGGGAAGGGGCAGTTGGGGTTGCTTCGCCCAGCCGAGGTAGCTAAAGTTGTGCACTCAAGAGCAGTGTAGAGTCGATAAGTTGCTTGGAGTACAAAAAGGTTGCTCGCAGCATAAAGAAGTAGCTCGTTGAAGTAGCAGATGTTGGTGCTTGCTAGCCTTAAAAAAAATCCCCCTGCGGGGCATCACACTTTCAGTCCCTACGGGACTGCTGAAGATCACTCTTCAGTCCCTATTATGTTGCGGTTTAGCCCCCCCCCCCCCCCCCCCCCTCGCCCGCCTTCGCCCTCGTGGCCAGTTACGCTCGGCTACGCTCGGCTATGCTATACGCTGTCCCAGCCCCATCAGGCTGTCCCAACCCCAATAGGGGGTTATGAATAACGTTTCGGGTACGTTACGGGCGGTACACACACAACTCTCTAGGGCTGTACCATGCAATCTACTTGGCACTCGCGAGTGCTCGCGCTCCATGCAGCATCTTGCTCGCAACTCAACTGCAAACATTGCTTCAGAATATCACTAGTTCCCATTACCCGACTCAATCACACTCTAATCGCCCCAACTTTGCCCGCGTCATCGTTATCATCAAGCGCACACAGCCGATTCTCGCTAATCCTGCTGTGGGGGTGTCTTGGGCGCTGATGGAAATTTAGATATGCGTATTCGAACCTGGACAAGGACCGCATGAGCAAGCCAGAGAGACAGAGGCCAGCGTAGGTTCACCTTCCGTTTCGGACATTCTGACACCGAGTCCCTGACTCTGTATCGGAGTTCATCGCTGACGCTGCTGATCGCATGCTTTACAGGGGCCCAATCCGATGGAGAAGTTCGTTGAAGAACACCATCTACGATGTTCTGAAGTCAAGGAAGGATTGGGAGGAAACTGACCATGATACTGAATGGATTTCTTCTGGGCTGATAAACTGTGCGTGTGCAGTTCCCTTACTCGTGCTGGCATTTTCACAATTTCACCTAGAAAAGCAGGAGAGTATCCTCGTCTAGCTCACAGGCCACTGTGAACAACACACAACTCTTTTCCCCCCCTGGTTTTTCCCTTCCCTCCCTGTACATGGACGGAGGGCTGTGTCTAACCTCGTCCTTGCTCGCTGACCATTTTGAGTCCAGTAGGGCACCAGGAAAAATGACATTATAATCATCATCATCATCATCATCATCATCATCACCATCATCATTGTAAACAATCAAACACTATTTTTAACAGTGCCAAAAAATATTTGGCACTGGATTTCCTCTTCCTTCCCTGTGCACGATCATACCTTTTCAGCAATTATAAAGAAGGCGCGGGATGAAGGGTCGCGACATGGTAACGAAGCTGGGCACCCTCCCTAAAGCCTCATCGAAGTTGTATCGCTTCGTAGTAGTTCTGGCATCGAAATAGCTAGGTCTGGCATTGGAATAGGTAGGTCTGGCATCAAAGTAGGTATAACATCGAATTAGAAGGGAAGGGGCAGTTGGGGTTGCTTCGCCCAGCCGAGGTAGCTAAAGTTGTGCACTCAAGAGCAGTGTAGAGTCGATAAGTTGCTTGGAGTACAAAAAGGTTGCTCGCAGCATAAAGAAGTAGCTCGTTGAAGTAGCAGATGTTGGTGCTTGCTAGCCTTAAAAAAAATCCCCCTGCGGGGCATCACACTTTCAGTCCCTACGGGACTGCTGAAGATCACTCTTCAGTCCCTATTATGTTGCGGTTTAGCCCCCCCCCCCCCTCCCCCCTCGCCCGCCTTCGCCCTCGTGGCCAGTTTACGCTCGGCTACGCTCGGCTACGCTATACGCTGTCCCAGCCCCATCAGGCTGTCCCAACCCCAATAGGGGGTTATGAATAACGTTTCGGGTACGTTACGGGCGGTACACACACAACTCTCTAGGGCTGTACCATGCAATCTACTTGGCACTCGCGAGTGCTCGCGCTCCATGCAGCATCTTGCTCGCAACTCAACTGCAAACATTGCTTCAGAATATCACTAGTTCCCATTACCCGACTCAATCACACTCTAATCGCCCAACTTTGCCCGCGTCATCGTTATCATCAAGCGCACACAGCCGATTCTCGCTAATCCTGCTGTGGGGTGTCTTGGGCGCTGATGGAAATTTAGATATGCGTATTCGAACCTGGACAAGGACCGCATGAGCAAGCCAGAGAGACAGAGGCCAGCGTAGGTTCACCTTCCGTTTCGGACATTCTGACACCGAGTCCCTGACTCTGTATCGGAGTTCATCGCTGACGCTGCTGATCGCATGCTTTACAGGGGCCCAATCCGATGGAGAAGTTCGTTGAAGAACACCATCTACGATGTTCTGAAGTCAAGGAAGGATTGGGAGGAAACTGACCATGATACTGAATGGGATTTCTTCTGGGCTGATAAACTGTGCGTGTGCAGTTCCCTTACTCGTGCTGGCATTTTCACAATTTCACCTAGAAAAGCAGGAGAGTATCCTCGTCTAGCTCACAGGCCACTGTGAACAACACACAACTCTTTTCCCCCCCTGGTTTTTCCCTTCCCTCCCTGTACATGGACGGAGGGCTGTGTCTAACCTCGTCCTTGCTCGCTGACCATTTTGAGTCCAGTAGGGCACCAGGAAAAATGACATTATAATCATCATCATCATCATCATCATCATCACCATCATCATTGTAAACAATCAAACACTATTTTTAACAGTGCCAAAAAATATTTGGCACTGGATTTCCTCTTCCTTCCCTGTGCACGATCATACCTTTTCAGCAATTATAAAGAAGGCGCGGGATGAAGGGTCGCGACATGGTAACGAAGCTGGGCACCCTCCCTAAAGCCTCATCGAAGTTGTATCGCTTCGTAGTAGTTCTGGCATCGAAATAGCTAGGTCTGGCATTGGAATAGGTAGGTCTGGCATCAAAGTAGGTATAACATCGAATTAGAAGGGAAGGGGCAGTTGGGGTTGCTTCGCCCAGCCGAGGTAGCTAAAGTTGTGCACTCAAGAGCAGTGTAGAGTCGATAAGTTGCTTGGAGTACAAAAAGGTTGCTCGCAGCATAAAGAAGTAGCTCGTTGAAGTAGCAGATGTTGGTGCTTGCTAGCCTTAAAAAAAATCCCCCTGCGGGGCATCACACTTTCAGTCCCTACGGGACTGCTGAAGATCACTCTTCAGTCCCTATTATGTTGCGGTTTAGCCCCCCCCCCCCCTCCCCCCTCGCCCGCCTTCGCCCTCGTGGCCAGTTACGCTCGGCTACGCTCGGCTATGCTATACGCTGTCCCAGCCCCATCAGGCTGTCCCAACCCCAATAGGGGGTTATGAATAACGTTTCGGGTACGTTACGGGCGGTACACACACAACTCTCTAGGGCTGTACCATGCAATCTACTTGGCACTCGCGAGTGCTCGCGCTCCATGCAGCATCTTGCTCGCAACTCAACTGCAAACATTGCTTCAGAATATCACTAGTTCCCATTACCCGACTCAATCACACTCTAATCGCCCAACTTTGCCCGCGTCATCGTTATCATCAAGCGCACACAGCCGATTCTCGCTAATCCTGCTGTGGGGGTGTCTTGGGCGCTGATGGAAATTTAGATATGCGTATTCGAACCTGGACAAGGACCGCATGAGCAAGCCAGAGAGACAGAGGCCAGCGTAGGTTCACCTTCCGTTTCGGACATTCTGACACCGAGTCCCTGACTCTGTATCGGAGTTCATCGCTGACGCTGCTGATCGCATGCTTTACAGGGGCCCAATCCGATGGAGAAGTTCGTTGAAGAACACCATCTACGATGTTCTGAAGTCAAGGAAGGATTGGGAGGAAACTGACCATGATACTGAATGGGATTTCTTCTGGGCTGATAAACTGTGCGTGTGCAGTTCCCTTACTCGTGCTGGCATTTTCACAATTTCACCTAGAAAAGCAGGAGAGTATCCTCGTCTAGCTCACAGGCCACTGTGAACAACACACAACTCTTTTCCCCCCCTGGTTTTTCCCTTCCCTCCCTGTACATGGACGGAGGGCTGTGTCTAACCTCGTCCTTGCTCGCTGACCATTTTGAGTCCAGTAGGGCACCAGGAAAAATGACATTATAATCATCATCATCATCATCATCATCATCATCACCATCATCATTGTAAACAATCAAACACTATTTTTAACAGTGCCAAAAAATATTTGGCACTGGATTTCCTCTTCCTTCCCTGTGCACGATCATACCTTTTCAGCAATTATAAAGAAGGCGCGGGATGAAGGGTCGCGACATGGTAACGAAGCTGGGCACCCTCCCTAAAGCCTCATCGAAGTTGTATCGCTTCGTAGTAGTTCTGGCATCGAAATAGCTAGGTCTGGCATTGGAATAGGTAGGTCTGGCATCAAAGTAGGTATAACATCGAATTAGAAGGGAAGGGGCAGTTGGGGTTGCTTCGCCCAGCCGAGGTAGCTAAAGTTGTGCACTCAAGAGCAGTGTAGAGTCGATAAGTTGCTTGGAGTACAAAAAGGTTGCTCGCAGCATAAAGAAGTAGCTCGTTGAAGTAGCAGATGTTGGTGCTTGCTAGCCTTAAAAAAAATCCCCCTGCGGGGCATCACACTTTCAGTCCCTACGGGACTGCTGAAGATCACTCTTCAGTCCCTATTATGTTGCGGTTTAGCCCCCCCCCCCCCCTCCCCCCTCGCCCGCCTTCGCCCTCGTGGCCAGTTACGCTCGGCTACGCTCGGCTATGCTATACGCTGTCCCAGCCCCATCAGGCTGTCCCAACCCCAATAGGGGGTTATGAATAACGTTTCGGGTACGTTACGGGCGGTACACACACAACTCTCTAGGGCTGTACCATGCAATCTACTTGGCACTCGCGAGTGCTCGCGCTCCATGCAGCATCTTGCTCGCAACTCAACTGCAAACATTGCTTCAGAATATCACTAGTTCCCATTACCCGACTCAATCACACTCTAATCGCCCAACTTTGCCCGCGTCATCGTTATCATCAAGCGCACACAGCCGATTCTCGCTAATCCTGCTGTGGGGGTGTCTTGGGCGCTGATGGAAATTTAGATATGCGTATTCGAACCTGGACAAGGACCGCATGAGCAAGCCAGAGAGACAGAGGCCAGCGTAGGTTCACCTTCCGTTTCGGACATTCTGACACCGAGTCCCTGACTCTGTATCGGAGTTCATCGCTGACGCTGCTGATCGCATGCTTTACAGGGGCCCAATCCGATGGAGAAGTTCGTTGAAGAACACCATCTACGATGTTCTGAAGTCAAGGAAGGATTGGGAGGAAACTGACCATGATACTGAATGGGATTTCTTCTGGGCTGATAAACTGTGCGTGTGCAGTTCCCTTACTCGTGCTGGCATTTTCACAATTTCACCTAGAAAAGCAGGAGAGTATCCTCGTCTAGCTCACAGGCCACTGTGAACAACACACAACTCTTTTCCCCCCCTGGTTTTTCCCTTCCCTCCCTGTACATGGACGGAGGGCTGTGTCTAACCTCGTCCTTGCTCGCTGACCATTTTGAGTCCAGTAGGGCACCAGGAAAAATGACATTATAATCATCATCATCATCATCATCATCATCATCACCATCATCATTGTAAACAATCAAACACTATTTTTAACAGTGCCAAAAAATATTTGGCACTGGATTTCCTCTTCCTTCCCTGTGCACGATCATACCTTTTCAGCAATTATAAAGAAGGCGCGGGATGAAGGGTCGCGACATGGTAACGAAGCTGGGCACCCTCCCTAAAGCCTCATCGAAGTTGTATCGCTTCGTAGTAGTTCTGGCATCGAAATAGCTAGGTCTGGCATTGGAATAGGTAGGTCTGGCATCAAAGTAGGTATAACATCGAATTAGAAGGGAAGGGGCAGTTGGGGTTGCTTCGCCCAGCCGAGGTAGCTAAAGTTGTGCACTCAAGAGCAGTGTAGAGTCGATAAGTTGCTTGGAGTACAAAAAGGTTGCTCGCAGCATAAAGAAGTAGCTCGTTGAAGTAGCAGATGTTGGTGCTTGCTAGCCTTAAAAAAAATCCCCCTGCGGGGCATCACACTTTCAGTCCCTACGGGACTGCTGAAGATCACTCTTCAGTCCCTATTATGTTGCGGTTTAGCCCCCCCCCCCCCTCCCCCCTCGCCCGCCTTCGCCCTCGTGGCCAGTTACGCTCGGCTACGCTCGGCTATGCTATACGCTGTCCCAGCCCCATCAGGCTGTCCCAACCCCAATAGGGGGTTATGAATAACGTTTCGGGTACGTTACGGGCGGTACACACACAACTCTCTAGGGCTGTACCATGCAATCTACTTGGCACTCGCGAGTGCTCGCGCTCCATGCAGCATCTTGCTCGCAACTCAACTGCAAACATTGCTTCAGAATATCACTAGTTCCCATTACCCGACTCAATCACACTCTAATCGCCCAACTTTGCCCGCGTCATCGTTATCATCAAGCGCACACAGCCGATTCTCGCTAATCCTGCTGTGGGGGTGTCTTGGGCGCTGATGGAAATTTAGATATGCGTATTCGAACCTGGACAAGGACCGCATGAGCAAGCCAGAGAGACAGAGGCCAGCGTAGGTTCACCTTCCGTTTCGGACATTCTGACACCGAGTCCCTGACTCTGTATCGGAGTTCATCGCTGACGCTGCTGATCGCATGCTTTACAGGGGCCCAATCCGATGGAGAAGTTCGTTGAAGAACACCATCTACGATGTTCTGAAGTCAAGGAAGGATTGGGAGGAAACTGACCATGATACTGAATGGGATTTCTTCTGGGCTGATAAACTGTGCGTGTGCAGTTCCCTTACTCGTGCTGGCATTTTCACAATTTCACCTAGAAAAGCAGGAGAGTATCCTCGTCTAGCTCACAGGCCACTGTGAACAACACACAACTCTTTTCCCCCCCTGGTTTTTCCCTTCCCTCCCTGTACATGGACGGAGGGCTGTGTCTAACCTCGTCCTTGCTCGCTGACCATTTTGAGTCCAGTAGGGCACCAGGAAAAATGACATTATAATCATCATCATCATCATCATCATCATCATCACCATCATCATTGTAAACAATCAAACACTATTTTTAACAGTGCCAAAAAATATTTGGCACTGGATTTCCTCTTCCTTCCCTGTGCACGATCATACCTTTTCAGCAATTATAAAGAAGGCGCGGGATGAAGGGTCGCGACATGGTAACGAAGCTGGGCACCCTCCCTAAAGCCTCATCGAAGTTGTATCGCTTCGTAGTAGTTCTGGCATCGAAATAGCTAGGTCTGGCATTGGAATAGGTAGGTCTGGCATCAAAGTAGGTATAACATCGAATTAGAAGGGAAGGGGCAGTTGGGGTTGCTTCGCCCAGCCGAGGTAGCTAAAGTTGTGCACTCAAGAGCAGTGTAGAGTCGATAAGTTGCTTGGAGTACAAAAAGGTTGCTCGCAGCATAAAGAAGTAGCTCGTTGAAGTAGCAGATGTTGGTGCTTGCTAGCCTTAAAAAAAATCCCCCTGCGGGGCATCACACTTTCAGTCCCTACGGGACTGCTGAAGATCACTCTTCAGTCCCTATTATGTTGCGGTTTAGCCCCCCCCCCCTCCCCCCCTCGCCCGCCTTCGCCCTCGTGGCCAGTTACGCTCGGCTACGCTCGGCTACGCTATACGCTGTCCCAGCCCCATCAGGCTGTCCCAACCCCAATAGGGGGTTATGAATAACGTTTCGGGTACGTTACGGGCGGTACACACACAACTCTCTAGGGCTGTACCATGCAATCTACTTGGCACTCGCGAGTGCTCGCGCTCCATGCAGCATCTTGCTCGCAACTCAACTGCAAACATTGCTTCAGAATATCACTAGTTCCCATTACCCGACTCAATCACACTCTAATCGCCCAACTTTGCCCGCGTCATCGTTATCATCAAGCGCACACAGCCGATTCTCGCTAATCCTGCTGTGGGGGTGTCTTGGGCGCTGATGGAAATTTAGATATGCGTATTCGAACCTGGACAAGGACCGCATGAGCAAGCCAGAGAGACAGAGGCCAGCGTAGGTTCACCTTCCGTTTCGGACATTCTGACACCGAGTCCCTGACTCTGTATCGGAGTTCATCGCTGACGCTGCTGATCGCATGCTTTACAGGGGCCCAATCCGATGGAGAAGTTCGTTGAAGAACACCATCTACGATGTTCTGAAGTCAAGGAAGGATTGGGAGGAAACTGACCATGATACTGAATGGGATTTCTTCTGGGCTGATAAACTGTGCGTGTGCAGTTCCCTTACTCGTGCTGGCATTTTCACAATTTCACCTAGAAAAGCAGGAGAGTATCCTCGTCTAGCTCACAGGCCACTGTGAACAACACACAACTCTTTTCCCCCCCTGGTTTTTCCCTTCCCTCCCTGTACATGGACGGAGGGCTGTGTCTAACCTCGTCCTTGCTCGCTGACCATTTTGAGTCCAGTAGGGCACCAGGAAAAATGACATTATAATCATCATCATCATCATCATCATCATCATCACCATCATCATTGTAAACAATCAAACACTATTTTTAACAGTGCCAAAAAATATTTGGCACTGGATTTCCTCTTCCTTCCCTGTGCACGATCATACCTTTTCAGCAATTATAAAGAAGGCGCGGGATGAAGGGTCGCGACATGGTAACGAAGCTGGGCACCCTCCCTAAAGCCTCATCGAAGTTGTATCGCTTCGTAGTAGTTCTGGCATCGAAATAGCTAGGTCTGGCATTGGAATAGGTAGGTCTGGCATCAAAGTAGGTATAACATCGAATTAGAAGGGAAGGGGCAGTTGGGGTTGCTTCGCCCAGCCGAGGTAGCTAAAGTTGTGCACTCAAGAGCAGTGTAGAGTCGATAAGTTGCTTGGAGTACAAAAAGGTTGCTCGCAGCATAAAGAAGTAGCTCGTTGAAGTAGCAGATGTTGGTGCTTGCTAGCCTTAAAAAAATCCCCCTGCGGGGCATCACACTTTCAGTCCCTACGGGACTGCTGAAGATCACTCTTCAGTCCCTATTATGTTGCGGTTTAGCCCCCCCCCCCCTCCCCCCTCGCCCGCCTTCGCCCTCGTGGCCAGTTACGCTCGGCTACGCTCGGCTACGCTATACGCTGTCCCAGCCCCATCAGGCTGTCCCAACCCCAATAGGGGGTTATGAATAACGTTTCGGGTACGTTACGGGCGGTACACACACAACTCTCTAGGGCTGTACCATGCAATCTACTTGGCACTCGCGAGTGCTCGCGCTCCATGCAGCATCTTGCTCGCAACTCAACTGCAAACATTGCTTCAGAATATCACTAGTTCCCATTACCCGACTCAATCACACTCTAATCGCCCAACTTTGCCCGCGTCATCGTTATCATCAAGCGCACACAGCCGATTCTCGCTAATCCTGCTGTGGGGGTGTCTTGGGCGCTGATGGAAATTTAGATATGCGTATTCGAACCTGGACAAGGACCGCATGAGCAAGCCAGAGAGACAGAGGCCAGCGTAGGTTCACCTTCCGTTTCGGACATTCTGACACCGAGTCCCTGACTCTGTATCGGAGTTCATCGCTGACGCTGCTGATCGCATGCTTTACAGGGGCCCAATCCGATGGAGAAGTTCGTTGAAGAACACCATCTACGATGTTCTGAAGTCAAGGAAGGATTGGGAGGAAACTGACCATGATACTGAATGGGATTTCTTCTGGGCTGATAAACTGTGCGTGTGCAGTTCCCTTACTCGTGCTGGCATTTTCACAATTTCACCTAGAAAAGCAGGAGAGTATCCTCGTCTAGCTCACAGGCCACTGTGAACAACACACAACTCTTTTCCCCCCCTGGTTTTTCCCTTCCCTCCCTGTACATGGACGGAGGGCTGTGTCTAACCTCGTCCTTGCTCGCTGACCATTTTGAGTCCAGTAGGGCACCAGGAAAAATGACATTATAATCATCATCATCATCATCATCATCATCACCATCATCATTGTAAACAATCAAACACTATTTTTAACAGTGCCAAAAAATATTTGGCACTGGATTTCCTCTTCCTTCCCTGTGCACGATCATACCTTTTCAGCAATTATAATTAGTCTCCCTTGAGCTGTCAAGCCGCAGGCACATTAGGATTATAAAAGGGCTACGGGATAATGTAACCAAATTCATAAATTATATCCACGTTTGCTCTGTGTTACAAGTAAAGAATGTCGGTATGTCATGCCCTTATTCAAGTTCCCACCACGCACTACCTTCATGCACATAACCAACTACCACCACAATTTATTCTCATCATCCTACATTCTTACCCTCTTTGTGAAATTGGATTTACCATGAGCACCACAACTACTTTCATGCACAAAACCAACCACCACCACAATCTACTCTCATCATCCTACATTCTTACCCTCTTTTTGCAGTTGGATTTATCATGAGCTGAAAGACACGCATCTGAACGACTGGCAGCGAATCAACCATTTCCCAAACCACTACGAGCTCACAAGGTCAGTGGTGTCAGCAGGTCCTAAGTTCAGGTGTCCTATAGCAAGAAAGAAAATAGTGTATGGAAATATCATTTATCCCGGCTTTACCATGAGCTGAAAGGCACGCACCTAATCGACTGGCAGCAAATCAACCATTTCCCAAACCACTGCAAGCTCAGAAGGTCAGTGATGATGAGGATAATGGTTATTATTACATTTTCCTGGTGCCCGCAGGTCCTAAGTTCAGGTGTCCTAGAACAAGAAAAAAAAATATATATGGAAACATGGGATTGAAAATGCTCTCGCCAGCCAGGGTTTACGAGACAGTTAGGGCTAGGGTTTATTGTGGTCGGAGGGTCGGACGGTCTGTCAAACGAACAACGGGATGACCCTGGGGCTCCGCAAAAAAATGGTCTGACTTTCTGGTCATGCTTTCTCTTCCTGGTTCGACTTCTTAACTAGATGTTGTGTTGGTCCTGCTTCAGAAGTCTGACCAACACAAAAAGTAGTCCGGTACAAAAGTAAAGTAGCAAAAGTAGTCAGGTACAACTTCTGGACCAGGTTTTGTGTTGATAACTGTGTTTGTGTTGATAACTGATGCGATTGCTTGTCTGCCACCCTCAGGAAGGATTTGCTCATTAAGAACCTGAAGCGAGCAAAGAAGCAACTTGACAAAGAGGTAAACATTAGTGTTTTTATTTCACATTTCTGCAGGCCAGGTTGAGTAGTTATTTGGGCTACTCAAGCCTGATTTCAGGATTGTTGCGTAGCCATCGCATGGGAAAGTGCAAAGCGCGGAGCCCCGTGGGGGTTCGGGGGGCAGCGCGTCGCACTGGGGACGCACCGAGTCGCACAAACAAAAAACACTGCTAAACATGTAGTGTTAAGATCGAGGGCACGCTTATTGCTTCTTACTTGGTAATCTGTTTCAGCCAAGTAGTAAATAAATCAATGGTACGCCTTATTACGAGGCGTGAGGTTGAGGGGGCCAGCCGGAGTGCTTGCACTGGGGCTGACCACCATCTGTCGTGTAGTATGTTTCAGTCCAGGGATTATTTTGTGGTCTGCAGTCGTATTGGCTGATGATGCAACGTCAATTGTGATTAAATCAATGGTATGTCTTATTACGAGGCGTGAGGTTGAGGAGGCCAGCTCGATTGCTTGCACTGGGTCCAACCACCAATGTCAATTGTAATCTTACTCAGAAGCAGTTTCATTTTTTTGTAATGCTGCAATTTACTTCTGTGCGTTTGCAATATCTGATTCGGAAAATGATTAAATAGTTATGTCTTTATTTCGACATATGTATGTCTTCACTGCAGGACCGTTCAGCAATTTCTGCGCAGTCTTGTCTTCCATTGCACATATGTAAATGTACTTATATTTCAATATTTGTATGTCTTCACCGCTGGCCGTGCAGCAGAATATTCGCAGTCTTGTCTTACATTGCAAATATGTATGTCTTCTTATATTTCAACATTTGCATGTCCTCATCGCAGGACCGAGCAGCAGAATCTGCGCAGTACAACTTCTTCCCCCTCACCTTTGTTGTCCCCAGGTAGGATCTTGTATTTGTGTGTGTATGTTACCGTCCAGGGGTAGCCAAATAGGCTTAAGGGGCTTGCCCAACCTCGATAAATGTGAAAGAATTCCCAGTTTTTTGTGTGCAACGCGTCGCATGTTGAGTGACTCGATGCGACCCAGTGCAACATGCTGCCCCCCAAACCGCGCAGAGCGCAAAGCGCGGAGCCCAGGGGGGTTCAAGGGACCATTTCTGACTAGTTTAGCCTGACCCATGCGTTGCCATGCAGCGACGGAATGGTGGGGCGTCGTTGGAAAAAACCCCAGCGAGTATCTCATTTGCCTGCCTTCTCCAGGTAAAAAAAAGAGAATGTCTGAACGGGCGTGGTGTCAAGGGGACCCTCCCATAAAACCGCAGCTGGGGAAAGTTACGATGGCAGACGCCAGGAGTATAATTATGAATGTGAAGGAACCTCATTTGAATTCAGAGGATGGAAACATCTTGTTCCATTTATTGATACATGTGACAAGAAACGTAAAGTTAACTTCCCTGCATAACACTAACTCCAGCCCCCCGCCGTTTAAGATTTGTTGGGGTTCATTTCAAGTGCTTGTGTTTTTCAACTGCCTTTCCTGTTTTGAAGGTCGGGCAAGTTCCTTTAGCATATTTGGTTACCTCTAGACTGTAAAAATACATTCATTTGAATAAGTAGAGCAATATACGGTGAACAGTAAAACGTGATAATGGGTGAATCCTGGAGTGCTCCCGTTGATAACACCTTTCCTAGTCGTCTGATGCCCATGGTGTACCGCCTTGCGCAGCAGACGACAGTCTTATCAACACTGCATCATGTGGCTCCATGTCAGAGGTGAGATGAGCAAAGCAAGGCATACATACAGAAAACAAAAAAATATACATACATACATACACACATACATACATACATACATACATACATACATACATACATACATACACACATACTTACTTACATACATACATACATACATACATACATACATACATACATACATACATACATACATATATACATACATACATACATACATACATACATACAAAAAACATGTTTGCCTTCTCGGGCGGGAGAGTGCCTGATATGTATACACAGCACCTCCCATGCGCCCTTCCTGTGCCCTTCCTGTCACAATGTACCTATGCCCACCCTACCTTAGTCCACCCTGTCTTTGCCCCCCCCCCCCCCCCACACGCTCCCCCCCCCCCCCCTCTGTATACCTGTGCAGCGAGTACCGCATGTTTGTGGAAGAGTTCAAACGCTCAGGGGGAACTTGGATCATGAAACCCATCGGAAGGGCACAAGGAGCTGGCATCTTCTTGTTCAACAAGCTCAGCCAGGTTGGTTTTGGGTATGCATGTTTTATGTATGTGGTATGATGTATGTAATATGTTTTTATATATATTGTATGTACTATGTTTTATGTATGTAGTACAGTAGCCCGTGTGGCCGTTGGCCCCCCCTTCCTCCCCCCCCCCTCCTCCCCCCCACCCCCCCCCCCCCCCCCCCCCCCCCCCCCCCCTCCCTAAGTCCTCCTTCCAAACCCCTCCCTCTTTTCGCTTTAGACCCCCCTGGACCCCCCAGGGTCCCCAAGTTCCAACTGTGTCTCACTGTCTCTCTCGGTCTTTCCGTCTCTCAAGGAGCTGTTTGAACGATTCCGGTCACCTCCGCACCCAAACATTTGGCTCACAGTTGGAGTGCGCATGACTCGAGTTACCAGCATCACAGCGGCCAAGATCCTTCGCAAAAGTTGTTGAATGTTTTGCAGCTTATTCCGCTACTAGTAGCTACTTACTCCACTAGTTTCGAAACTCCCAGCCTCCCTTCTCGCCAGGGACCTCCCCCTCGCCATTTCTTGCAGTCTGCATATCAACTTTCTTAACTCTTCACGGAAAGATTCCCCCCTGCCCTGCCCGTGACTTCTAAAGCAATTTTCCGTGTCGCGCTTAGGACTTGTCTGTCTCCTATCCTCCTTTAATTCCTCTTCACACTCCCTCCATCTCTCCCCCCTCCCTGTATTCTGTCTCCTATCCTCTTTGACTTTCCCTTGACCATTGACATACACATCTTGTACACGTCTGTTGTGTTTGAGGACCTTCCTTTCAAGATCTTATACAGCGGTCGCCCGGAGTCCTTGTTTTGTTCTATTTGCATTTGCACCTGCGTTGCCTTTTGCATGATGCTTCGGCATCAACCCAAGGACGCGTGGGACATAATCTTGAAGGCTGTTGCCTGCTGGTGAACCGGTGCCCTACGCCTGCAGACAACACTACAGGCCTTACTGATATGAGCACCTTGGGCGCGTACCTGCTTTGTTCATTCTGCGTGTTGAACTGCCTTCCCTTGCTTGCAACATGTCACCTTAATGTATGTTACAGTCCCTAGCCTCTTTCGGTGATATGCAATGGTCTAGTGGTAGACCAGATCGCTTGAGGATGAAGAGTCGGGGGTTCGACTCCCCCTTCGGTCGCTCTTGGCGTTGCAGGTCGTCGTCAACCGCTATGGCAGCTTATCCAGTTGAGGTAGGAGACCGCTCCCGCTTACGACGGGCTCCCTTAACACCACGCCCCACCAGGCGTTATCATTACCATTACAGTCCCTGCAGCGGGGAGGGCCGTTACTAGTCTAGTCTCACTCAAGCACCTCTTGGGTAGCATCTTTGCATAGGCCTGTGCATTTGCATTTACATTTGTATCCTGTGTGCTATGGTTACCATTTGTCCCTGTCCTCCTGTTGGTTGATCTTTTATCACGTTTTCCCTTCATGATGATATCTTGAAGAAAAAAAGAAAAGCGAAACCAGGGTTGATGTAAACCTCTTCGACCCACTTCGTTTTTTCCCTTCAAGATATCATCATAAAGTAAAAACGTGATAATGTATGTTACAGTCCAGGGGTAGCTAAATAGGCTAAAAGAACTTGCCCAACCTGGATATCAGGAAGGGAAGCAAACACAGACACTGATGAACTGGGCCCTAACAAATGGCTTTACCTGAGGCCTAGGTGGGATGCAGCGATTGCTAGAAGAGGGGTTGAAGCAAAAACAAGCACTGATGAACTGGGCCCCAACAAATCGTTTTACCGACAGAGGCCCTGAGTTTGTGCTACCGCACTTATTTAATTTTACAATTCTCAGTAGGTTATGCTGGCGATAGGGTGTGGTCCAGTTTGGGGGTAACCAGAAATTCTAAACGAGACAATAAATAACTAACAAAGTAACTGACTGACTGACTGAATGACCAACCAACTGACTGAATGACCGACTGACTGACTAAGTAACTAAGTGACTGACTGACTGAATGACCGACTGACTGACTAAATGATTGACTGACTGACTGAATGTCTGACTAACTGAGTAACTAAGTAACTGACCGAATGACTGACTGAATGACCGACCAACCGACCGACCAACTGACTGACTGACTGACTGACTGACTGACTGACTGACTGACTGACTGACTGACTGAGTAACTAAGTAACTGACCCACTGACCGACCGACTGACTAAGTAGCAAATCAATCAAACAAACGAACATGATCACATCACATTTACAAGTTTACAATCATTCGACGCAGATCAGTGACTGGCGGCGGACCAACACCTGGAGACCGGATGATGAAGAAGCTCCTGAAACATATCTGGCTCAGGTATGACTTGCTTTTTTATGAGCCAGATTTTGAGGTATTTTGAGGTACGAAGTAGGAGTGACTCAGGAGTGTAGGGTAGTATAACTGCTACTACACCACACTCCATAGTACAGAATGCAATCACCTATGTGTAGTGGTCGGCTATGTTATATAATATTAGTGAATAAATAATTTATATAATATTATATAATATTAGTCAGACGAGCCGTCTCACCAGAATTTCGAATTTATTTGAAAAACTAATTTTATTGTGACACTGTAATAATATTAGTTAATATTAGTTTTTCAAACACTAATATTAGTTGCCGTTCCCTACCTAAGTGTAGACAGTTCTAAGACATGTCCTGCTTACATGGTCTATCAGCCTACAAGCTGCTCACTGTCTGCAGGTACAGTGAACAGGGGTAGTATAACTGCTACTACACCACACAGAATACTGAATGTGATCACATGGTTGTTGTCTCTTTCCTTGGGTATGGGTGTATGGTCCACCGGCCGCCAGCCTTCTTATGCATGCAGAGTGGACATGGGTAGTATGCATGCTACTTCACCACACCCCAGGGTACAGAATGTGATCACATGGTTGTTGTCTCCTTCCTTGGGTATGTGTGTTTGCTCTACCAGCATTCAGCATTCTTATGCATGCAGAGTGGACAGGGGTAGTATAAATGCTACTACACCACACACCTGAGGACAGAATGTGATCCTATGGGTTTGTCTCCTTCCTTGGGTATGGGTGTATGGTCTACCTGCACGCAGCCTTCCTATGCATGCAGAGTGGGCGTGGGTAGTATAACTGCTACTACACCATACTCCTGAGTAAAGAATGCAATCACTTCCACCTAGCAGGCAGAGTGGACATGGGTAGCATACATGCGACTACACCACACTCTTGATTACAGACTGTGATCACATGGGTCTTGTCTCCTTCCTCAGGTATGGGTGTATGGTCCACCATCCGCCAGCCTTCTTATGCATGCAGAGTGGACATGGGTAGTATGCATGCAGAGTGGACATGGGTAGTATAAATGCAACTACACCACACTCTAGCTACACTCTAGAGTGTATGTTCCACCAGCATTCAGCATTCTTTTGCATGCAGAGTGGACATGGGTAGTACAAATGCTACTTCACCACACTCAAGCTACACTCTAGAGTGTATGTTCCACCAGCATTCAGCATTCTTTTGCATGCAGAGTGGACATGGGTAGTACAAATGCTACTTCACCACACCCCTGAGTACAGAATGTGATCACATATCAGTGATTTTGTTTTCAAATCTGAAAGTGGGTTTTTTCTAGCTTCATGGTTTTAGGCCTCCTCCATAGACAGCGTTTTAGTGCTTTTACAGTTGTTTGTAGCTTTTAAGGTGCATTTAAGGCACACAAAAAACATTAAAATAATGTATATTTGTATACCCCGTATGCGCCTTAAGTATTGGCAAGATTAAGTATTGGCAACTGTCATTTCCCCCCTAAAAGTGGGTCTCAGAAAAGCATGGCAAAACTAACTTGGCACAGGAGTCTATGGCTTTGACTGTCTCAAGCTCAGACTTGAAATCCAGTTGGCAAAGGGTCTTTTGTTATTGTTACATTTCCTTGATACATGTTCACCAAGTATTCACCCCAAGCTTGCTGTAAAACCATGTAACAATTCAAAGCATGAGCATAAAACTTGCCAGGGCTTAGTAGCCAGACCGGTATCTGGCTGGCTGGAGCCATGTAACCAAGTTCAAGGTCAAGTACATGTTTACAAAGTAGTCTGCCCAAGCTTGCTGAAAATAAAACCATGTAGCAATTCAAATCAGGAACATTTAACTTGCAAGGGCTTAGTAGACGGAGTACCATGGCAACCTTAACTTGGCAAAGGCCAACTACCTGGAGTGGTATACCATTTTCTACCTTCGCCTACCTATTTTCTCTAAAACGGGGTCAAAACTAGCGATTGCTATACATAGCGGAAAACATTTCCTGTCACCTATGTGTAGACAGCTCGAAGACATCTCCAGGTCAACTGGTGGAATGCATCTCATGGCATGTGCATAATAGAAGCAATCTGACCAGTGTCTTACTCTTCCTGTGATAAGCGCTATGTGGACGCCCCCTACCTGTTGCTAAGGTTGGGCAAGTCCCTTTGGCCTATTTGGCTACCCTTGGACTGTAAAATACATACATGCATACATACTGAATCTCATGGGGTGTGCATACTAGAAGCAATCTGACCAGTGTCTTACTCTTCCTGTGATAAGCGCTATGTGGACGCCCCCTACCTGTTGCTAAGGTTGGGCAAGTCCCTATAGCCTATTTGGCTACCCTTGTACTGTAAAATACATACATGCATACATACTGAATCTCATGGGGTGTGCACACTAGTAGCAATCTGACCATTGTTTTGCTCTGCCTGTGTGCAGCGCTATGTGGACGCCCCCTACCTGTTGCTAAGGTTGGGCAAGTCCCTTTAGCCTTTATGTCTACCCTTGTACTGTAAAATACATACATGCATACATACTGAATCTCATGGGGTGTGCACATTAGAAGCAATCTTACCATTGTTTTGCTCTGCCTGTGTGCAGCGCTATGTAGATGCGCCCTACCTGATTGGGGGGAAGAAGTTTGACCTGCGCATCTACGTCTTGGTAACTTCATACTCTCCTCTTCGGATTCAACTCTACAGGTACGCATCTACACATCCACACACACTCACCCACCCAGTCAACTTCACCCTTACCCTCACCCACCCAGTCACCCTCACCCAGTCAACCTCACCCTTACCCTCACCCACCCAGACACCCTCACCCAGTCAACCTCACCCTTACCCTCACCCACCCAGACACCCTCACCCAGTCAACCTCACCCTTACCCTCACCCACCCAGTCAACCTCACCCAGCCAACCTCACCCTTACCCTCTCCGTCATCCAGACACCTTCACCCAGTCAACCTCACCGTCATCCAGTCACCCTGACCCTCACCCAGTCAACCTCATCCTCACCCAACCTCGCCCAGACACCCTCACCCACCTAGTCACCTGACCACCCTCACATTCACCCTCATTCCAACTCGTTTCAGGAGTAGCTTTGCACGCTTCACCAGCACGCCGTACTCAACAGAAAAATCACCCACCCAGTCACCCTCACTCTCACACTCATCCAGCCACCCTTACCCAGTCACCCTCACCCACCTAGTCACCAAGTCACCTAGTCACCCTCACCTTCACCCTCATTCCGACTCGTTTCAGGAGTGGCTTTGCACGCTTCACCAGCACACGGTACTCAACAACAACAAAAACCCTAAACCCAGTCAACCAGTCACTCAGTCACTCAGTCACCCTCACCCTTAACCTCACCCTCACCCAGTCACTCAGTCACCCTCATTCCAACTCGGTTTAGGAGTGGCTTTGCACGCTTCACCAGCACGCGGTACTCAACAAAAAAAGAGGACATTAGCAACTCATACATCCATCTCACAAATGTGGCAGTCCAGAAGCATGCACCTGGCTTTGATGTGAACAAAGGCATGAAGTGGTAAGTGTGAATCGGGCAGCTTGGAAATGGTAAGGGTTATGTATCTGTATTTTCGTGTGTGTTTGTGAATTGACAAAAACACTAACCATACATATTGCATAGGAGAGAACATTACCTTTTACATGACCTCCCCCATAGGGGAGGTCTAGCTACCCTCTGATAAAGACAGCCTTGGGCTGTCCAAATATAGTTTGCATACTCTAGTGTGTGTTCGTGCATAGACACAAACACTTACCACGCTTTAGTGTGTGTGTGTGTGCCTCTTGTGAAGCATGCTCCTGGCTTTGCAGTGAACAAAGGCATGAAGTGGTAAGTGTGAATCGGATGGCTCAGAAATGGTAAGTCTTATGTACGGTATTTATGCTTTCGCGTGTGTTTGTGTGTAGACACAAACACTTGCCATACTTCAGTGTGTGTTAGTGCATCTTGTGAAGCATGCTCCAGGCTTTGCTGTGAACCAGGGTATATAGTGGTAAGTGTGAATCGGATAGCTCAGAAATGGGTTCACCCTCCACTGTGTTTTGTTGTGCGACGTGTCGCCATTTCGTCGCTTCATGGCGACGCATGTGTCCAGCTAAACTAGTCAGAAATGCCACCTGAACCCCCCGGCCTCTGCGTTCTGCGGGGTTCAGGGGGCAGCGTGTTGCACTGGTGTGCACCAAGTCGTTCAATTTGCGACGCGTCAACGGAAAAAAACAGCGTCACCCTCATATTCTACCCCCAACCCCCCATCCTTCTTCACTGCTCACTAGTGGTACTCTGAATTGGCCCCTCCGCTTAATCTAGACATATTCTTGATTTTCCAAGGTTGGGCAAGTCCCTTCAGCCTAGTAGGCCTGGCCCCTGGACTGTGACCTACAAGCCCTGGTGCAACGTGCGAGCTGCTCATTTACTGTCAGCGATAGCTGCCTGTTGCTTCTCTGTCTCATTACTGTCGGCTATACCGCCAGGTCATACTGCCTGGCTATACCCTAAACCCAGCCCCCATTCTGGCGGCTGTGCTCTCTGTTGGGGTTTGTCCCGGTCCAGTGTAACTGTTCTTTGTGTTCTCTCCCTTGACCACCGCATCTGTGCCTTAGTGCCCGAGCTCCGTTGACATTTTCTCATTTTCTCATTTTTACTCATTGGTGTTCCCTATGTTTTATCATGCTTAGACGGCTATAGTGATGACATCAAAGATAAAACAAACAAGGTGAAAGACGATAATGGGGACAATAAAGGAAAAAACAGAAAACATAGAAGACACTATTGGCAGCATCTTCACCCTTGGAATATGCAAGCTGCTCATTTGGCCCTTAATTCATTTCTGCTCCTTTGTGTGCAAGTGCCCTTAGCTGTATCACGCTTTAGACGGGTAAAGTGGTGACATAAAAGATAACAGACGATAATGGGGATGATAACAGAAAAAAGAAAAAATATGATTATGGTGATGATAAAAGAAAAACGAAAAAACATAAAACATAAAAGACACTATTGGCAGCATCTTCACCCTTGGTATTTTCTGCACATGTGTTCCTTTATTCATTTGTTCTCCTTGGTGTGTGATTGCAGCAGGTCTATCAGGGATCTGCGTCTGTTCATTTGAAAAGGCTGCCCTTTTTTTAATGTTTCCACCTTCCCAAAGGTTACACCTGGGCATTGCGCGCCACGACTTGTGATGTTTCCTCCTTCCCAAATGCTACACCTGGGCATCGGGCGCCACGATTGTTAATGTTTATGCTCAAATCCTTAGGAATATCTGGTGCATGAGTGCAGGTCGATCAGGGAACATAAAACATAAAAGACACTAGTGGTAGCATCTTCACCCTTGGAATATGTGAGCTGATCCTTTGCTGCTCATGTATTCTTTTATTCATTAGTGCCCCTTGGTGCCTGAGTGCTGCAGGTCTATCAGGGATCTGCGTCTGTTCATGGCTGCCCGGCATGGCCAAGAGGCCTCCAATGAGCTGTTTCATAACATTCAGGTGAATCGTTTGTTCCGTTTCAGAAATGGGGGCTTCTGGTAGCAATCAGGGATTTGGTTCTTTTGTTACTGGGCTCCAGGTAGTGATTTGGGTAGGTGACCTGAAGGGGGTAGGGGGGGGGGGATTGGGGAGTCTCAGGGTAGCGGAAGGTTTGGCCAAAACAGTGTCCTGGGTAGCGATCGCTAAAGGTAGCGGGGGAAAAAAACCTGTCCAGATGGGTGGTGGCCTGCTTCCAAATACACAATCATCATGAGTGTCTGTAAAAGTTGTCAAATCATTAATATTTTAATTATGAATTGTTTTTGGTTTCCAAATTTTCCACAGTTTAAAGCTTGTGCAAAATCACTAAACCTCGACCTCATTGTTTCATTTTTTCTAGCATGATGAAGTTTGGCTTTGCATTTTGTGAAATTTGAAAAATCGTACTCCTTGCAACGGGGCGTGGTATTCAGGGAACCTTACTGTTTGGTTGCTATGAAAAAGGGGGTTCTTTGCATTCACATACGGTACAGTCCAGGGTAGCCATCATCTGCTGCCTCCAATCCTCCATCCCACCCTACTTCTGAAGTAAGACTTGCAACGGGGCGTGGACTTCAGGGAACCTTACCGTCTGGCTGCTCTTGGGAAGTGGGTGTAGTACACAGATTTTTCCGTTATAGATTACGATCGTAATACGAGACCCCGTTTTGGCCCAAATTATCGTAATACGAGACCCCGTTTTGGCCCAAATTATCGTAATACGAGACCCGATTTGGGATTCCAGCTCTCAGACCCAAATTGCTACCCAGAACCCGAATCAACCCTGGCGAAGGGGGTTCAGTGCATTCACATACCATGAACAAACGCAGATCCCTGGTAGACCTGCAGCACTCATGCACCAAGAACGGGAACCTTACTGTTCGGTTGCTCTTGTGAAGGGGGTTCAGTGCATTCACTTACCATGAACAGACGCAGATCCCTGGTAGACCTGCAGCACTCATGCACCAAGAACAGGAACCTTACCGTTCGGTTGCTCTTGGGAAGGGGGTTCAGTGCATTCACATATGTTGATATGTTACAGTCCAGGGTAGCCATCATCTGCTGCCCCCAATCCTCCATCCCACCCCACTACTGAAGTAAGACTTGCAATGGGGCGTGGAATTCAGGGCACCTTCCTGTACGGTTGCTCTTGGGAAGGGGGTTCAGAACATTCACATATGTTTGGGGATCAGCATATCATATGATTTGGGTTAAAGGTGAGTATGATATCATATGATATCGTACAAATTGCATCATATGATATTGTATTTAAATGGTAACTTTGGCCTATTCAGACTGCCTCTTATGATATCATATGATATGGCATCTTATGATATCATATGATGACATGACCTGACATCATATGATATTATGTTGCCATTACCTACGTATGTTACTGTCCATGGTAGCCAAACAGGCCACAATGACTTGCCTTCCCTCTGCAAGAGTTCATGCTAGGGCACATCCCTTCAGACAAAGTTGGCTATCCTTGGACAGTAACACATATGCACATATACTGATGTGTCTCTCACACCTTGTCAAAATCACCCCCCACCCACCCACCCACCCACCCACCCATCCACCCCCCCCCACACACACACACATTGACAAAAGCACCCCCTCACACACACACGCACACACACACACACACACACACACACACACACACACACACACACATTGACAAAAGCACCCCCTCACACACACACACACACACACATTGACAAAAGCACCCCCTCACACACACACACACACACACACATTGACAAAAGCACCCCCTCACACACGCACACACACACACACACACATTGACAAAAGCACCCCCTCACACACACACACACACACACATTGACAAAAGCACCCCCTCACACACACACACACACACACACACATTGACAAAAGCACCCCCTCACACACACACACACACACACATTGACAAAAGCACCCCCTCACACACCACACACACACACATTGACAAAAGCACCCCCTCACACACACACACACACACATTGACAAAAGCACCCCCTCACACACACACACACACACACACACCTTGATAAATCATATATTTTGTATCCACAATATCATCATCTGCTCTCTCCAATCCTGCATCCCACACTACTACTGAAGTAAGACCGGCTCATCTACCCACTCAATATGCTCGCAACCTTATGACTTCAATTCAATAAAATAAAGGCTGGCGTTCGGCCACCGTTGTTTAAATGTGCTTCTGCTACTAATTGGTGGTCACACCACACTACTAGTTACGTCTTATACTTATGATTCTAATTGGTGGTCACACCGGAGTACTATTTTGTCTTATATTTGTGGTATGAATTGGTGGTCACACCGCACTACTATTTCCGTCTTATACTTATGATTCTAATTGCCACACTACTATTGAGTCTTAAACTGCTGGCACTAATTGGTGGTCACACCACACTACACTTCTTGTCTTATACTGCTTGTCCAGAATCTGATCATCCGCTCCCTGCTGGCGGTTCAACCTTCTATGATCATGGACAAGCATGCCTTCGAGCTCTACGGGTGAGTGTAAGCAAGCAAGAAAGAAAGAAATGGGTGGGTGGGTGCAAGAAAGAAAGAAAGAAAGAAATTGGTGCAAGAAAGAAAAGAAAGAAAGAAAGAAAATGGGTGCAAGAAAGAAAGGAAAGAGATAAAGACTTGAGTGGGAGACACATGCGTTAAAGCTCTATGAGTGAGTGCAATCAAGAAAGAAAGAAAGAAATGGGTGGGTGCAAGAAAGAAAGAAAGTAATTGGTGCAAGAAAAAAAGAAAGAAAAATTTGGTTGGACACGCATGGGTGAGTGCATGGGTGAAGAAATGGGTGAGTGCAATAAAAAAAATGAATGGCTGGGAGGGTGGGTGGGTGCAAGACAGAAAGGCATGGGTGCAATCAATAAAAGAAAGAAAGAAAGGGGTGGGACATGCATGCGTTTGAGCTGTGTGGGTTAGTGCAAGAAAGAAAGAAAGGGGTGGGTGCAAGAAAGAAAGAATGGAGGAAAGGAAGAATGAAATGGGTGAGAGCAGCAAAGAAAGAAATGGTACACCTTATTACGTGGCGTGAGGTTGGGGGAGGGGGGCAGCCCGTTTGCTTGCACTGGGGCCACCCACTAAAAAAACTGATTTTTGTGTGCGACGCGTCACAAATTGAGCGACTTGGTGAGACCGCGGAGCGACGCACTGCCCCCCAAACCCCAGGGGATCCGAGAGGAGCGTGAAGTGCGGAGCCCAGGGGGGACTGGTTAAGCCAGAGCCATGCGTCGCTATGCAGCAGCAAGATGGCGACGCGTCATTGAAAACAATAAAATAATAAAACACACCCCTCCCCTCTCACTCCCCTCTCACTCTCCACTCCACTTCCTTCTTCACTCTCACTCTCACTCCCCGCTCACTCCCCGCCCACTCCCCTCTCCTATTCCCCCTCCACTCCCCTCTTACTCTCTCACTCTCTTTACTCCCTCTCTCCCTCTCCCCCCTCCACTCTCTCACTCCCCTCTCCACTCCCCCTCCCCTATCTCTCCCCTCTCACTCTCTCCAATCCTTCTCACTCTCCCCCTCTCCTTTCACTCCCCTCTCCCCCCTCCCCCCCCTCTCAATCTCACTCCACTCTGTCTTCACTCTCACTTTCTCTCACTCCACTCTTGTCTTCACTCTCACTCTTCTCTCACTCCACTCTGTCTTCACTCTCACTCTTCTCTCACTAAACTCTGTCTTCACTCTCACTCTTCTCTCACTCCACTCTGTCTTCACTCTCACTCTTCTCTCACTCCACTCTGTCTTCACTCTCACTCTTCTCTCACTCTCACTCTTCTCTCACTCCACTCTGTCTTCACTCTCACTCTTCTCTCACTCCACTCTGTCTTCACTCTCACTCTTCTCTCTCTCCACTCTGTCTTCACTCTCACTCTTCTCTTACTCCACTCTGTCTTCACTCCCACTCTTCTCTCACTCCACTCTGTCTTCACTCCCACTCTTCTCTCACTCCACTCTGTCTTCACTCCACTCTGTCTTCACTCCCACTCTTCTCTCACTCCACTCTGTCTTCACTCTCACTCTTCTCTCACTCCACTCCTTCTTCACCAGGTACGACGTGTTGATTGATCAGGAGCTGAAACCATGGTTGATCGAGGTCAATGCCTCGCCCTCACTGAGTGCATCAGACAAGGGTGACTGGAGCTTGAAGTGTGCCATGCTGGAGGTGAGTTGGGGGCTTGAACACGATTAGATACCGCTGTAGCCTGAACCATAAACGATGCCGACTCGGGGTTGGCAGTTGTTTCGATGATGACCCTGCCAGCTCCTTTTCCAATGCCTCACCCGTGCTGAGTGCATCAGACGAAGGTGACTGGAGCTTGAAGTGTGCCATGCTGGAGGTGAGTTGGGGGCTTGAATATGATGAGATACCGCTGTAGCCTGAACCATAAACGATGCCGACTCGGGGTTGGCAGGTATTGTTTTGATGACCCTGCCAGCACCTTAGTCAATGCCTCACCCTCACTGAGTGCATCAGACAAGGGTGACTGGAGCTTGAAGTGTGCCATGCTGGAGGTGAGTTGGTGGCTTGAATATGATCAGATACCGTTGTAGCCTCAACCATAAACGATGCCGACTCAGGGTTTGCAGGTGTTTCGTTGATGACCCTGCCAGCACCTTCTTCAATGCCTCGCCCTCACTGAGTGTGTCAGACAATAGTGATTTGGTCTTGGAGTGTGCCATTCTGGAGGTAAGGTGTATGAATGCTTTTCGTTTCAACGATCTACATGTATGCTTCAGTGGGTACCCCCTGTGCAGCAGACAACTTGGCAAGGTCTTATCAACACGAGCACCTCAGGAAGCACTCATCTTTGTAAGGCTCACCTTACCGTGTTCTGTTCTGCATATTCAAGTGTATGATACAGCCCAGGGGGCATTTTTTGCATTGACTGCATTTACCCGAAGGGACTTGTGAGACTGCATTTACCTGAAGGGACTTGTGAGACTGCATTTACCTGAAGGGACTTGTGAGACTGCATTTACCTGAAGGGACTTGTGAGACTGCATTTACCTGAAGGGACTTGTGAGACTGCATTTTACCTGAATGCTTTGAGACTGCATTTAGCCGTGAAGGACCTGTGAGACTGCATTTATCTGAGGAACTTGTGAGACTTGCATTTTAACCTGAGGAACTTGTGAGACTGCATTTACCGAAAGGGACTTGTGAGACTGCATTTACCTGAAGGGACTTGTGAGACTGCATTTACCTGAAGGGACTTGTGAGACTGCATTTACCTGAAGGGACTTGTGAGACTGCATTTACCTGAAGGGACTTGTGAGACTGCATTTACCTGAAGGGACTTGTGAGACTGCATTTCACCACAAGGGACTGTGTGAGACCTGCATTTCCTAAGGGGACTTGTGAGACTGCACTTTACCTGAAGGACTTGTGAGACTGCATTTACCTGAGGACTGTGAGATGCATTTACCGAGGACTTGTGAGACTGCATTTACCTGGGAGTGAGACTGATCTGAGGACTGTGAGACTGCATTACCTGAAGATGGAGGGACTTGTGAGACTGCATTTACCTGGAGGGACTTGTGAGACTGCATTTACCTGGAGGGACTTGTGAGACTGCATTTACCTGAATGATACAGCACAGCTAACATAGGCTGCATTGACTCTAAACCTCTTCCATACTTCGGCCCCCTATTCTTCCGCTCTGGCAAACCCATGCCAGTGTATATAAATAGTGCGCCTTGTTACGAGGCGTGAGGTTGAGGGGGCCAGCCAGTTTGCTTTCACTGGAGCCAACCACCAATGCCAGTGTACATACTCATTCCCCAGCCTAGCAAGCAACCCCGTCATTGTGATTACGATGTATGTTTTCATCCCTCAAGAGTTAAATCCTTTAAACATTTTGTCCATGGACCTGGCTGCCCATGGACTTCAAGGCAAACACACACACAAGCACTAACAAACACACGCAAGCACAAACAAACACATACACTGAAGCACAAACATTCCAACACTCACAAGCACAAACAAACACATGCACACACAAACACATACACAGAAAGATCCATGGTATAGGCTTGCATGGGGCTGAAGTCCTGAATCCTGATCCCCCTGTCCTTGATTCTTGATAGCCAATGGTCTGACTAGTTGTACTGCTTCACGTGTAGGACTTGTTGGACGTTGTTGACATTGAGCAGAAGAGGGAGTCTGGCAAGGTAAGATTAATTTGCCTGGTCTCTTGTCCTGCCTGCTGCTGGGTGCCTAGAAGCTGCCGCTCGTAAGCGGAAAGATAAACAGTAGTGGTCAATGATTTTTTCCGACAACGCATCGCCATTCCATCGTTGCGTGGCGACGCATGGGTTTTGCCCTGCCCCCTGAGCCCCCGGGCTCCGCGCCTCGTGCTCTGCCATTCTGCTCTACCAGGCGATGGCTACGCAAGAATCCTGAAATCAGGCTTGAGTAGCCCGAGTAGCTACTCAACCTGGCCTACATAAATCTGAAATAAATAAAAAACTGTTAGTGGTAGCATGTGTCTAAGTAGGATATGTCTTAGTCGAGTAGCTAGGGAGGCAGTTCATGATGATGACATCCAAGCTTTAAGAGTGTGTGTGTGTGGGGGGGGGAGGGGGAGGGTATGGGGGGGGAGACAGACGTAACTGCTTGGGCTAGATTGTGATTATCATTCTTGGTGGAGCCCCCTCTTCAAGCCCATGTTTACCCATTTGTCCGTTTGTCCGACTGAAAAAAAACAAAAATTGAAGCCCGACACGTCAGCCAACTCGCTTCGGTCAGCTCCATCGTTGCCACCATTTGTTCTGTTGCCAACACACTCCGCCAATTTTCTGCATCGCTTGCGACGCTGCATAGGACTTGTTTCGTCTAGGGTGATTCTTTTTAGCTGTGTTTGGATGGTCCCTCCAGCGTCCAGGTACTGTAGGGCTGTTGCATGTCTACCTTGTTAAATGAATAAATAACCACTGACCAGAGCGTAGTCATACTTCCGTTCAATTACTATTCACCAGTGCAATTCTAACTTTGCTCAAGAACTACTTCCTGCTGACCAAGGTGGCAAGTGTAACGTTATTTAATTACTATTCTCCAGAGTGCAATTATAACTTTGCTCAAGAACTACTTACCAGGGTGGGAAGTGTAACATTATTCAAGAAGCAAACCATAGTGTAATTCTAATTGGTTCACGAACCACTCACCAGAGTGCAACTATAATTTTATTGTATGAACCGCTCACCAGAGTGCTCTTTCTCCGGTCAACTCTATCTCTGGTCAAAAACCGCATATTAAACAGTGCCCCATGATTGTGACGCCCTGCAGCTTGACCTTCACATGGGAGGATATGATCTCATCTGGGATGGTGGACCAGTGCTTCGCTTTGACAAGCCTACCAGCCTTCCCACAATGCTCGGGGCTTACAATGATAGGGACGCAACCCAGCTACGCTCTGAAAAGGACGAGGCTTGGGCCAAGGAAGCCAAGTCAAGTTCATAACCGGTCGCTCTTGAATACCCTTTGATCTCATCTGGGATGGTGGCCCAGTGCTTTGCTTTGACAAGCCTACCAGCCTTTCCACCATGCTCGAGACTTGCAATGATTGGGACATGGCCCAGCTACGCACGGACAAAGACGAGACTTGGGCCAAAGAGGCCAAGTCAAGTTCATAACCAACCGCTCTTGAATACCCTTTGATATAATCTGGGATGGTGGACTAGTGCTTTGCTTTGACAAGCCTACCGGCCTTTCCACCATGCTCGAGACTTGCAATGATTGGGACATGGCCCAGCTACGCACGGACAAAGACGAGACTTGGGCCAAAGAGGCCAAGTTAAGTTCATAACCAACCGCTCTTGAAAACCCTTTGATATAATCTGGGATGGTGGACTAGTGCTTTGCTTTGACAAGCCTACCAGCCTTTTCACCATGCTCGAGGCTTGCAATGATCGGGGCATGGCCCAGCTACGCATGGACAAGGACGAGACTTGGGCCAAGGAAGCCAAATCAAGTTCATAACCGGTCGCTCTTGAATACCCTTTGATCTCATCTGGGATGGTGGACCATTGCTTCGCTTTGACAAGCCTACCAGCCTTCCCACAATGTGCGGGGCTTGCGATGATCGGGACATGGCCCAGATCCGCACGGACAAGGATGAGACTTGAGCAAGGAGGCCACGTCATATTCATAACCAATCACTCTTGAAAACCCTCGAGCGTCATAAACCATCATCAGTTTATCTTGATTGTTCAAGGTTGGGCAATTCCAGTTAACCTCTTAGGCTACCCCTGGACTGAGAAATTCATACCGGTATGTATGTGTATGTTACAGTCCAGGGGTAGGTCAAATAGGCTGAAGGGACTAGCCCAACCGTGACAGGAAGGGCTAAACAAAAAGCATTGATGTACTGAACCCTAAACAATCGTTTTACCGACCGCATACATCGTTTCACACACTGCTAAATCGTTTTACCAACTGCATACAACCCAAAAATCCATTAAACCATACAATTTATGTAATCTGCTCATAAACACTCCTGAGTAGCCCATAGCTATAGGGACCTGACCAAGCACTATTTGAGTAGCAGGATTTTGGGCGGAGCTCCCCCTTCTGGGGGGCGGGAGCTCCCAGATTCACCCTGTTGTCCGTCTGTGCATCCGTCCGACCGACCGACCGACCGACCGACCGACAAAAAAAACGAAGCCTGCCACATCAGCCAACTGTCTCATAACTAACTGGCTACGGTTAGCTCCAGTCCGTTGCCACCTGTTGTTCTGTTGCCAACACTCACCACCAATTTTTCGCGTCGCTTGCGACGCTGCATAGGACTTGTCATAAGGGGTCAGTTTATCTTCGGCGAAGATCCGTTCACTAAGTGTTTCTTTCAATAAATTTCTCCTAACAGTCTAGAGTTGATGTTCATTGTTTGAGCTTGGGCAAGTCCCTTTAGCCAAGGTGGCTGCCCATGGACTTGAATGGCGTATCATACATACGCCATTCAAACTGAATCCTCTGTGTCGCTGGTTTGTGTCGGGAGACCCACCTCCTGGGGTGAAATTTCTTTCACAACTTAAAAAAAGGATCTTCAGGATAAACCTTGGTAATCTGTCCTTTGCCATCATCTGTCCCCAGGCACATCAGACCAAGTACTAGTATAAGAAGAAGAAGAATTGTTACAAGGTTCTGTAAGCCAGCAATGCGGCGCCTAATCGTTTGCAGAGTACAATACTTTCTCCCCGGAAACCAGGGAGTGTGACAGGGTTCAAACTCAGACCGATTATAGGCATGTCCAGGTCTATACACCGGCATTTTAACGACTTGTCAAAGCCAGCTACTTGTAGAGAAGTACATAGGCTACTAATGAATCTACCCCCCCCCCACCCCCACCCCCACCCCCCACCCCTGATTCCCCACCCCCACCCCTTGTCTAGTGGAGGACTTAGCATCTATCTTGCTTGAGGTGTTGAAGATGATTTGGATAGTGTTTGCCTTTAGATAAATAGAGTGTGTCTGCCTCGTCTGTTTGGTAGTTCCCCTGTGCCTTCTCTCCTTTAGCTTGGTTGTGGACTCTTGCTACGTGGGCTCTGAACTTGTGGAATTTCTACCACTATCTGTAGTTTCACTTAGTGTGGTCTTGTCCCTTCTTAGTGGCGTTTTTGCTTGGGGCGCTACGGCATGCGGCATGCTCTTGTATTTGCTTTCGGACAGGGGGTTTATAGGCTGCCAGTAAAGAGCTCTACAACTCTCTCTGTGTTTGTCTTGTGGGTACTCAGTGATTCTTGTCTTGTTTCGCCACCTTGTGGAATCTCACTAACTTGGTCATGTGGTCACTCTTTGCTTTTCTACAATAGACCTTTATTTTGCTTTCTACGCTCCATGCTTGTTCTGCATGCCTGTGTAGCTCGCTCTGTTTTCGTCAAGCCCTTTCACGTGCTTTTCCATTCGCTTTTTGGAGTTTTCCTCCGTTATGACAAGGATCCTCGTGGGTTGTTACACAGTGTGCCATACTATGGCGGTTGTCCTAGTTTAGGTTCTACAGGCGGGCCTGTCGGGTAAACCCGACAGGTAGCACTAGCTGGCACGCGCCTTGTGGCTTGGCCTGGTAGTCAACCAGGCCAGTCTCGCAGCGCTCACACGTGCCTTGTAGCACGTCATGCTACAGCTATATGCAGTAGCATAACATTCTGGACCAGGTTCTGAAGTACGGCATATGTTGCCTAAACCTTCACTGTAATAAAACTAACCAGTTGCTCCGGCGCTGGATGGTCTCGGCATTTTTGTGTGTGCTGAGTATGAAACAATTTGCTCCCCGCTTAGGCCATGGACACTCTTCGCGTTTCTATAATAGACCTTTATCTCGCTTTCTTTGCTCCATGCTTGATTTCCATGCCTCTGTGGCTACCTCTGTTTTTCGTTAAGCCCTGTTCTGTGCCTTTTCATTCGCTATTTGGAGTATAACTCCTGGACCAGGTTCTGAAGTACATGTTGCCCAAACCCTCTCTCGTATATAACTGCCCAGCTGCTCCAGCTCCCGGCTCTGTACAGTCTTGGTTTTGTTTGCTGAGAATGTAGCGATAGCCTCTGTATTTCCCCGTTGGTCTGTGATGCATTTATTGTCGCATATGGCTACAGCAGTCTTTTTGAGCCACCCCTGACACGCACATATTAATACCTGTACTCGAACTTGAAGTTGGTCAGATAGCTCCGACCAGCAATGTGGCTGCCCGCCGTTTTTGGCAGTAAAACAAAACACCATATTAATATACATGTTAATACACCTAAAATTATGTATACATAAAAACATAATAGTAATGCATAATTGCATAATACCACAGCCATTTTACTGTTTTGGCGACCCCGACTGTGATTTGAATTAACACGACTATCAGCCTCGAGGCTTCCTGTTGCCCAGAGTCTGCAGGTGGAGTAAACAAGGGTAGTATAAACATTAATACAACTACAAAATAAAAACGACCCAATACTACTGGAGAGTAGAAATAAATTCCGTACATGGTCTACATGGACTATACATCCATAGGGGGGACAAGAAGTATACACCCTTAGGTAGAGCTGCTAGGTGTCCACCATGGGCCACATGACACTGCCTACTTGCCTAGGCACCCCTATTAAGGCATGCCTAGGTAGGGAGTACCATGAGGCATAGCCAGACCTCCCTCCCCACATGTAGGTGTAACCTATGCATCCCTCAAGTATGCCTGGTGGCTGCCTAGACAAAGGCTGCAACTTGGTACGATTATTTTACCATTTGAACGTCACATACCGGGAATATGTCACCAGCCGGGGACCGACCGGAGTGCTGATCTCGCTCCACCACCGAGCCGGGCCTTAGACATGGAAATTTTTGAGAAAGCAAAATTAAAGTTGAGCCCAAGTATTCATGCTATGAATCCTATGATGCAGTATGGAAGATGAAATTCGCCGAAAGCATCGCGAGGGTTAGAAGTGTAAAAGTGAGACCATAGGGCAAAGCCATGCGCGCCCGTGCGCGCCCGTGTGCGCATGGTACTGGTGACGGGCAGAGGGCGACGGGCGCGGGCGGCGACGGGTACCTACGGGGGGTACCTACCCCCCCTACCCAGTGTACCTCGGGGTACCTACATACTGGCTTCGGCCCCCCCGTTGCCACCTGTCGCTCCTATAACACTCTCCGCCAATTTCCCACCCAGGACTTGTTCATTCCATCATCTCTGGAATCATTTACCACCTGACGGAAATTATGCCGAAGCAAAGCCAGCTCCTGCTTTTGCCCACTCTTACGGCTTCATCATAATCCATCATCTGCTGCCGCACAAGCATTTACATCTTTGTTGATCGTCCCAGTGCAATATTTTTCTCCATAGCTTGCCTCTTCGATCTTTGATCTTCGGCTAAATAGAAGCATGGTGCGGTCTGCACTCTCCACCCGCGCTTTAACCGGTCTTCGCCGACTGTGGGCGATTAATGCGTCTCCATGCGCGTTGGCCGCAACCTCTTCCGGTGGCGCCACCTCCCAAGCGCTCATGCAGCCTCCATGCAGCAGTCGCACTACGCTGCCAGTGCCCCTCCACTACCAGGCCCTTCACGGAATCCATACTACTGGCTCTAGTGGTCAAGGTCAGATATAACATAGCAGAGGGTGGATGGCATGGATATCCTAAATTTGATTTGATGATGTGCTGTAGCCTCATGACACTGCATCATGGCCAGATAGCTGTTGACAGGGTTTTCTTGAAGGTGCTATATGTGCTAAAGTAGGTACCTGGGTGTTTTGGGGGTGCTATGTAAGAGCCTCCTGGGGTTGCTTTTGGGGGCAAAATAGCTGCTAGTAGCACCCCAAAGGTTGCAAGGAGCATCATGGTGCTATGCAAAGACACTGGTTAATTTCCTTATAAAACCCTATGGCTGTATACGACGTTCATGCCAGGACATGTACCATGTGCGCCACACCCATATTGAACCTCAGCACCCTCGTCACCATTAACTTGATCTTCACATTCATTAGCATCAAAATCAGGATTATCAGCGTCAACAGCAACAGCAGCAGCAGCAACATGATCTTCACAGTCATCAGCATCATCCCCATCAGCAGCAGTAGCAGGAACAGCATCAGCATCAGTAGCAGCATCAGCAGCAGCATGTTGGGCTACCACCCCTTTTGGAAGAGTAGAGGAGCTGAGTAAATTGCTCCAAAAGAAAAACACCTCTATCTCCTCTGGTGATTTTTCTGCTGTACCATAGGCCGCCGCCCAGCGTTGGTTGCAAGCAACAGAATCAGAATCAGAAGCTGAAGCTGAAGCAGAAAGGAATCCTCAGGACAGAATTAAAAATAACAAATAAAACATGTCATAATTAATAACAACAAATAAAACAGGCTAGAATTAATAACAACAAATAAAACAGGCCAGAATTAATAATAGCAAGCAAAACAGCAACAAGAAGAATGAAGCCTTAACCCTGAATCTCAGATTGACTAGGATTATCTTGCTGCAAATGCTTGACACACTCTGCAGTATATGACGCATACAACTCCGTACACTCCCCAATTAGACACCACATTTCTCGTGTACCACATTTGGTTTCCGAGCTAAGTCTACGGTTCGGGAGGTTTGGGGCATCTCGCCAGGAAGTCGAGTGTTTGATCCCGGGCTGGCGCATGGGAAACCCTCGCTAGGAGGGGGGCGGTTGGACCGAACGTGCACATCTCGGTGATGAGGTGACTCATGTACCGCACACTCTCTCCCCAATCGCAGAATGACTTCATTGTTTCTTTTTTGGCCTTCTTGCAGCAGCTTCCAACCAGCTCCATTAGCCGGCAACTGGGGCAAGCCCAAAGCTGTGTTGGAATCATTGTTTTTTTCAAATCTTTTTTTTCTCTCTCTCTAGATGAATGGTTTCGGGCTTCCTCCAGGGACAGCGTTTTACAGCTTTTAAAGCTTTTTAGGGCCGTTTAGAGCAATTTCCAAATCCTTATACAGTGATAATTTGGGCTAAGATGGGTCATAAGTAGCGCGCGCTATATGTAGCGGAAAAATATCCCTGGTTGGAATGCCTGTCATGTCAGATTTCAGGCACACGAGATAGCTTCAGGTATGTCCAAAGGACGGAGGAAAGGAGCTGCCTAGAAGCTGCTAAGCGTAGCCCCAGAAATTAACTGTGACTGACTCCCCAATCGTACACAGGTGCAACGTCTGTAAGCGACTCACCTGACGGGCAGCGAATGGATCTAGAGATAGGGCGCCTAGCGCCTCTGGCTGACGGCTCATGTGTCGCTCGGATGGGTGACACTCAAGTGTTGGCAACTGTTTTATGCTCATCAGAAGTTGATGCAGACGTTTGTCACTCTCTCTCCCTAATCCCTAATCTCCAATCGCAGACTTACTCCCCAATCAAAAAATCGTACACAGGTGCAACGTCTGTAAGCGATTTGCCCGGCGGGCGGCGAATAGAGCTAGAGATAGGGCGCCTAGCGCCTCTGGCTGACGGCTCATGTGTCGCTCGGATGGGTGACACTCACGTGTTGGCCACTGTCGTATGCTCATCAGAGGTGGATCCTGAGGTGGACGGTATGCCGCTTCAGGTGGGGCACCAGATAGACAGTGTGATGAGTGTCTGATCAACATTATTGCTGTGTGATGAGTGTCTGATCGACATTATTGCATGCTTGACACGTGGTGGCTGAAGACTACATATGATGATGATGATGATGATGATGATGGTGATGACTGGGTGATGATACCATTTTTCATGGTGCCCTACTTGAATTCAAATGTACAACACGTAGAGAATGGGCGGAAATAAAGTGCGGGGGTGAACAAGCAGACCCATCGCTTTGTGTGTGTGTTTGTGTGTGCCAATACATGAAAATACAGGTGACAATACATGTGAATAGATAAAATAAAATAAATAAATAAATAAATAATACGTGAGCCAAAACATGAAGATGTTCAGCTTTATGTAGGGAGCGCAAATCAGATGCATGTTGGAAGATGTGCACCTTCCAACATGCATCCACCAAGGGAGTGCACAACAGCTGCATGCACTCCATACGTGCATGTTCAATGATAGTATGTATGATTTAAAATATGTTTATATGTGTGCTATTCATGTTTTTTTAATGTTATTTATATTTATGGGTACGCATGATCAATGGCACGTACATATGACATTTCGAGGGTAGCCAGAAAGGGTGGCAGGGGCATGCCAATCCTGGTAGCAGGCTACAGGTGATAGTACAATGGTACTTTTCTGTTCAGTGTGATGTTACACCATCAGTCACCGTTGATACCGTCAAGCAGCGTTCACATTTGGTGTCCAGTAGGGCACTAGAATATTACCGTCGTCATAAAAAAACATTGTAAGCAGTACAATCTGAGGGAGTCCCATGTAGGCACATAAATATCATGTGTAACCATCACCATCATAATCGTCAGCACCATCATCATAAGCCTCCTCTTCATGCTCTTCCTCATGCTCATTCTCATCCTTACCACCACCACCATGACCATCACCACTACCATCATCATAATCCTCCTCCTCATGCTCCTCCTCCTCCTCCTCCTTACCACCACCACCATCACCATCATCATAATCCTCCTCCTCATCCTTACCACCACCACCATCACCATCATCATCAATAGAGCAAGTGACAGGTGACTATCAATCTCCATATGGACCTCAACATATCCCAGGTTGACTTTGCGGAAGGTGCGCACACAATGGCCCGCATCCCCATCAGTGGGACACGACGAGAGCCCCGGCCAGGGGGGAGTGACAAAGAGGTCTTGGGCGCACGCGCTATTGATCGTGCCCTGCGCCCTCTCTTTCTGCCAGGCTTCCTTTATGAAATACATGTGAGTCATAGGGTTTAATGCTTTAGGCTTTATGAAACACATTTGAGATATAGGGTTTAGGCTTTATGAAACACATTTGAGATATAGGGTTTAGGCTTTATGAAACACATTTGAGATATAGGGTTTAGGCTTTATGAAACACAGTTGAGATATAAGGTTTAGGCTTTATGAAACACATTTGAGATATAGGGTTTAGGCTTTATGAAACACATTTGAGATATAGGGTTTAGGCTTTATGAAACACAGTTGAGATAATTTAGTTTATAGGCTTTATGAACACATTTGAGATATAGGTTAGGCTTATGAAACACATTTGAGAGATCGGGTTTAGGCTTCATGAAACACAAGTGGAGATTAGGGTTTAAGCTTTATGAACACAGTTGAGATATAGGTTTAGGCTTTAATGAACCACATTTGAGATATAAGGGTTTGGGCTTTATGAACACATTGAGTATAGGGTTTTAGCTTTATGAACCACATTTGAGATATATGGTTGTAGGCTTTAGAAACACATTTGAGATAAGGGGTTAAGGCTTTATGAAATCACAGTTGAGATATAAGGTTTAGGCTTAAGAAACACATTTGAGTATATGGTTTAGGCTTTATAACACATTTGAGATATAGGGTTTTAGGCTTTATTAAACTACTTTGAGATATAGAGTTTAGGCTTATAAACACATTTGAGATAAGGGTTTAGGCTTTAATGACACACATTTGAGATTAGGGTTTAGGCTTCCATGAAACCCACTTTGAGATCTAGTTTGGCTTTCTGAAACGATCAGTTGAGATAGAAGGTTTAGGCTTTAAAATGAACAACATTGAGATATAGTGGTTTGGCTTTCATTAAACACATTTGAGTTATAGGGTTTAGGCTTTATGAAGCACATGTGAGCGATTGGTCTAATGGAATTCGCACGTGGGTAAATGTGAGTACTGATATTGATGATGACATTTTTACCGGTGCCCTACTGAACTCCAAATGTGCCCGCGGTTTGACAAAGTCAAGGGAGACTTACAAACACCAAGAAACGTTTATGTGCCAATCTGTGTAGTGAATTCTTTCCTTGGTAGTGCCTATTGCCAAGGGATATCTGAATCTTGTGGTATGCAAGCTTGGGTGTAGCACTTGTTGATAAGCGATTCACTGCTGGTTTTCTTCTGACGACGCCTCGCCATTCCGTCGCTGCATGGCGACGCATGGGTCTGGCTAAACTAGTCAGAACTGGCCACCCAACCCCCCTGGGCTCCGCGCTCCGCAGGGTTCAGGGGGCAGTGTATCGCACCGAGTCGCTTAATTTGCGAGCGTCGCAGGAAAAGAAACAGTGGTGGAAGTGCCGAGGCTAGTGGGATGCAAGCTTGCAAGTAGCAGATATCAACCATTTGACTTTTGGGAGCTCAGCCTTGTAGCTCAGACTTGTGTGGACAGTGTCGGGGTTTAGGGTTAGAGGGGTTAGGAGTTTTGGGGTTTGGGGGTTAGTGAGGATCATTGACTTTTGAAAGCTCAGCCTTGTAGTCGAGCTCAGCCTTGTAGCTCAAACTAGTGTGGACAATGTCGGGGTTTAGGGTTTGAGGGTTTAGGATTTTTTAGGGTTTGGGGGTTGGTGAGGATCATTGACTTTTGAGAGCTCAGCCTTGTAGTGCTTGTGTGTATAACGTTGGGGTTTGGGTATTTTGGGGGTTAGATTTTATTAAGGATCATTGACTTTTTAGAGTTCAGCCTTGTAGTGCTTGTGTGTATAACATTAGGGTTTGTGTTTTTGGGGGGGTAGGTTTATTGAAGATCATTGACTTTTGAGAGCTCAGCCTTGTGGTGCTTGTGTGTATAGCGTTAGGGTCTAGGTTTTTTGGGGGGGGGTAGGGTTTATTGAGGATCATAGACTGTTGAGAGTTCATCCTTTTAGTGCTTTTTTTTTTTTTTTTTTTTAGTGTTTAATGAGGAGCATTGGCTTTTTATAGCCCAGCCTTGTAGTTTTTTTTTGGGGGGGGGGGGGGGGGGGGGGGGGGGGGGGGGGCATGGGGATGGCTAGGGCACGGCCCGTCTCGAAAACCCGTGACTATGCTGAGGTCACTTATGCGCATCGATCGCATCAATCTAAACGCGCACATAATTGTTAATTGGACACCTTATGCATAAAATGGATTCAATTCTCCTATCGATCGCAAGTTTTCTTTCTGAACGTGTTGGGCCCGAGGGGGGCCTAAAAACAGACTTCGACAAGGAGCTCCACTGCGCGCTTCGAGGAGCTCCATGGCGCGCAATTATCTGCACGCGTCATAGTAAGTCATTATGATAGTTGCTAGCCGCTTGCCACTGCTAGGAGACGAAGATCCAGTACTTGGGAAAAGTACGAATCCCCTCTTGCGGTGGAATTCGTAGTGATGCGAGGCCTAATTTTGCGCTGCAACTATCCATTTGGCATATCTGGAGTAGGGTGGTTCACTGTTAGGACCTGTTTCGCCGAGTTCGCGGGCCAGGGGGCGACCTTGTACCACAACTGCCAACCTTGGACCTGGGGGTGAGCCCATATGGCTGTGTTAAGATGCAGGGTTTGATCTCTTCATGCACTCATTGCATACAATATGTGTTTATGTGGAGTTAGGAGGCTATCAACCAGCAATCTTTGCACGCAGATAGCAGTATCAGCCCTGGATTGGGAGTACTACTGGTAATTAAGCAAAAACCAGGCAGCAAGACGAGACAGTGTTTAGTGTTGACACCCCATGCGCCATGGAAGCTTCCGACTCGGTACCAAAGCTGACTCAAAGAACTGTGTCTCCCAATTACGAGCACAGTGTGGTGACGATGGTGAGCTGCCTGGGTTGCTAAGCTTGCGACACACATTGGATACAATCCATGAGTCTCCATCGCTTCGGTACTTGGCAGCGGCTCTTTCAAAGAGTGCTGACTCCCAAAATTTGCCCATTGTCGAGGCCTTATTGTATGACCAGGGGCTTCAAGTCAAGTTAGCCATGGCTGACCATCCCTTGGAGGCTTTGGTGCTGCGCATATTGGGCCACCAGCACCAAGCTTGGGATTCGCCCCACCTGACTAGGCCAGTTCGGTGCAACCGCATGGCAAACTTGCATTGGTTGCTATGGGAGGCCACACTACCAGCTCTCAACGGCCCAGTGTCCGAGTTAGCTAAGTGGGCCAACAACGACGTCAAGCAGAAGTGCTTGGGATTCACCACCCATCTGTTGTTCGTATTCATGGCGAACATAGAGGGTCACATGCAAAGCATGAAGAATCATCCCTCTGCAGCTAGATTGTTTGTGGAACGGGCCGCATCTACAGATGACCTTGAGACCGAGTTCAGTTTGGTGGTGAACGGTTGTGGATACAAGCCATCCGTCGACATCATCATGGGGTTCTTGGAGCATGCAGATTTCCAATATATTCTACGCCGTCAAGCTGGCCAGCTAGGCATCGCCATGCCTAAAAGCAGCAAGGTACACTACTCCCACCATGAAGCTGCCAAGTTGAACGACATGGCATGGAATGATGGCGAGTTTGTAACTCGGCCCAGCGGCGAGGCGTTCGCCAAGTACTTGGCCTCTACCAAGGACAAGGCGATGAACGTGCTAGGGATGAAGAGAGACCCCTCTGTCCGCTCTTATCATTTGAACAAGCGGTAGACAAATCGAGATCAGGCTGGTTAGTTCAGTATTATCCATCCACATGATAGGTCTGCGGTTAAAGCCCTTGTCAGGTCCCCAAATTTCAGACCTGCCGCTTTGGAAAAGGTAGAGAACTCCCCTCCTTGCTAGCGCGCTGAAGTCCAAGCTGCAGCGCAGTAGAGGTCTGCGAAACCAAAACCCATCCTAGTCACCATTCCCTAGTGCACACTTAAGGGTCCTTCAACCTCACTCCCCGTGGCGTTAGTATTTTCAATTTTCATGTGGGGGACTACCACAAGGAGTTTTTATTATTTTGGCCCTAAAATCTGTACCCTCATGTGGGCCTTATTTTAGTGATTTTCTTGACAATAATACTGTCGCAGGTTTGATCGAAGCGTCGTGGATGCCGAAAACTGCACACAGGGCCTGTTATGTTCTATGCGTGCCACGTAGGGCCAGAAACCTTCTTCATACCCCCAAAACCATGTTGAGACTCTCTAGGGCCATTGTGATAATACCTTAGGGGAAATATATCATAAATATGCAATACAAAAGTTGCCGAAGATATGTCCAAGCCACCTTGAAGGCCACAACCTGCAATACAAGCCCATTTTGGGGCATTTTCTAGGCCATTTGGGCCTCCTACAGTTGGCAAAACGTTTTTTTCTTCATTTCCAATTTTGAGTCGAATTGTCGGCCGAACTTTGTAAAAAAAATAAAAGTGAAAAAAAGTGAAAACAAGTGAAAAAAGTGGGCCCCTTTTTTTGGCAATGTTTGGGGGCCTAGATGAGGGTTTGGTCCACTCCTCTCGAAACTTTTCAGCATAGTCAGAGCTTGATATACATGTAAATATTCATCCTACATCAAATTTAGAGTCGAGAGCAGTGGATGTACCCTCCTCCCGGCCATCCCCGTATCAGGGGTTTGGCTGTGGTGCAGCCACCCCCATAGGGGGGGGGGGGGGGGGGGGTATTGAGGATCATTAGCTTTTGAGAGCTCAGCCTTGTGATGTCCAACGTTAGCATGTCCAACGTTAGCATGTACAACGTTAGCATGCACGCATGCTCACGGCGCAAAATACCTCCCGTATGCGTTCATCCTCGTGAACATTCTCAGGGAAGATGTATGTTTTGTATGTATTGTCACAGTCCAGGGGTAGCCAAATAGGCTGAAGGGACTTGCCTTGCATTAAAAACAGAAAAGGTAGTTTAAGAAACAAGCACTGGTGAACTGACCCCCCCCAATTATCCTCATATGGAAAGATGTCCTCATCCTCATACCTCAAGAAATATCCTCATATGGAAAGATATCCTCAAATCCTCATACCTCAACAAAATCCTCATAGACAGATATCCTCATCCTCATACCTCAACAAATATATTCATATGGAGAGATGTCTCCATATAATCTCCCTTGTTTCTTCAATGGGTTTATTCCAACGTCGCATCGCCACTGCGTCGCCATTCTGTCGTTGCATGGCAACGCATGAGTTTGGCGCTGCCCCCCGACCCCCCCGGCTTTGCGCTCCGCCATGCGCTCCGCCATGCAATGACTATGCAGCGTTCCTGAACTCAGGCTTGAGGATCCCAAGACGGTACTCAACCTGGCTTACATAAATCCGAAAGGAAAAAACTGAACCTTGTGAGCTGCACTTAGTGTCTTCAAATATTTGTGTTATTTATGGGTATTTTTGGCAGAGCCCCCTCTTCAAGGGGGCGTGAGCCCCCACGGCCAGGGTTACCCATTTATCAGTGTGACCGTCTGACCATCTGACCTAGATGAAGCCTGACACGTCAGCCAACAGTCTCATAAGTAACTGGCTTCCGTTGCCACCTGTTGCTCCGTTGCGAACACTCTCCGCCAATTGTTAACGTCGCTTGCGACGCTGTATATAACTTGTTTCCAGGTTGTTGCATGCTGTTCCAGGCTATCCCAAAGTGTCGTAGGGCTATTCTTAGGCTGCGATAGTCTATCCCATGCTAGTTCAGGCTAGTTCATGCTGTTCCAGGCTATGTTTGTGCTGTTCCAGGCTATCCCAAGGTGTTGTAGGGCTATTCTTATGCCTACTTACAGACAGTTCCTGGTGTACTAGAAAAAAAGAATTGGAACTTTTCTCTAGAGTATGCCTTTAGTCTACATAATATATAGTCTTTATTTCTTCTTAGGCGGCGTTAGTCTATTCCATGCTAGTTCAGGCTAGTGTAGCCATGCTGTTGTAGGCAATTTACGTCATTTCTAAAACACTGGTTGTGTCACATGCTCTACAGGTTTGTGCCACCGTCCTGAGTATTGAGCGACATGTCCCACACGCAGACGTCCTCGCCATCAACGCTGCTTCTGCTGCCCTTCTCTGCTCAGACATCCCATGGGGAGGACCTGTCGGGTAGGTTCACAGATACTAACATCCCAACAGTGCACCCCCCCCTAGTGGATTGACGCAACGCAGGCTATGAAATTGGTTGCCTCTCAGGAAGGAGGCTATACAAAAGTAAAAGTGGCGCCATGGGCCTAAGCCCTGAGCGCCCCTAAAGGGGCAAGGGGTTGAAACTCATTACTCCATTTGAAACCGATTTGAAAATAGCTGCAAAAGCCTCGTTCTCGGTTCAAACAGTGCACCCCCCTAGTGGATTGATAGCATCCACTGAAGCCCCTTTCAGTGATATATATTGGTCTAGTGGTCGACCAAATCACTCTGGGGATGAAGAGTCGGGGGTTCGATTCCCCCTTCGGTCGCTCTTGGCGTTGCAGGTCGTTATCAACCGCGATGGTAGCTTGTTCAGTTGAAGTAGAAGACCGCCCCCTACCCGCGTACGACGGGTTCCCTTAACACCACGCCCCACCAGGCGTTATCATTACCTAGCGTCCACTGTGTCTTGAAATATACAACCAATTGTATAGCCTGCGTCCTGCGACGCAACAGACCCTTCCTTCTAGAAAAAAAACACTTTCAGATTTGAAAAACAAAAATAACTGCACCTTAGGTCCCCAAGGTTGAAAGCACAGTGAGCAATGCAATGGATAACCCTGTAACATACATGCACCCGTTCATTTGCTTATGCTGGAAAAAACACGGCGAGCAGTGAAACACAAGCCTACAAAAAATAGTGGTTCCTAAGGTGCTTGTGTCGATAAGACCATGCATGCACTCATATACACATACATTTTCATTCATACATATATAAATACATTATAATGTACGTACGTATGTATGTATGTATGTATGTTGTTACAGTCCAGGGGTAGGCCAAATAGACTTAATGGAAAAAATATATATCAACATGCATTTGTTTTAATACATTTTCATACATACATATATACAAACTTTTGTACATGTATGTATATACATGCATTTTCATGCACTCATATATACATACATTTCCTCACACCCACACCCACATCCACCCTCACCCCCACTCCCACTCCCACATCCACACCCACCCCATCCACACGCACGTCCACACCCACTTATGTCCCCACCCCCTCATCCAAACCCACCCCCACATCCACATCCACATCCGGCCCCACCCCCACATCCACATCCACCCTCACATCCATCCCCATCCGCACACCCACATCCATACCCATTTCCCACCCACCCCACACCCACGTCCCCGCACCCCCACACCCACTCACCCACCCTCTGCCCCCGTCCAGGTCCCTCCGCAGAGCCGTCAAAGTGGTTTTTCGTGCATGTGCATTTTCATGCACTGTAAACATAAATTTCCCCACATTCGCACCCACACCCACATCCAAATCCAAACCCACCCCCACATCCACCCCCACCCCCACCCCCGCATCCACACCCACCCACACCCCCTCGTCCCCACACCCCCTCACCCACCCATCCACGTCCCTCCGCAGAGCCGTCAGAGTGGGATTGGATTCAGATGGACATCCTGTCCTGTTCCCAACCCAGCAGCAGATAGTCGATGGTGGAATGAACTTGATGTATGCAGGGACGTCAGATAAGGCCATGATGGTAGAGCTTCAAGCTAACCAGGTGAGCATTCTTCTTGCTAGTATGTGTATGTGTATTGCGAGTATGTGCATGTGTATTGCGAGTATGTGTATGTTTGGGGTTCGGTTCGGAAATTGGCAGTCGGCAGTTTGGCACAATCGTCCTGTCTGTCTGTCTTTCTGTCTGTCTGTTGTTTCATTCCAGGGGTAGGCCAAACAGGCTTACGGGACTTGCCCAACCGTGGCAGGGAGGGCTTCAAACAAAAAACATTCATGAACTGAGCCTATTTGGTCTACCTCATACACATACATACATACACTCAACAGATTTCCGAAGAGCTTCTGGTGCAAGCAATGGAGATGGCGCAGGGCGCAGTGGAGACTATCGTGCTCTCTCAACAACGCCAAGCTAAGGCTGTGGGGCGCAAGAAGAGGGTAGCTACTCTGTACAACCTACCCCAACATCTGGAAGACAAAGTCGAGGTGAGGCGTGTGTGTTTAGGTGGGTGGGTGGTGGGTGGGTGGTGGGTGGGTGGCAGCTCAGGTGGGTGGATGGGTGGGTGGGGGGGAGGGTGGCAGCTCATGTGGGTGGATGGGTGGTGGGTGGTGGGTGGGTGGCAGCTCAGGTGGGTTGGGGGTTGGGGGGTGGGTGGCAGTAAGCCAAGGCTGTGGGTGGCAAGAAGAGGGTAGCCACTCTGTACAACCTACCCCAACACCTGGAGGACAAAGTTGAGGTGAGGCGTGTGTGGTTAGGGGGATGGGTGGTGTGTGTGTGGCAGCTTAGGTGGGTGGATGGCAGTAAGCCAAGGCTGTGGATGGCAAGAAGAGGGTAGCCACTCTGCACAACCTACCCCAACAACTGGAGGACAACGTTGATGTGAGGCGCGTGTGGGGAGGGTGGGGAGGGAAGGAAGGGGGGTTATGAGACGTCATAATAGGGTGGGTAGGGATGGTGGGAAGAGTCTAGCTGATCAATTGCAAAGACTATGTTTGTGGGGAGGGAGGGGGGGGAGGGGAGGGAGGGGGTTTATAAGGTCATTGTGAGTCAACGCCAAGCCAAGGCTGTGGGTGGCAAGAAGAGGGTTGCCACTTTGTACAACCTACCCCAACACCTGGAGGACAAAGTTGAGGTGAGGCGTGTGTGGTTAGGAGGATGGGTGGTGGGTGGGTGGCAGCTTAGGTAGGTGGATGGTGGGTGGGTGGGTGGCAGCTAAGGTGGGTGGATGGCAGCAAGCCAAGGCTGTGGTTGGCAAGAAGAGGGTTGCCACTCTGTACAACCCACCCCAACATCTGGAAGACAAAGTTGAGGTGAGGCGCGTGTGGTTACTCCATTTTACTGTTTATCAGTTAGTCATACATGGTTAGTGCTAGTCATGCCTAGTGCATCTTCCTGTATAATGCATATTCATGCATAATGCATCTTCCTGCACTGGTCATCAAATGGTAGTGTATTTTATTCTCATAGTGCATGGTAAAATCATAGTGCATGGTATAATCATGCAGATCTCATCCATCAGTTAGTTCATTTGTATGGTCATGCATGTGATGATGCAGATCCCAGGCATCAGTAGAAAGTATATTTCTTGTGGTTGGCTACCCCTGGACAGACAGATAGATAGATAGACACATACATAGAGATTGATTGATTTATAGATGTATAGACAGACAGATAGATAGACAGACAGACAGACAGACAGACAGACAGACAGACAGGCAGACAGACAGACAAACAGACAGACAGACATATAGATAGATAGACATGCGGGCAGGTAGGCAGGCTTGCAGGAAGACAACACATCCTACATAGGCAAGTCCCTATAACCTTGTTGGCTACCCTCAGACTCTGAAATATAAAAAACCCATAACAATCCCTCTGATCCTGATCGCCCTCTTATGCAGTCTCTGCTAGCCCCTAAACTTGAGGAGCTGCTGAGGCAGCAGCGACTTCTCAAGTCGAGTCATGAATCCGGTCAAGGTCCAGACAGCAGCAAGCATGAGCGCAGTGCGGCCATCCAGAGGGTCAAAGGCATTGGAGCCAGTCAGTTGAAGAAGGAGGGCTTATGGGCGACTGAGGTAAGCAGCAGAGTGTGTCATTGGACATAGCGCTGCGTCAATTGCTTGAGGTTGGAAAGTCAGTGTAGCCTGTTTGGCAAGCCCTGGACTGTAGCATGCATGTATTTTATGTGTGTTTTTATATGTATTTTTTTAATTTTTTAAATACGTATTTTATATGTACTTTTACAGTCGAAGGGTAGCCAGATAGGCTCAAGGGACTGGCCCAACCTTAAAAATAGGAAAGGTGGTTTAAAAAAAGCACTAGTGAACTGACCCCTCCAAAATTGTGAACAGCGGGGGGCAGAGTTCGTGCTGCGCAGACAATTTAGCATTAGGTACATACGTACATACATACATACATACAAACATACATACATACATACATACATACATACATACATACATACATACATACATACATACATACATACATACATACACGTATAATATATATGTATTTTTATCCCTCCAAATGCCTGGATTTGTAAAAGTCAAACTTTTCATTGTTTTGAGGTGGTCCTGTGCCTATCTGCAAAAATGAAGACAAGTATCCCACATTACAAACAAAAAACAAGAGCAAAAAAGACAAATATACCACATTACAAACAAAAAACAAGAGCAAAAAAGACATATATCCCACATTACAAACAAAAAACAAGAGCAAAAAAGACAAATATCCCACGTTACAAACAAAAAACAAAAACAAAAAAGACAAATATCCCACATTGTCAATTAAAAAAAGACAATATCCCACACAAAAAGGACAAATATCCGACACCGTACGAACCTAAATGCATTTCACTAGAATGCTCATGTGTATTCTCTCCCTCTTCTAAATGCAATGAAACAAATTGCCTTTGGAGGGATATTGACATGAAACAACCTAAATGCAATGAAACAAATTGCCTTTGGAGGGATATTGACATGAAACAACCTAAATGCAATGAAACAAATTGCCTTTGGAGGGATATTGACATGAAACAACCCTGACCCCCTGCATTTTTCTAGCTACTAAGAACCCAATTCAGAAAAGTCAACTTATCTAGCTTTTGGTTATCCCAACTATGGAGCCGGTGAAGAAAGATAAACCATAAACATTGTTAAATGAGGATCAGCGCGTATATAATCAGTGACACAAATATAACCAGTCAACAAACACCTGCATTCTAGTTGTAGGACAAGCCTGATGGTCCCTCAGATGCATCATACTCCCTCGCCTTTGTCATAGAAATGCTTAATACATGATCCCAACTTAGGCACCGCTGAATTTAATTTCAAGAACAAGTCTGATGGTTTGGGGGTTAGGGTTTTGGGTTTTTGGCCTTACAAACTCTAAATACATGATCCCGAAAAGGAACCGCTGAAATTAATTTCCAGGACAAGCCTGATGGTCTGGGGTTTAGGGTTTTGGATTATGGTCATAGGAACCCTAAATACATTGTCCCAACTAAGGAACCGCTGAATTTAATTTCAAGAACTAGCATGGGGGTTTGGGGCTTAGGATTTTGGTCATACGAACTCTAAATATATGATCTCAACTAAGGAGCCACTGCATTTACTTTTCAGGACAAGCCTGATGTTTTGGGGCTTAGGGTTTTGTTTTTTTGGCATACGAACCCTATATACATGATCCCAACTAAGGAACCACTGCATTTAATTTCCAGGACAAGCCTGACGGTCTCTCAGATGGGTCATACTCCCTGGCCTTTGACTCTGCCCTGTCGGGGGTTATGAGGAAGATGGCTTTGGAGGAGGGAGTTCGAATTGATGGGCGGGGGCTGACTGATGTCCGTTCTCTTGCCTGTGAGGTAAGAAGTGCTTGCCATGTGCACCCCCCGGGACATGAACCCAATTCTCCTCGTTTGTCGTGGAGACAAACCCACCCATACCCCCCCCCCCCCCCCTTCCCCCCCCCCACACCCACCCACATACCCACCCACCCACCTCACCCCACCCCCTACACACCCATACCGCCCCCCCACCCCACCCCACACCCCACACACACCCATACGCACACATACCCCCCACCCCCCCCCCCCCACACACACACATACACACATACACACATACACACATACGTGTTGTCATGCTGTCATGTGTGCCCCCCGGTACATGAACCCAATTCCCCTCGTATGGCGTGGCTTATTAGTAGGGACTGGCATATCATATGATGTTGACCAAATGCGGGTATGGTATCATATGATATCATACAAATTGCATTGTATGATATTGTATGCAAATGGTGACTTTAGCCTAGTCAGACTGCCGGCGTCATATGATATCATATTGATGTTCCCTAATTATTAGGCAGATGGCTTTAGAGGAAGGAGTTTGATGATGAGTATACCCTTTTTATATGATACATATGTATGCTTCACATACATACATATGTATGAGTCACAACCTTACACAGTATCGCCTTCCTTCCCATAATGCTAGTGTTAAAACCTTCCCGTGACCATTTGTTGATGAATGTACCCCTTTTATAGGATTACTATTTAAATGCTTGAGTCACAACCTAACACAGTGTCTGCTTCCTTTCCATAACGCTTAAGTCAAAACCTTCTTGTGCCCATTTGTTGATGAATCTACCCCTTTTATATGATTAATATGTATGCTTGAATCACAACATTACACAGTGTCTGCTTCCTGTCCATAATGCTCAAATCAAAACATCCCTGTGGCCATTGCTTCTCAAGTATTCGCTGTTTACGTGATGAATATGAAGGCTTGTCACAACCTTACAGTGGCCATTTCTACATGAATCTACCCTTTTTATATGCTTGTGTCACAACCTCACACCAACCCTTGCTTGCCTTGATTTGAATCAATTCTGTTACTGCCGAAGACAGCAAGCAGCCTTCAAGGCTGGAGCCATGTAACTGAGTTCTAGTGTGATCGGAGGGAAGAGGTTTTCAACATAGTTGCCACATTTCTCTGTCCTTAATTGACCACCCATTTTTTGTCGAGTTCAAGTTTAAAACCTCCCACTACCATTGACTTCACATTCAACTTCCATTGGACTTTCCATTCAATGTCCATATAGGTCTCACCGCTTCCTCCCCGCTCAGTTCATGGCTCTGCTTTGTTTCAAAGAGGCGACACCCAAGTCCTCTCAGTAGCAACGGTAATTATGCTCTGATATATACATATAATAATTGTATTATATATAATGTTACATATAATAATACTAATAGTAATATAATAATAATTATTATTATTATTATTATTATTATTATTATTATTATTATCACTGTTATTATTGTTATTATTATTATTATTATTATTTATTTATTATTATCATCATTATCATTATCATTAATAATAACATTAATATTAATATCATGCTCTGGTATGTATGCTTGATACAGTTCATGGCTCTGCTTTGTTTCAAAGAGGCAACATCCAAGTCCTCTCAGTAGCAACGGTAATTCTTGTTGTTGTCTGTATGCACTATTATATTTATAAAATGTGTTTGTGCAATGTGTCGCAAATTGTGCCACTCGGTGCGACCCCAGTGCAACGCGAGGCCCCAAACCCCCCCAGGGCTCCGCGCTTAGCCATACAATGGCTACGCAACAATTATGAAACCAGGCTTGAGTAGCCCAAGTAGCTACTCAACCTGGCTTAAAGAAAACTGAAATACAAAACACTATCTGTATGTACGATGCAATTTGGGGATAGAGGTACAGGCTAAAGGGACTTGCCCAACCTTGATAACAAGAGGGGCTAGAGTGAAAACAAGCAATCAGGAACTATTTTTTGTTCAGGTCTGTATGTATGATACAGTTCGGGGATAGTCACATAGGCTAAATGGACTTGCACAACCTCGATATCAGGAGGGGATTAAGTGTAAACAAGCAGTTAGGAACTAATTGTTGTTCAGGTCTGTATGTATGATACAGTTTGGGGATAGCCGAATAGACTAAAGGGGCTTGCACAAACTCGATATCAGGAGGGGCTTAAGTGAAAGCAAGCAGTTAGGAACTAATAGTTTCTCTGGTCAGTATGTATGATACAGTTCGGGGATAGCCGAATAGGCTAAAGGGGCTTGCACAACCTCGATATCAGGAGGGGCTTGAGTGAAAGCAAGCAGACAGGAACTAATTGTTTCTCTGGTCAGTATGTATGATACAGTTCGGGGATAGCCGAATAGGCTAAAGGGGCTTGCACAAACTCGATATCAGGAGGGGCTTAAGTGAAAGCAAGCAGTTAGGAACTAATTGTGGCTCTGGTCAGTATGTATGATACAGTTCGGGGATAGCCGAATAGGCTAAAGGGGCTTGCACAAACTCGATATCAGGAGGGGCTTAAGTGAAAGCAAGCAGTTAGGAACTAATTGTGGCTCTGGTCAGTATGTATGATACAGTTCGGGGATAGCCGAATAGGCTAAAGGGGCTAAAGGGGCTTGCACAAACTCGATATCAGGAGGGGCTTAAGTGAAAGCAAGCAGTTAGGAACTAATTGTTTCTCTGGTCAGTGTGTATGATACAGTTCGGGGATAGCCGAATAGGCTAAAGGGGCTTGCACAACCTCGATATCAGGAGGGGCTTGAGTGAAAGCAAGCAGATAGGAATTAATTGTTTCTCTGGTCAGTATGTATGATACAGTTCGGGGATAGCCTAATAGGCTAAATGGACTTGCACAACCTCGATATCAGGAGGGGCTTAAGTGTAAACAAGCAGTTAGGAACTAATTGTTGCTCTGGTCAGTATGTATGATACAGTTTGGGGATAGCCGAATAGGCTAAAGGGGCTTGCACAAACTCGATATCAGGAGGGGCTTAAGTGAAAGCAAGCAGTTAGGAACTAATTGTTGCTCTGGTCAGTATGTATGATACAGTTCGGGGATAGCCGAATAGGCTAAAGGGGCTTGCACAAACTCGATATCAGGAGGGGCTTAAGTGAAAGCAAGCAGTTAGGAACTAATTGTTGCTCTGGTCAGTATGTATGATACAGTTCGGGGATAGCCGAATAGGCTAAATGGGCTTGCACAACCTCGATATCAGGAGGGGCTTAAATGAAAGCAAGCAGTTAGGAACTAATTGTTTCTCTGGTCAGTGTGTATGATACAGTTCGGGGATAGCCGAATAGGCTAAAGGGGCTTGCACAAACTCGATATCAGGAGGGGCTTATGTGAAAGCAAGCAGTTAGGAACTAATTGTTGCTCTGGTCAGTATGTATGATACAGTTCGGGGATAGCCGAATAGGCTAAAGGGGCTTGCACAAACTCGATATCAGGAGGGGCTTAAGTGAAAGCAAGCAGTTAGGAACTAATTGTTTCTCTGGTCAGTATGTATGATACAGTTCGGGGATAGCCGAATAGGCTAAATGGACTTGCACAACCTCGATATCAGGAGGGGATTAAGTGTAAACAAGCAGTTAGGAACTAATTGTTGCTCTGGTCAGTATGTATGATACAGTTTGGGGATAGCCGAATAGGCTAAAGGGGCTTGCACAAACTCGATATCAGGAGGGGCTTAAGTGAAAGCAAGCAGTTAGGAACTAATTGTTGCTCTGGTCAGTATGTATGATACAGTTCGGGGATAGCCGAATAGGCTAAAGGGGCTTGCACAAACTCGATATCAGGAGGGGCTTAAGTGAAAGCAAGCAGTTAGGAACTAATTGTTGCTCTGGTCAGTATGTATGATACAGTTCGGGGATAGCCGAATAGGCTAAAGGGGCTTGCACAAACTCGATATCAGGAGGGGCTTAAGTGAAAGCAAGCAGTTAGGAACTAATTGTTTCTCTGGTCAGTATGTATGATACAGTTCGGGGATAGCCGAATAGGCTAAAGGGGCTTGCACAAACTCGATATCAGGAGGGGCTTAAGTGAAAGCAAGCAGTTAGGAACTAATTGTTGCTCTGGTCAGTATGTATGATACAGTTCGGGGATAGCCGAATAGGCTAAATGGGCTTGCACAAACTCGATATCAGGAGGGGCTTAAGTGAAAGCAAGCAGTTAGGAACTAATAGTTATTCTGGTCAGTATGTATGCTACAGATCTGGGGTAGCCAGATAGTCTAAAGGGACTTGTCCAAGTTCAAGCACCTGGGATGGGTCTGGAAAATAAAAATTGTTACATCTTGCAAAGGGGCGTGAAGGTAAGGGAACCTTCCCGTCCGATTGATCTGGTGAAGGCTACCATGGTGGGTTTTGTTTCCGCAGACCGCTACTGCGCACATCGTTGGTATGACTGCCGTGTATTTTTGGTGTGTGTGTGTGTGGGGGGGGGGGGGGGGGGGTAGGGGGAAGCTACCCTCCAGTGAGCTAGCATCCACAAGCCAGATCCTCCTCGGGTTTAGGATTTAGGGTTTAGGGTATAGGAGATCTGGCTTGTAGATGCTAGCTCACTGGAGGGTAGCTTTCCCCCTCCCGGAGGGGGGGGGGGGGGGGGTAAATAATCCACATCACACAAACTCTGGGCCTCCGTTGTTTACGCTTTGTTCAGGTTCAGTACACCAGTGCTTGTTTTGAACACAGCCCTTCCCAATATTGAGGTTGGGCAATTATATTTAGCCTAATTGGCGACGTCTTTACCGGCTAGACTGTAAAACACGCACACAATACTTACACTCATTGCCCCCGTCTTAACAATTAACACCGCACACCTTCACCTAGGAGGATGTGGGGGGAAGGGTCAGATTCATACTTGTTAAAGGGGTGCAGATCAGTGACAGGGCTCATTGAGCTAAAGGCAGTACATAATAAGAAGAAAAACATAAGAAAAAGCATGTAAGAACAAAAACATAATTCAACATGTTGACACCGCACACTTTCATGAGCAGGTAGGGAGCCAGGAGGAATTACAAGCTAGACTGTAAACACACACACACACACACACACACACACACAATCCATGCACTCACCGCCGCTATCCTAAAACCTTCATGAGCAGGTCGGGAACCAGGAGGATGTGTTGGAGGAGAGAAAGGGGGCAGCGGATTTCAAGCCACAACACTTTTTCTTGCACTACCGCTTCCCTCCATTCAGGTGTGTGTGTGTGTGTGTGTGTGCAGAAAAGCTACATGCTCCATGTACCACAACCCCGGATAGATTAATAAATATTACGCCTTGTTACAAGGCGTGAGGTTGAGTGGGCCAGCCCGTTTGCTTTCACTGGGGCCAACCACCCCCACAACCCCAAAAGTACAGTGCGAGTATATGATGTACAGGCCAGGGGGCATACGGGTGGCTGGGTGTCCTCAGATTGGAATGTGGAAGGTAAACCTTACATGCCTAACTGAGTGGTAGGCGAACCATTATAGACATCTGCTAACATCCGATTCCGCTGACAGGGCGAATCTAACCCCTGACTGTAAATGTTATTGTCTAGAGTGGAAGGTGAACCATTCTAGACATCTGCTAACGCTGAGGTTGAGGGGGGCAGCCCGTTTGCTTGCACTGGGGCCAACCACCAAGGCTACCAAACCTAAGTACTCATGAAAAATTTGTTCATAACAAGAACATTTCCAGTCAGGGGGGTTAGCTTCGCCCTGTCAGCGGAATCGGATTTTACCAGATGTCAATAATGGTTAATGTACCACTCATAACAAGAACTACCTTAATTGAGATCTACCGCTTAAAGTGGTCCGCTACATGGCTAGATTTATAACCTCTTCATATTAGTTGAAAGTGCAATTTGGCTGTGACATAGACTTGCCCAAACTCGAATAAGCAAGACAATTTTAGACTATCAGTAGGGGCTCCATTAATAAGAAATGAAGATCCAGTCCCCAACATAGTGCAAGGACAATGCAGAGAAACAGAGCTTTTTTCGTTTCAGAATAGGGGTCTTCTGGTAGTGACCAGGGATTTGGTGTCTTTCAAGGCTGGGCTCCTGGTAGTGATTTGGGTAGGAGGCCCGAAGAACCAGCCCGAGGGGTTCAAGATTCGAGTCTCATGGTAGCTTTGGTTAGGCCAAAACAGGGCCCTCCAGGTATGGAATCTACTGGTAGCAGGGGAAACAACTCTGCTGAGAAGCTGATATCAAACACCACCTGATGATTTATAGCCATTCAGCAAATGATTTGGATTTGGGTTTCCGAAATACTTGGCAGTTCGTGCCTCGAACTTGAGAAGTTGGCCTGTGAATTCTGACATTTTTGGCAATTCTGACAATTCTGACAATTCTAACATTTTTGCCTGAGAATCAAGAATTCTGATAATGTCTGATAAGTACGAGAATTGTCGAAACATTTGCATTTCCTGCAAATATGTACGTACAAACTATGAACTGCGAGACCCAGATCCAAATCATCCGCTGCTTTTTTATAACTGCATGTAAATGTTTGCAGTGTGAACAAACATATTATTATTTCTTGATTTTATTATTAACAGTATTAAATTGAAGTATCTCCATAGGTGCCTAAGTCAGACCCTGAGTGATACGGATGGATTGAGCCTATGCCCTCAAGTCCCCAAACAAAGATTTTTTGCTAATAAGTTGCCCAACCACATCAGTTCAACACACAAATACTCGGATTTGGGTTTTCTCAAATGGTGGGGACCAGGTCAAGTGAAACATGCTAATTTGTTACTATGGGGTTCCCTAAGTCGATACGGGTTTTACGTAAGAAGTGATACGGAGCCTATCGCGACCGAAACAAGCCATTTAAAAAAAAAACTGGGTACAAATGTTGTGTAACGTCTTTCCCTACCAGTAGTTATTACGGAAGGTCTTGGAAGGCAGTACACAGGCAGTACAGTAGAGTACAGACCCCCAAAACACTGATTATTTACATTTCGTGGGTGTCCTAAGTCTAGGTCAGAGTTGCACTGCCTCAATTTAAACATTTTTGGGCCTCGGTTTTGCTCTATCTCAAGATATAGGGTGCAGAACAACTTTTTCTTTTTTGTCGAAAACTCAAAATTCAAATTTCAAATATGTTTTGAAAATAAATTCAAAAAAACAAACTTTTTTTTTAATTTGTCTTCAAACATTCACATCTGAACTCAGTTTTTGATTTGGGGTAGATCATTGAAAACACACCCTAATCCTGAGCCATGGTGTGGTAGGCCACAGGGAGGTGAAATCTTGAGATGTACAGCTATTTCAGTAGATTCCGAGGCCAAGGCTGAAGCGCAGCCTCCGACCTTGTAATAGGGGTTCGATAAGCCTTTCGTCCCGAGGTACCTTTCTTCGAAATAGCTCGCGCGGCCTCGTATCTGACGAGATCTGGATTTGCACTAATTATGGATAATCACTAATTACCGCACATCTGATGTACTGCCACCGGCCTGCCCAACAAGGCTGCTCGCGACCAGATGCGAACGCGCACGAAAAGTAGCTGCGCGTATAGCTGGCACCGTCGCAAACAATATGAGCCTGACAGAATTCAATTCCGAGCAGTTTGGGCCATGTACGGCTCTGTATCACATTCTTGTATCGACTTAGGGCGTTTTCGGACTTAGGCACCTATGGAGATACATGTTCACCTCTGTAGTGCAAGGTTTTGCCCCCTGTTTTATATAGCGATCACTACTTTTGGCCCCGTTTTGGCCCAAATTGCCGCTATAAAAACGTTTGGCCTAAATGGCCCTAAAAAGCTATAAAACGCTGTCCCTGAAGGAGGCCTAAAACCATAGAGCTGAAAAAAAAACTTTCAGATTTGAAAAACAAATCCCTGGTGCAGTGTGTGCGAGGTTGGCAGGCTGTTTTATGAGTATTAAAGTAATAGTATATTAATATAAGTCTAAAATTAGTATTAAATTTAACTACACGTTCACCTGTGCAGTGTGAACGAGGTCGGCAAGCTAGGTGCGCCTAATCGACGTGAGATAGGCCATGGTGCCCTTGCTGAAAAGGCCCTTGCCCCTCTCATGCCTCTGGTGGACCAGTTCCCCTTCCCAGTTAGGCTGTTCGTGGACACTCTGGCTTCTAATGGATCATCATCAATGGTATGTATGGTATGCATGGATAAATATATATGGATGTATGAATGGATGTCTTAATGTATGCGTACTGCTGGCGTCCCTACCTCTACCCAGGGGTGGTGCGTGTGGGTGGGTGGGGGGGGGGGGGGGGGGGGGGGAGCATGCCAGCTTGTGCATCTAGGATTGTGCAAAATATGAATTTGTATGCTTGACTCGATCTTTAAGTGATGTCACCCTGACCCTGTAACAGGCTGCGGTATGCGCAGGCTCTCTAGCCATGCATAGTGCTGGCGTCCCTACCTCTACCCAGGGGTGGTGTGTGTGTGGGGGGGGGGGGGGGGGGGGGGGGGGGGGGGGGGGGGGCATGCCAGCTTGTGCATCTAGGATGTGCAAAAGAAGAATTTGCTTGACTTGATCTTTTAGTCTGACTGACCCTGATGTCACCCTGACCCTGACCCTGATGTCACCCTGACCCTGACCCTGACCCTGATGTCACCCTGACCCTGTAACAGGCTGCGGTATGCGCAGGCTCTCTAGCTATGCGTTGTGCGGGTGTGCCTACCTCGGACCAGGCTGCAGGCATCAGCATGGGTCTCCTGACTGAGTGGGGAGGCAAACAGTCAGGTAACGATTGTAATTATATGCACATATATTTATGAATTTATTTATTCATATGCGTAGAAATTATGTGATGTACTGATGGAAGACGTAAACTTATGTTATTTGATTTCCTCAAGCACGTCCTCTACCGTGTCCTTTCGATTTGTCGGGGATTAGTTCTTTTAGTGCTAGTCAATTGCCCCTCCGAAAAATATAAAATTGTCTTGATTATTTGAGGTTGGGAAAGTTCCTTGAGCCTAATTGGATTGTAACAACCCCCCTGGACTGTAACAAATAAATAAACAACATTTCAACTCCTAACTACCCTTTTTGTTCATTGGTCATCGCAGTGTCATTGGGTTGGATTGCCAGGTAATGCTCAGGTCATGGGATGATGGCTACCCCTGAACAATAACACACACGCACGGGGCATAGCATGATTGGCTGAACCTGGTCTGTAACATGCACACACAAGGCATAGCATGATTGGCTGGGATTGATGAGTAACATTCACACACAGGGCATTGCATGATTGGCTGAACCTGATCTGTAACTTGCACGCACAGGGCATAAGATGGAGGCTACCCCTGAACAGTAACATACCCACAGGGCATAGCGTGATTGGATGAACCTGATCTGTAACATGCACACACAGGGTATAAGATGAAGGCTGGAGGGACGAATCCTGGGGAGCCGTGCTGGTCGTGGCCCTCTAGCTATGGCCGACACAAGCTCATCACAGATGTGCAAGGCGCCGAGGACCAGCTAGGTGATATGGATTTCAAAGTGGCAGGAACACGAAAAGGCATCACTGCTCTGCAACTTGATATCAAGCTTCCAGGCGTGCCCATTCAGGTGTGCGACTGAGCCTTCAGGGTTACTGTCTGTCTGTGTGAACGGATGACCGTGTGACTGTCTGACCGAGACAAAGCCTGACACGTCAGATAACGGCCTCGTAACTAACTCTCTTCCGTTGCCACTTGTCGCTCCGTTGCGAACGCTCTCCGCCATTGTTTAGCGTCGCTTGCAACGCTGCACAGAACTTCAGGTGTGCGACTGGTAGGGCGTGTTCAGATAGTTGATGTGGTTAAGAAGAGCGATTGTTTGGGAGGTTGGCTTTTGAGTATTTTACGTGAAGCCATTTCTTAATTTGGATGTTAATGTCGTACTTCATTTCAAATCATTGTATTGCATTGTATCACATATATTTCATTTTGAATCATCTTGTATCGTTTATATTAAAATATAAATCATCGTATTGCATAATCTTCATTTCATTTCAAATCATATGGTATCGAATATATTCAAATAAAAAGCATTGTATTGCATTTATTTTAGTGTGCTTGCACACAGTTTGAACATGTAGGAAGTGTTATCTCATTCATCCTGATATTGTACAAGAATTCATTGTTGATTCCTTCTCCCACAATCCTAACACCATACACCTAACACCATACACCATACACCTAATACCATGCACGAAAGTACCTCACACCATACACCTAACAACCTTACACCTAACACCTAACACCGAAGTACCTAACACCATACACCTAACACCATACACCTAACAACCTAACACTAACACCTAAGTACTTATCACCATACACCTAACACCATACACCTAACACCATACACCTAACAACCTAACAACTAACACCCAAGTACTTATCACCCTACATCTTACACCATACACCTAACACCATACACCTAACAACCTAACAACTAACACCCAAGTACTTATCACCCTACATCTTACACCATACACCTAACACCATACACCTAACAACCTAACAACTAACACCCAAGTACTTATCACCATACATCTTACACCATACACCTAACACCATACACCTAAACTACACATCTAACACCAAACACCATACACCTAACAACCTAACAACTAACACCAAAGCACTTATCACCATACATCTTACACCAGACACCTAACACCATACACCATACATCTAACACCTAACTCCATGGACCTAACAGGTGCTAGCCGATGCCCTCCACCCAGCCCGTGTTGCCAGGCTCAAAATCCTTGATTTGATGGAGTCAGAATTCCAGTCGAAGGTGGCTTCTCTACCCGCTGAGGACAGGCCAGGGTTTGAGATCCTGCCCATCAACAAAGATTACATGGTGCGGAGTTTGAGCTTCAGATTATTCTGAGCACCTCATTTTTTTTGGGGGGGGGGGGGGGGGGGGGGAGGGGGCCATCCTTAGTGTCATGTTAATCAACTTTATTGTAACCAGGTTTTGAGGTCCTGCCCATCAACAAAGATTACATGGTGCGGAGGGTAAACTGATGAACATACATGTATAATATAATCACCTAGCTCGTGAAAGTAGGCTCAAAATCCTTGATTTGATTTGATTTGATGGGAGGTATAACTCCAGTCAAAGGTGGCTTCTGTACCCGATGAGGACAGGACAGGCTTTGAGATCCTGCCCATCAACAAAGATTACATGGTGCGGAGGGAAAACTCATGAACAAACATACATACATATAATCTCCTAGCTCGTGATACTAGGCTCAAAATCCTTGATTTTGACTTGATGGGATGGGAGGTAGAACTCCAGTCGAATGAGGCTTCTCTGCCTGCTGATGACAGGCCAGGGTTTTAGATCCTACCAACCAACAAAGATTACATGGTCCGGGGCTTGAGCTTCAGATCATTCTGAGCACCTCATTTGGAGGGGGGGGGGGGGGGGGGGGGGGGGGGGGGAGGGGAGCCCTCCTCAGTGTCAGGTTAATCAACTTTATTGTAACCAGGGTTTGAGTTCCTGCCCATCAACAAAGATGACATGGTGCAAGGGTCAAACTCATGAATATACATATAATCTTCTTCCTTGTGATACTAGGCTCAAAATCCTTGATTTGATTTGATTTGAGGTAGAACTCCAGACCCAATGGGCCACCTCCATGTGTGTTTGTTGTTACAGGCCAGGCTTTGAGATCAACATGCCAACCAACAAAGAGTACAAAAAAAAGTACACAAAAGTACACAAAAGCCCCCCCCACCCACCCATCCAACCACCCAACCACAAAAGGAACAAAAGCATACAAAAGTACACAAACGGTGCGGAGGTCAAACCCATTAATGAGCAAGCCCATGATGAATAACGGATTAATCAATTTTATTGTAACCAGGGTTTGAGATCCTGCCAACCAAAAAAGATTACATGGTGCGGAGCAGGGTACTATTTCTTGCCAAATTGGTCAGCGTTTAAAGCGCACTAATGACAAATTGGTCAGCGCTTGTTAGTGCAAAAAGCCAAAAAACTGCGCGCTGCGCCCACAGGGAGGTGAAAAAACTGCGCGATTATCGCAGAGGGGCTAAAAAGGCAGAGCGGCACCGCGCTGCCGCGCGCGCTTAGTAGTACCCTGGTGCGGAGGTCAAACCCATTAATGAGCAAGCCCATGATGAATAACGGGTCAATCAATTTTATCGTAACCAGGGTTTGAGATGCTGCCAACCAACAAAGATTACATTCTTAATTTGTTTTAAGTGATAATTGGGGCCAAAACGGAGTCAATAGTAGTGATCGCTATCTAGCGGGAATAAATCCCTGGATCACACACCAGGGATATGTTTTTCAAATCAAAAAGAGGATTTTTTTTTTCTCCCTTTCTTCCTCCCAAAACAGGATCCTTATTCCGATTTGGGTCATTTATAGTCAATTTCAGCTTGAATTTCAGTTTAAAAAAAAGCTTTTATTTTTAGGTATCTTATTCCGGCAATTTTAACCCAAAAGGGGTCTCGTATTCCGATCGGAATATATTACGGAAATAAAATCCTTGGATCACACCACTGTCTCCTTTCTGGGCTACTCATGGTAGCTTCCCCCCAGCTCCATTAGTCAGCCACTGGGGCAAGCCCAAAGCTTTCAGCTGCATTTGAATGCCTGTCATATCAGCTTTCTTGCACTCTAGCTAGCTTCAGTTTGGTTCAAAGACAGGGAAAGGGAGCAGCCTAGAAGCTGCTTCCTGTTGCACACAAAAAAACAATGGATCACATGCAAGTATGTTTGTAGGATGCCAGGGTGTATTATTGATAAGATTGTCGTCTGCTGCGTGAGCCAGTACACCATAGGCAGCAGACGACTAGGGAAGGTCTTATCAACGGGAGCACTCTAGGATTTGCTCATTTTTGTTAGACTTGCGTTTTGCTGCTCAACATATATTGTTCTGTATATTCTAATGTAGTGTGCTTTATTCAATTTATCATATTTATTACATTTATCATATTTATTATATTTATCATATTTAGTATATTTATCATATTGAGTATATTTATCATATTGAGGATATGTATCATATTGTGTATATTTATCATATTGAGTATATTTAGTATATTTATCATATGTGTTATACCATTTATACGGATCCCAGGGTCCCCACATAGACTGGAAGTAACAGCTTGCCAATTGGCTCTGCCATAGTATGCAAATTCCACCTGGTATATCTAGGGACCAGCATATCATATGATGTTGACCAAAGGCGAGTATGATATCATATGACATCATACAAACTACATCATATGATATTGTATATAAATGATAATTTTTGCCTAGTCAGACTGCCAGCATCAGATGAGATCATATGATGACATGATATCATATTGCCGTTCCCTACGTATGTCATGATTGGGCTCCTGAAACCTTGGCATTCCACCAGGTGTGTGTGGTTGGGGGTGTGTGTGTGTGGATGGGTGTGTGTGTGTGTGGTGGGGGGTGGGTTTTTTGGGCTCCTGAAACCGTGGCATTTCGACCGTCAGCCTCGTCTCAGTTAGCCCCTGGGGTCCCCAGAAAGACTGGAAGTATGAAATATGCAGATACGTCTCATGCCTGTGAACATCACAATGAGGGTGCATGGATATGGATGTGGATATTGATATAGATATTGATACGAATATTGAGGATGGATGTGGATACGGATGTAGTAGTAGTCCCCAGCGCAAGCGAACGCACTGGCCCCCTTGACGTCACGCCTTGTCATTAGGCGTAACATTTATTTATGCATGTATGCATTTGTTTATTTGTTTTTTTATTTATTTATGTATGTATTTATTTATTTAGTTGTGAGATATTCATTTATTTATTTATTTATTTATTTATATATTGTGCAGAGGCTGGTCGTTGCCCCCCAGGGTAAGACTCTAGCTGAGGTTCAGGACAGGGCCAACACAAGGCTTGTGGTTCCTCTGGATGAGACACCGATGACTGTGGTGTGCCTGTATACAGTATGTGCCCAGTATGTGCCCAATACCACATCCATGAATGCAGCCAAACAAGGAAAACTAGCAATACATTATCACTGTCCTGTGCAGATGCTGGTTGTTGGCCCCCATGGTGAGACTCTGGCTGAGGTCCAGGACAGCACCAACACAAGGCTTGTGGTTCCTCTGGATGAGACACCGACGACTGTGGCGTGCCTGTATGTGTGCCCAATACCGCATCCATGAATGCAGCCAAACAAGGAAAACTAACAACACATTATCACTGTCCTGTGCAGAGGCTGGTTGTTGGTCCCCATGGTGAGACTCTGGCTGAGGTACAGGACAGCACCAACACAAGGCTTGTGGTTCCTCTGGATGAGACACCGACAACTGTGGTGTGCCTGTATACAGTATGTGCCCAATATGTGCCCAATTCCGCATCCATGAATGCAGCCAAACAAGGAAAGCTAACAATACATTATCACTGTCCTGTGCAGAGGCTGGTTGTTGGCCCCCATGGTGAGACTCTGGCTGAGATTCAGGACAGCACGAACACAAGGCTTGTGGTTCCCGAGGTTCCCGACACTGATGATTGCAATGTCCATGTGTATGCGCCCAACTCTGCATCCATGAATGCTGCCAAAAGCCGTATGGCAGAGATTGAGGGGACTGACATGGTGGAGGGGAAAATATATCGGGCCAAGGTGAGCGTTGGTGATGATGATGATTGTTATAACAATGATGATGTGGATGATGACGATGCGAATGCAGATGATGATGTGGAGGATGATGATGATTATTATGTGGTTGATGATGGTGATAATTATGATAACAATAATGATGTGGATGATGGCAATGTGGATGATGATGGTGTGGATGTGGATGATAATGATGTTGATGTGGATGATGATGATGATGATGATGATGATAGGATGAAAAGTCCTGGAGAAGTCAGCTAGGCTTAGAGATAGAGCATGCGCATGCGCCCAACTTCACATCCAAAAATGAAATGCAGCAAAGATTGTGGCAGAGATTGAGAGGACTGACTGATTGAGGGGACTGATTGATGCTGGAGGGACATCCTAACCTTAAAGAATACAAATAATACAATATAATAGACACCCCACGCACACACAAACACCAACACCAAACACACACACCTTTTACCCTAATGCTGCCCTCCCCACCCCCACACACCCACACACCCACAAACAAATATAATGGTAGGGCCCGAGAAGGTCACAATATAGTGCATGTTTCTTGCAGTCCAGGGGTAGGCTGCCAGGCTTATGGTACATCAAGAGAGATGGATATATTATGTATAAATATGAAAAGAATTGTCATCGTAAAGGTGGAGGTGATATGAGGGGACAACAGGTTCTAACTTTGGGGATGATAGGTATTATAGCCATTCAGGGGATGACAGGCATTATAGCCATTCGGGGGATGATTTGGGTTTGGGTCTCGTAGTTCGTAGTTTGTACCTCTATTTTCTAGGTCAATTTTCCGACAATTCTCAGGATTGTCAGAATTCTCGGTTTGCAGGCCAAAATTTCAGAATTCTCAGGCCATAATCTCAAATTCGAGGTACAAACTATGAACTACGAACTGTTTCAAAATCCCAATTACAAAGTTTTTCCTCTGAATTGCTCAAACTCCAATCAGGTCTCATCTTTTCGGCTTTCCTTAGCAGCTTCTAGGCAGCTTTCAGAGCAAGCCACTGTGCTACACCCAAATAATGTAGCATTTTTGGTCAGCTTATTATGTCATCAGCATCCAGGTACACCAGGCTGCTTTAGATTTGGCTGGATAGTCAGCAAGGGGAGCTGTGCAGAAGCTGTCGGCAATTATGTTGATAAAGGGAGGATAGTTGGAAGACCCCCCGGAAGTTGTGGTGTGGGCTTGTCTTGTGGCAGCAATGGCCTGCCTATGACAATGTCATGTCCTATCCGTATATCCCAAAAGCTATGACTCCAATGCTTAGCTCCAGTGAGGTAGGCACTTGCCTGTTAGCCCATCTGATTGGCCCCAAGATGCAATACATTCCTCCATCCTCCCCCTTCTTCTCATAACCACTGTTGTAGGTGGTTGCAGTTCAAGACATTGGAGCTCTTCTTGAAATGGATAATGGAACGCGACACTATTTGCATCTGGGAGAGGTGGCACACACAAAGTAAGTGGTTCATTGGCATCTGTCTATTCATCACAAAAGTATGTAAGTGGGACATTGGCATCTGTCTATTCGACACACAAGTATGTTAGTGGGTCTTAGGCATCTGTCTATTCGACACAAAAGTATGTTAGTGGGACATTGGCATCTGTCTATTCGACACACAAGTATGTTAGTGGGTCTTAGGCATCTGTCTATTCGACACAAAAGTATGTAAGTGGGACATTGGCATCTGTCTATTCGACACACAAGTATGTAAGTGGGACATTGGCATCTAGGAGAGGTGGCACACACAATTTAAGTGGATATGTATGCATGTTACAGGTCAGGGGTGTCCATTTTGGCTAAATGTTACGCCTTATGACGAGGTGTGGGGTTGGGGGGTCCACCCCGTTCGCAAAGTAAGAGTAAGAGATTGACCGGCACTGTGCCTTACCCAACCAACACTACTGCAACAACACTGACACCACTCGCACACACGTACCACCATCACTGTGCCTAACCCAACCTCCACTGATGCAACTACACTGACACCACTCGCACACACGTACCACCAGCACTGTGCTTTACCCAACCAACACTGCTACAACAAAACTGACACCACTCGCACACACATACCACCAGCACTGCGCTTTACCCAACCGACACTGACACAACACTGAAACCACTTGTACGCACATACCACCAGCACTGTGCCTTACCTGACCACCACTGTTATACATACATACATCAATAATACGCCTTATTATGAGGCATGGGGTTGGGATTGCCAGCCCGTTAACTTGCGCCGGGGCCAACCACCACAAATTTGTGTGCTCCCTTGTTTCTGTGGGTATCGAACGGGGAAGACTTTGAAGGGGAAGTCGTTGAGCAGCCAGGGTTCCCTGAAAAAACAGTGTAACCAATTGTATTCAAATAAATTCAACCACCACAACTCAATATGACACTGCTGCACATCATTTCAGAGTAAGAGATCTACCAGCACTGTGCCTTACCGGCTTGCCCAACCACCAATGCTATAAATAAATAAATATTACACCTTATTACGATACCTTATTACGATGCGTGAAACATTACGATGCCTTATTACTAAGCCTTATTACGATGCGTGAAATATTACGATGCCTTATTACGATGCCTTATTACGATGCGTGAAATATTACGATGCCTTATTACAATGCCTTATTACGATGCGTGAAATATTACGATGCCTTATTACGATGCGTGAAATATTACGATGCCTTATTACAATGCGTGAGGTTGTGGGAGCCAGCCCGTTTGCTTGCACTAGGGACAACCACCACTGCTACACATATTTTCCACATAGTTAATTGAATTTGATCTTGAGCTTGGTTACATGGCTCCAGGCTGGAAGTCTGCTCGCCGGCTTCGGCAGTAACATAGTCAATTCAAATCAAAGCATTGTTATCAAAATGTATTTGATCCAAGCTATTCATACAATCATTGATAAGCAAAGGCAACTTCTCACGAACTTCCACCTGAGCCACCAAAACACCCCCTCCCCTCCCACCCCACCCCAATCCACAACCAATTCACTTATAACAGCTCAGCCCCTACCCCACAATCACCACTCCTACCCCCCCCCCCCCCCCCCCCCCCCCCCCCCCCTTCAATGATGTTCTTGAAAAAACAAACAGCTCAGTGGCTCTAGCCGACATCATCATACCATAATGTAATGCAATGCAATGTAATGTAATACCCTTCCTACCCACTGAGTAAGAGATTTACGGGATCTGCTGAACCAATCTCTTCAGACAATCATCAAACTAAAGTTAATTAATTAAACGAAGGCAACTTCTGACGACCTTCAACCTCTTGATGGCACAGAGTGAGAGATTTACGGGATCTGCTGAAAGAGGGTCAGGAACTTGATGTGAAGTACTTGGGAAGAGACACCTCAGGCCTGGCTGTACTCAGTCGTAAAGCTGCCCAGGCTCCTCCTCCCAAGACCACTCCCAAGCATCATCACGCTGGCCACGCGGCGAATTCACCTCCTGGACAAACACAGAAGCAAAAGCATTGAATATGCTTCAAGAAGAACGGGGTAGCTTGACGCATCGCTGTGCAGACACAAAAGCTTGCACAGCAAAAGAGTTGAATATGCTTAATGCATGGGCCGCCTGGCATAGTCATTGTGACTAGTTGGAGCCCCTGGTTGTAGGCACTTCTACATACGGTATGGTAGGTAACTAGGAGTCACTGGTGTTAGGCGCTTCTACATATGGTTTAGTATTTAACTAGTTTCAGTCCCTGGTTGTAGGCACTTCTACGTACGGTATTGTAGATAACTAGGAGTCACTGGTTTTAGGCACATACGGTATAGTATGTAACTAGTTGGATTCAATGGTTACAGGCACTTCTACATGAGGTACAGTATGTAACTATGTACGTCTACTTCCTAGCTGTCTTTCTCTCCTTCCTTTCTTACCTGATTTCGATGATCGTCAATCAGCTGTACGGTAACTAAGGCATTACATGATGTCTGAAATACATATGTTCTCGATGGGTTTTGGGGGGAACTGCAATGCTTCACCACAATACTTCAAAAACATGCCAAAGACATCACGACCACATGATGCTAAAATTTAACATCTCCAGAACTGCTCAAGTCACAGTCGGTGAACATGTTGAACTTGAACTTGTTTACATAGCTTCAGTCAGCAATTTGGCTGCTCGCTGTTTTCGGCAGTACAAGGAAGAAGAAAAAGAAGAAGAAGAAACAAATGTAAGCGCGAACAAATCATTTTCTTCTGTTTTTTTTAGCGAAGCCCCCTCTTCAAGAAAGCGGGAGCCCCCAGGGTTACCCATATGTCCGTCCAACCGACTGTCTGACCGTCCTCGGAATTTTATTGGCCCTAA
>JACBWV010000610.1:2988976-3376476 GCA_013435795.1 Chlamydomonas sp. ICE-L | reverse complement strand
ACGGTCACGAAGTTGGAAGAAATGAGGGTATGTGGCCGTGTGTTTGTCTGTATGTCAGTTGTTTATCTTGTTTGTTTGTCTGTCTGTCTGTCTGCAAAGTGCCTGTCTGTCTGTCTGTCTGTCTGTCTGTCTGTCTGTCTGTCTGCCTGCCTGCCTTTTGCTAATAATCTATCTTTCCTCCATCTTTCCTTTCTTCCTTTCTTCCTTTCTTCCTTTCTTCCTCTGTTCCTGTATTCATTCATTCCTTTCTTCCTTTCTTCCTTTCTTCATTCCTTTCTTCCTTTCTTCCTCTCAACCTTGCTTCCTTTGCTCCGTTCTTTCTTCCTTTAAAAAATCATCTGTACCACTGATCATGCAATCTCCATCAAAACTGTTCCAGGTCTTCAATATCCCTTTGTCAAATCATCAAAGTCAGTGTTGCCCCTCTCCTTGCAGGTCATTGCAGGCACCTTCCTAGGGTTCTTTGTTCCGTTCTTCCTTTCTTTTTAAACTCGTCTGTACCACTGATCATGCCAAATTCATCAAATCTGTTCTAGATCTTCACCATCCCTTAGTCAAATCATCAAACTCTGTGTTGCGTCTGTCCGTGCAGGTGATTGCAAGCAGCTTCCTTGGGTTCTTTGTTCCGTTCTTCCTTTCTTTAAAAACTCTCGTGTACCCCTGACCATGCTATCTCCATCAAATCTGTTCTAGATCTTCACCATCTCTTTGTCAAATTGTCAAACTCACTGTTGCCTCTGTCCGTGCAGCTCATTGCAAGCACATTCCTTGGGTTCTTTGTTCCGTTCTCCCTCCCTTTAAAAACAAGATCCTTTTGTCACATACTCAAACTCTGTGTTGCCTGTCTCCGTGCAGGTCATTGTAGGCACCTTCCTCGGGTCAATTTCCTTACTTGGAAGCGTGCTCTGTCTCGTGGGCTTCTACTTTATTGTGTTCGGCATTGCCTGCCTGTCGCTCTTCAGCGGCACGCTAAACCGGCGGTGTGCAGAGCCAGACTTCTCCGGTGCATACATCATGTACAACAATGACGGCGCCGCTATCCTGGGTAATGTGACATACCCCAACCCCGTCGACCTCAACGACCGCCCCTCGACGATGCAAGAAATGGTATGCAAGGGCCCTATCTCCGACGACATTGTGTGGATGAACAACTCTGCCGCCATGGGCAGCATAGAGGGTCAGAATGGGGTCCTGTTAGGTAGGTTAAAAAGTAATGATAACGCCTGGTGGGGCGTGGGATTAAGGGAGCCCTTCTTATGGCGGTAGAGAACGGGCTGCTACTTTACCTGGGCAGTGCTACCATGGCAGTTGACAGCGACCGCGAACACTAAGGTGCACCCGTAGGGGATTCGAACCCCGCACCTTCTGCCTGATTTTAACGAGCCCAACCTGTTGGGTAGGTTACGTATTGTTAAATTATATATCTGCATAGCGCTAACTCCGGGTCCCCGTCATTTACGATTGTAGGTGTTCAGTTCACTCGTGCTTGTTTTTTTAACTGCCTTTTCTGTTAGCAAGGTTGGGCAAGTTCATTTAGTCTATTCTGCTACCCCTGGAATGTAACATACATACTTGCGTATGGTGTCCCATGGCTTGCACACCCTAAAATAAAGTACAAAAATACAAAAATATACAAAAATACAAAAATAAAGTACAAAAATACAAAAATAAGATACAAAATAATAAAATAAAGTACACAAATATATACAGGTCCAGAGGGAACTGGTATCCACGCACTGCCTTTTGGCCATGGATGTGCATTTGAAGACGGCTCTGACTTCGGAGCCTACCCCTACGGAGTGTTCTGTGCGCCTTACATCAACCCAGGCATCAAAGGCTGGCAGAGCTTTGATAACATCTTGCTCTCCTTCCTAGCTATCTTCCAGCATGTTACCATGGCCGACTACATCTTCGTTATGTATGACCTCCAAAACGGTATTAACTGGTGGATCTGGCCGCTCAATCTGATCATGGTGAGATGTTGAGATTGTACATCAGGGGTTACTAGTACTTTGTTATGTATGACCTCCAAAATGGTGTTAACTGGTGGACCTGGCCCCTTAATCTGATCATGGTGAGATGTTGAGATTGTACATCAGGGGTTACTTGTACCTCATTATGTATGACCTCAAAAATGGTGTTAACTGGTGGACCTGGCCACTAAATCTGATCATGGTGAGATGTTGAGATTGTACATCAGGGGTTACTTGTACTTCATTATGTATGACCTCCAAAATGGTGTTAACTGGTGGACCCGGCCACTAAATCTGATCATGGTAAGATGTTGAGATTGTACATCAGGGGTTACTTATACTCAGGTCCTGGCTGTATATCTGTGTAGGTGATATGTCGAGAGCCTAGGTCCAGAGTTATTTATACACACCTGGCTGTATATCTGTGTAGGTGTCATGTTGACGGTCTTCATTCATATTTAGTTATACGTGCTTGCGTATATATCTGTGTAGGTGACATGTTGAGAGTCTGGGGCCAGAGTTATTTATACGTGCCTGTGTAGATATCTGTTTACGTGACATGTTGAGGGTCTTCATCCATATTTACCTATACGTGCCTGCGTAGATGTCTGTTTAGGTGACATGTTGAGAGTCTATGTCCACAGTTACATATACTTGCCTGTGTAGATATCTGTTTAGGTGACATGTTGAGGGTCTAGATTTGGAGTTTGTTTGTTTGTTTGTTGTTTATCCCTTGTACCTGGGTGGATATGTGTTTAGGTGACATGTTTAGGGTAAGGTGCTGATTTCATAAATTGATTGGTTGACTAATTAATGAAATCATCACTGAATAAATCTGTTAGATTTATTTCATACCCGTTCACACATTGATTTAATTTAATTTAATAAACCGATTTGATAATTTGATTGGTTGACTAATTGATGAATTTATCCCTGCATGTATGACTGAATGAGTCAGTTAATTACTGAGTTGTGTGAGCGGGTGGGTCGGTGGGTGAATAGTTTGTTTGTTGTTTGTTTGTTCGTTTGTGAATTTATTGATAAATTGTTCTTCCATGTATCAAACAAAGCAGCCCCTTTAAATGATACGATTGGTCTAGTGGTACACCAAATCGCTTAAACAAAGCGGAGCCGGGAGTTTGATTCCTCCTATGGTCACCCTGAGCGTTGCAGGTCGTTGTCAACCGCGATGGTAGCTTGTCCAGTCGAGGTGGTAGACCGTTCTCTGTCCGCGTACGACGGGTTCCCTAAATACCACGCCCAACCAGGCGTTATCATACTACTTTTTTTTATTAAGCAAAGCGGAGAGACTAGTGACCCAGAGTTCCCATATGGGAATTGACAATTGACCTCTGTCCTCTTATACAGGTTGTGCTTGGGGCTTACATTCTGGCAAGTCTCGTGCTGGCTGTACTGTTCCTGTACTTCTCGCGCCAAGCCGAGGGCGCCCGGGAGGAGCATATCAATGACGGTAAATTCAAATTTGTATTTAAATTTGCATATCACTGACGGTAGATTCAAATTTTGATTTGTACATGTATTGTACTTTTCATTCAAGCATTACAGAGCACTGTTTTTTTGTGTGCTTCTAATTGTGGATGAGTTGACTCGGTGTCTGGACCTCGGTGTTACCTATAAGGTGATCTTGTTGATGGTCTTCCCTATGAGGTGGGCCCCTGGACTAAAGTATGTCACTCTCAAGTATGTCACTCTCAAATGTGTCACTCTCAAATATGTCAATCTCAAATATGTCAATCTCATATGAATCGCCGCTGCTGTGGGACCCTTGAATCTACCTGGAGTATACAAAAATTGCATCAGCTAATCTCAAATAGGACTAGCCCATGCTGCACAACCCTTGACTCTACTTCAGGGATCTAAAGATGGCATCACTCAATCTAAAATATCAAATAGAACTGGTCCATGCCGCGCAACCCTTGACTCTACTTAAGGGATCTAAAGATTGCATACTCAATCTCAAATATCAAATATGACTAGCCCATGCTGTAGAACCCTTGACTCTACCTGAAAAATATAAAGATGGCATCACCCAATCTCAAATATGACTAGTCCATGCTGCAGAACCCTTGACTCTACTTCAGGGATCTAAAGATGGCATCACTCAATCTCATATATGACTAGCCCATGCTGCACAATGTCAAATATCAAGTTTGACTTGCCCGTGCTGTAGAACCCTTGGCTCAAACCGCTTCAGAGGATTTCACGACCAGCCCCTTCGACAGCAAGCAAGACCTTTGGAACAGGTTCAGACAGCGGGTATTCACTTTCCAAAACAGCAAATACTTCAACATCTTCAGCATCTCTGTCATTGTTCTCAACGGCATTGTCCTTGGCCTCATCTGGTACAAGATGCCCTATAGTTTAGCCCAAGCGACCAAGTACATGAACTGGGCTTTCACGCTGTACTTCGTGGTCGAGATAATCATCCGCTTGCTTGGCCAAGGCTTAAAAATGTTCTTCAGCAGCAGCATGAACATCTTTGATGGAGTAGTTACCCTGGCCTGCTTGATCGATCTCATTATTTCGGCGGCACCTGGCTTGACCAGCGAAGTGAGCGGCGCCCTCACCGCCCTGCGCCTCCTACGACTCTTCAGACTGGCTCGTTTCTGGCGCAGCCTATACCTGGTCATCGTCACTGTTGTCCGCTCTTTCAAGTCTGTCCTCTACCTCTCCCTGCTCCTGCTCCTCATCATGTTCATTACAGGCCTGCTGGGCATGAACCTCTTTGGCTACAACGCGGTGTACTGCAACCTGGTGTTAGGCTCAGAACAGCTGTGCCCTCCCGGGCTGACCTACGACGAATGCCCTCGCCACTACGACTGCTACGTGGACTGCGACCTCAGCCTTGCAGGCAGCTGGTACAATGTGTCGGGGTCACCTTACGGGGGCATGGCCTACTGTGAAGCTTTCCCCAGGCAGCCCTCCGATGGCTCTTCATTACCGGCGGGGACTGAGTACTCGTACTACGCTCAAGTTGGGAAGGTGCTCCTGCCGTACGCCAACTTTGATGACATCTATCAGGTATGTATATGTGTGTGTATGTTTGTATGTGTGTATGTATGTATGCATGTGTGTGTATGTATACATGTGTGTATGTATTTATGCATGTATGTATGTATTTATGTAGTGTTGATAAGACTGTCATCTGCTGCGTGAGCTGGTACACCATGTGTAGCAGACAACTAGAAAACGTCTATCAACGGGAGCACTCCAGGATTCACTCGTTTTTGTTTAGACTAACGTTTTATTGCTCTCCGTGTATTGTTCTGCCTATTCGAATGAATGCATGTTACAGTCCAGAGGTATCCAAATAGGCTAAAGAGACTTGCCCATTCTTGATATCAGGAGGGGCTAAAGCGAAAACAAGCACTGAGGAACTGGGGCATGCACGTAATATGTAGAGACAATGGTCACCATCCTCCTGTTGGGAGCCCCCAGAGTTACCCATTTGTCTGTCTGTATGTAGGACCAACCGACCGTCTGACCAAGAAAAAGGTTGACACGTCAGCCAACGGCCTCGTAACTAACTCGCTTCCGTTGCCACCTGTCGCTCGGTCGCGAACACTCTCCGCCAATTGTTAGCGTCGCATGCGACGCTGCATAGAACTTGCATGCACGTAATATATAGAGGCAATGGTCACCATCCTCCTGTCCTGCTCTCTGTTACATTTGACAATCGAGCACGTCGGCATGGTGTAGCTCGATAACAGCGTGACTCTGTAAAGGGATCCCCAGGGGGCCCCCCCTGATTACCTCAGCAGGACTTCCGAGGGGACTTAGTAAAGAACAAGATGACCAACCCGACAACGGACACTAATACCCCTTGCCCTCCCCCCCCCCCCCCACCACCACCACCACCACCACACACACACACACACACACACACACACACACACACACAAACACCCACACAAACACCTCCACCACCACCACCTCACCCTCATACCCCTTGCCCTCACCCCCACCCGCTCACCCCACCGGGGGGGGGGGGGACTTCCGGGGGGACTTAGTACTGAACAAGATGACCAGCCCGACAACGGACACTAGTATGCTCCTGAAGGGATATAAACTCATCCTCATCTACGGCCCTATAAGGTGTAACACTTTTGTCAAGGCCTGAGATCACGCACTGGTTCAACTTTATTTTATCACTGCACTTTTTATCCCACTGCTTGATATTAACCAATCCTCCTTGGACTCTGCCACAGGCCATGGTCACCATCTTTCAGCTTCTGACACTCGACAACTGGCCCACTGTCTGTCACCTCTACATGTCGGCGATCAGCCCGTGGTCCGCTTTATTCTTCACCGTTATCATAGTCATCACATACTTCATCATGCTATCACTCTTCCTTGCTATCTTGCTCGACAACCTGGAGCACTTGTCAAGTGAATTAGACCAGAAAAACAACAAGGAGGGTGACAAGAACCCGGAGGGGTTGTACCCCCTGCCCCAGGCACCGGACAGACCGGCTGACGGAAAACTCTCAGCAGCGGTGCACCCCCTGCCCCAAGCGTTGGACAGGCAGGTAGACGTCAAACTCTCAGCAACTGAGGACTCCGAGCCACAAGCTACGGCCAGAGGGAACATCACCTCCCTTGGTGATGATGACTCTGTCGAAGGCTTCAGGGCAGGAGCCACAGCCATTGTGAGGAGCAGTAATGGCTCGCGGAGTAACAAAGTCAGACCATTACCTCCTCCCTCCTCCACCAACCTCCTCCTCCAACCTCCTCCTCTATCCTCCTCCTCTCCCGCGGTACAAGAGCGCCAGCGCAGCCTGACGCCTGAAGCTGAGGGGCCACACACAAGTGCCAGCAATTCTCCCCCAGTGCTCCCCGACCACTCCCCGTCCCCCTTCTCACCAGCAGAAGTCGGGGGTAACATCAGCATAAGCAGTACGGCCACTGATGGGAGCAACAGCGGGGCTCACAGGGACCACTCCCATCGTGGGGTCAAGGTAGCCAGGTTTGCAGTGCCCGACACAGAGGACGCCGGGAGTGAGATATCAGATATTATGGGCAGGGCTGAGTCGGCCGACAGACCCACACCCGTATCGTCTGAAAAATATAAGACTCTCACTGAGGTCTTAAACATGAGGAGCTACGTAGAGGACACACTCTCTGGTCTTCCCGACCTGTATGGTGGTTCCGGTAATTCCAGGAAGACCCGTTTATCCAGCGCACACATGATCAGGCCAAGGAGCTTTAGCTTAGGAGCAGGCAGGCGACAATCGGATGGTGGAATAGGCGAGAATCGGATGGTGGGCGTATCCCTCGGTATTTTTGGACCTTTCAACCGTATCAGAGAAGCCTGCCAAACTGTGAGTATCCGTATTTTGATTGATTGAAGGCTTTCACATGATTGATGATGATGATGATGATGCACCAGTCGTATCATCGAATGCTTGGAAGATCCCACTGGGTGCTGTGGGGCGCGCTTGTCTTGGGTTGGCAATGATGATGATGATAATGACACTTTCTTAGAGCCCTATTGGACTCTAAATGTGCCCGCGGCTTGACAGAGTCAAGGGGGACTTATGGACATCATTATTGTACCCCCTCAGTGCAAGCAAACGGGCTGGCCCCCTCAACCTCACGCCTTGGAAAAAGGCGTGCTATTTATTTATTATTGTACCCCATCTGTGTAGTGAACATTTCCTCCGTGTTTTGAGTGCGTACATCCAGACATAATCGGCCTACGGTAGTCCCCCCCCCCCCCCCCCCCCCCCCCCCCCCCAGTTCAGGCTGCCCAGAAATAGCTATATGGACGTTTTCCTTGGAGGAGGCCTAAAACTGGAATGCTAGAAATAACCCACTTTCAGATTTGAAAAAAAGCCCTGGGCCTACCAAATACCTCTTGATGTATCTCCACTTCCCACACTAGGTCCCAAGGACTGGGACTGGATTATTACATGGTTGCAGCTGGATTATTACATGATTGCAGCTTCTAGACAGCTCCCTTTCCCTGTCCAAGAGCCAAACCTGATGTCATCCATGCCCAGCACATGCTAACGTGAATTCAGGTCCCTAGATTTCAGTTCCCACCCAGAAGGCTTATAGAGACTGGTGTTTGGGAGTTGAATTTTGAATTTGAATTGTGACATGTTTTTTCAGCCAACTCTGGGCTGCTCACCGTCTTCCAATTCCAAGTCCCCCCGTGCGATACACACAGTAACCAGGGAGCAAACTAAGCAGATTCGACTCGTCACAAGAGAAGCACCAACCCCGACACCTCCACTGCCCAACTCCATTTGTTCATCTATGGGGTTAGACAGGCAACACTGTTTTTGTTTTCTGATTTCAATAGATCCAGCTGTGTAGCAAGGTGTGAGGTGTGAGGCAAGCCCGATTTCAGGATTGTGGCGTTGCACGGTATAGGGCGGGGCATAAAGAAAAAGAAAAACACTGACATGCACAACTTCAAGAGCATACTGTCTCACCTCTGTTACCTGTCTCCATCCTCAGTCCTCCACAAACCCACACCTTCCTTCCCTGCCTCCGTCCTGTATCCTCCACCAACCCCCACCTCCCTTCCCTACCTCGGCCAATAATCTCAACCAACCCTTCCCTGCCTCCGTCCTGTATCCTCCACCAACCCCCACCTCCCTTCCCTACCTCGGCCAATAATCTCAACCAACCCTTCCCTGCCTCCGTCCTGTATCCTCCACCAACCCCCCACCTCCCTTCCCTACCTCGGCCAATAATCTCAACCAACCCTTCCCTGCCTCCGTCCTGTATCCTCCACCAACCCCCACCTCCCTTCCCTACCTCGGCCAATAATCTCAACCAACCCTTCCCTGCCTCCATCCTCTGTCCTCCACCAACCCCCACCTTCCTCCCCTGTCTCCATCCTCTATCCTCCACCAAACCTTGCCTCTCTTCTTTGTTTCCATCCACTATCCTCCACCAACTTTCACCTCTCGTCCGCATCTCCATCCACTACCCTCCTCCCTCCCTCCCTCACTTGCCTTAGTACTGCGTCCTCCACCAACCCTTTCCTCCTTTCAGTGCCTTACACCTTCATCCCCAACCCATCTCCAGGTGTCTGAGAACAGGTGGTTTCAGCGGAGCATGATCTTGCTGATTATCGCATCGTGTGTTGGGTTGGCGTTAGACGTGGATGGCGATGACAGGGGCAGCCAGCTGGGATTTGTTCTGCTCATTATGGACATCATGTTTTGCGCAGCATTCCTTTTTGAGGTAAGGGGCAGGGCCAAAGGTCATGTGCATTAACATGTGATGATGTCATGTGCATTGATATGTGATGGTGTGAGTTTTCATAGTGTTGAATAGATACAAAATTCCGCTTCTACTTTAGTGCTGCTACTGCCGCTCAAATGCCCTCGACCATGACCTCTCTATATCACCCCTAATCCACACCCTCACCGTCTGGCCTGTACCTCCCCATGCTGTCTTTAAAATAAAGGGTTCCCTATCGGTCACATCCCGAAACAAACTTTTTCCCGTTGTATTATTATAACATGGTCTTAGAGTGAAATGCATTAAATGCCAAATTACTAAAGGGCCTCCTTCAAGGACTCTATGGTCTAAGAGCGAATGTAGCAAAAAGCCTAACTGTCAAGACAAGCAGGGGGGGGGACCCCCCCCCCCCCCCCCCTAAAGCCCTTGTGTCTTGCTAAAATAACTCAATGTTAGTGCCAAGGTCAATGGAATGTCCCAAGGAACTCGAATATGTACATAATAGTGAAGTTCACTGCTTCGTGGTGTGTAAAAGTGCGATTTTCAGAAAACCTTTTTTTTCCGAGGCAGATTCGAACTGCCGACCTCTAGATTACATGTGTGGCTCAATGGTCTAGGAGCGAAATGTAGCAAAACGCCTAAGTGCCAAAGATACTATTTCACGGATTTGGATGCTTATATGTTTCCAAATGGATCGTTTAAGAACATTTCTATTCACAAACACATGTTTACGCTCATGTTGGTATACTTATCTTTCGTACCTCCCCATGCTGTCTTTAAAATCATATACCTCGGCTTTGCCTTCAACGGTCCTCAGTCACCACCACTAATCCACACCCTCACCGTCTGGCCTGTACCTTTCCAGGCTGTCATTAAAATCATATAACTAAGCTTTGCCTTCAGCGGTCCCCAGTCCTACATCCGCCCCCACCACTGCCAATGCTGCTTGAATGCACTTGACCACAACATCTCTATATCACCCCTAATCCACACCCTCACCGTCTGGCTTGTACCTCTCCAGGCTGCCATTAAAATAATATTCCTCGGCTTTGCCTTCAACGGTCCCCAGTCCTACATCCGCCAACGCTGGAACATGCTTGACCTCTTTGTCGCGCTTCTCTCACTGGTGGTCTTGGTGATGGAGTTCGCCCTCGATGAACAGTACATCTGGTTGAATGCGCTGCGCTCACTTCGAGGCCTGCGTCTCTTGCGTGCAGCGAGTCTTCACAACGGCATCCGCGTCGTGGTGGCGGCGTCGATGACCATGTTGCCAGCTATATCCAACGTGCTCATGGTGGGCGCGTTGTTCTACTACATGTTTGCCGTGCTGGCGGTGAACTTGTTGGCTGGGAAGCAGTTCTACTGTGGAGGGGAGACTGGGCAGGTAGGGGGGGGCTTCAATGGCGGCTTCCTGGATGCGTACTACTTCCTGCCTCAAGGGGAGACGATTAACAAGACCTGGTGCGAGGCGAATGATGGAGAGCAAAACATCACGACAAGCTACTACCATTCTGCGCTGGGGGTCGCTGTGCCAGCTTGGAATGAGGTGACTTCGTGGGGAGCAGACAGATTTAGATTCGACAACGTCTTTAACGCTATGTGGACTCTGTTTAGCGTAAGTCAAGTTGACTTTTTTTTATATTTTTAAATTGTGAACAGGTTGTGAAAGGTATTTCACCCCAGGAGGTGGGTCTCCCTAAACAAAGCAGCGGCAACGAGGATTCAGCTCGATGCATGCCTTGTATCTTTGTATGAGGGGTTTAGGGTTTAGGGTTAAAACCCTAAACCCTCGATGCATGCCTTGCATATTTGTATGAGGGGTATGGGGTACAAGTAATTTACCCTTTTATTGGTCACATACCCTAATGGATCATAAGCCTCTTCATGTATTTTCTGCCATTTTTGACTAGTATGTGTTTTATCCGTTTTTATGTATTTTTGATATCTCTGGAAATCCCTGGGTCCTAAAACGCCCTAATCTAGGAATTTATTTATTTATTTATTTATTTATTTATTTATTTATTTATTTATTTATTTATGTGTGTTTCACCATTTTACGGTTGAGTGGCGGGGCTTGCTTAACATATTTTTTGTATGTGCTTGATGTGTTTGGCGGAGCCCCCCCTCATTGTCAGTTTGTCCGTCCTACCGAAAAATTGAAGCCTGACACGTCAGCCAACTGTCTCATAACTAACTGGCTTCGGTCAGCTCCTTCGGTCTCCACCTGTCGTTCCGTTGCCAACACACTCCGCCAATTTATCGGCGTTGCTTGCGATGCTGCCTAGGACTTGTTTTTATGTGCTTATGTGTTTTTGGCACACGTACTCAGTGTTTCTTTCCATTAGCCCCTCCTAAAATGGGTTACTGGATGTAAAACCCGGAAACCCAAAACCCTGAATGTACATATTTTGTGGCACATGCAAATGGTATCTTTAAAATGATGCAGTGACATTCTGTACCGGACTGCAGTTTTTTATGCGCTTCTGTACTTTCATGTTTTTTCTATGTCTTTTCTTCCTTTTCATCTGCTATACAGTCCTACGCTAGACTGGCTGCGCTGGCTGAGTGGGCGTGTTGTTGGGTGCATGCAGGTGGTATCTTGGGAAGGATGGCGTGACATGCTGTACCAAACTGCAGCTTGTTATGCCCCTCTGTACTTTCATGTATTTCCTCCGATCTTCTCTTTTTCTTCTATTTTTCATCCGCTTTACCTTCCTACGCTGGACTGGCTGCGCTTGCTGAGTGTGCGTCTTGATTTTCGCATGCAGGTGGTATTTTGGGAAGGATGGCGTGACATACCGTACCAAACTGTAGCTTGTTTTCCCCTTCTGTACTTTCAAGTATTTCCTCCGATCTTATGTTTTTCTTATATTTTATATCAGCTTTACTGTCCTACGCGGGACTGGCTGCGCTTGCTGAGTGTGAGTGTTTTTTTGTGCGTGCAGATGGCGTCTTTGGAAGGGTGGAGTGACGTTATGTACCAGACCGCAGCTGCAGTGGGAGAGGAACAAAACCTCATTATGTTCCATCAAGTGTGGATGGAGCTGTTGAGTATCGCATTCATCATCATCGGCTCGTTCCTGATGCTCAACCTGCTAGCTGGCGTGGCCATCGACGTGTTCAAGAAGATGAAGATGAGATCCGGGGGGGGACACGTGCTGCTCACGGACGACCAGAATGAGTGGCTCACTACCCAGAAGATGATGGTCTCCTCTACCTTGCGACAGAACCACGTCTGCCCGACTAACCCTTTGAGAAAGGCGGCGTTCTCTATCATTTACTGCCCCTTTGCCGAGTGGGCCATACTGGGGGTGATCATGGTGAACGTGTTTTCGTTGATGTTGTACTTCAATGGTCAAAACAAGGAATGGCATCTGTCGCTCAGCATCCTGAACATCGTGTTTACCGGCATATTTACAGGTGTGTGTGATGAGCTGTGTGATGAGCTGTGTGTGTGTGTGATATGTGTGTGTGTGTGCGAGAGCAGTGTGTGTGATGAGCTGTGTATGATGTGTGTGTATGTGATGAGCAGTGTGTGTGTGATGAGCTGTGTGATGTGTTTGTGATGAGCTGTGTGATGTGTTTGTGATGAGCTGTGTGATGTGTGTGATGAGCTGTGTGATATTTGTGTGTATGTGTGATGGGCTGTGTGATGTGTGTGATGTGCCCCAAAACCAACTGCAATCCAAACCCCAAACTCAAACCCGATCGCAGACCCATCCCCAAACCCAACCCTTCCCTTTTCAGTTGAGATGTTGCTCAAGTGGATTGCAGTTGGCTTGCCCTCCTGCTTCAGCCCCAAACCCCTAACCAAACACGATCGCAGGCCCATCCCCCGACCCTAACCCTTTCATTCCCCTTTGCCCTTTTTTGCTTGAGATGTTCCTCAAGTGTATCGCAGTTGGCTTGTCCCCCTACTCCAGCCCTAACCCCAACCTCAACCCCAAACCCTATCGCCGCCCCATTCCCAAACCCTACCCCTCTATTCCCCTTTGCCCTTTTTCATTTGAGATGTTCCTCAAGTGGATCGCAGTTGGCTTGCCCTCCTACTTCATCCCTGACCCCAAACCCAAACCCGATCGCAGCCCCATCACCAAAACCAACCCTTCCCTTCCCTCTTGCCCTTTTTCAGTTGAGATGTTGCTCAAGTGGATTGCAGTTGGCTTGCCCTCCTACTTCAGATGCGGTTGGAACATATTCGACTTCATCGTTGTTGTGCTGGCCTGGGTTGGGATTATACTTAGCTTGCTAGGATACCAAGGCTCAAGTGCCCTGTCCATCTTCCGCGCACTTCGTGTTATTCGGATGTTCAGGCTAGTGCCCAAGATGAGGCGGTTGAGAATGATGGTTCAAGCAATCTTGTGGTAAGTTTTTTGTTTTTTAGGATGTGGGACCCATTACACAAGCATATTGATTCGCTTGCGCCTAATTGGCTACCCTAGGACTGTAACATACATGTAGCAATCACTGATATGCATGCAGGCATGTGGTGAGTTGCAAGGATCTCAATATAACCTTTGACCCAGTGGTCAACAGTGCTCCTTTCGCACTTGCTTGCTTGCTTGATTTTCTGTCTGTCTGTCTGTCTGTCTGTCTGTCTGTCTGTCTGTCTGTCTGTCTATCTGTCTGTCTGTCTGTCTGTCTGTCTGTCTGTCTGTCAGCTTGTCTGTCTGTCAGCCTGTCAGCCTGTCTTGCTTGCTTGCTTGCTTGCTTGATTGCTTGATTGCTTGCTTGCTTGCTTGCTTGCTTGCTTGCTTGCTTGCTTGCTTGCTTGCTTGCCTGCCTGCCTTCTTACTTCCTTGTCTGTCTGTCTGTCTGTCTGTCTGTCTGCCTGTCCGTCTGTCTGTCTGTCTGTCTGTCTGTCTGTCAGCTTGTCTGTCTGTCAGCCTGTCAGCCTGTCTTGCTTGCTTGCTTGCTTGCTTGCTTGCTTGCTTGCTTGCTTGCTTGCTTGCTTGCTTGCTTGCTTGCCTGCCTGCTTGCCTGCCTGCCTTCTTACTTCCTTGTCTGTCTGTCTGTCTGTCTGTCTGTTCGTCCGTCCGTCCGTCTGTCTGTCTGTCTACCTGCCTAATTGTCCGCCTATCTGCCTGCCTGCATCTGCCTTTCCAGTCCTTTGGCTCCTCATAAAATTGTGGTGACCTGCCAATGCATCTCTACGAACATCTCACATCAAACAGCTTTTTACTCATTGAACTGTACAATGAACACCTCACACCAACCATGTGTCTCTGATGTACAGCAACCATGTGCCTCTGGTGTACAGCATCCATGCAACTGTCTAGATTGGAAACTATAAACCCTGAACCCTAGAACCCTAAACCCCAAGCCCTAAACCTCAAAGTAACATTTGTTTGAATGCCTCCCACGCAGGTCGCCTTCTGGTATTGGAAACCTGAGGTGATGCTTACAGGTGCCATAATCAACCACAACCCTATTCTCCAACCCACAAACCAAATCAAACCAGCCAAACCAACGTACAAAGCCAACCAACCAAGCTAAACAAACAAACAAATAAACAAGCAAAGACACAGACAAACAAACAAGCAAGTAAGCAAACCAAATCAAACCAAACCAAACCTAACCCTCTGCCTCCCACCCAGGTCGCTTCCAGCTGTTGGAAATCTGAGCGCTGTCCTCTTCGTGTACATGTTCATCTACGCAATCTTTGGGATGCAGTTCTTCGGTAACATTGGAGCAAGCCCTAACTGGGAGGCCATCACGCAGAACTGTAACTTCCATTCCTTCTCAAGCACAATGCTGCTTCTGTTCAGGTATCACTTTTATTCCTTCTCAAGCACAATGCTGCTTCTGTTGAGGTATCACTTTTGCATGCTATCTCATATATAAATAATGATTATGTAATGACATATTTAATGAATGTATAAATAAATATATATATATATATATATAAAAATATATATACAAATATGGCACAATTTTACTAGATGCAGGGTTAATGTTCCGGTGCAGTGTAATGCAGTGCAGTGCATTTAGGGCAAATTGAGCGACTTGGTGCGACCACAGTGCGACGCGCTGCCCCCCGAACCCCGCAGAGCGCCAAGTGCGGAGCCCAGGGGGGGGGGGGGGGGGGGGGGGGGCTTTCTGACTATTTAAGCCAGACCTATGTGTCGCCATGCAGCGATGGAATGGCGACACAATGGCAACGCGTCGTAGACAAAAAACAGTGCTTGATCTGCGAGTTAATACGCTGTTGTATAACTGAACATCCCACCGCCAAATCAAGCTGCGGCTCCACAACCTAATAGTGCACACTTCATCTCATCACTTGGACTTTTCCTATGCGGAGCACAGCTGTGCCATGATTTTGGCACGTGCTTCGTGGTTCATCAGCACTGAGTGTGCTTTCTGATTGAACTTGAAGGTGCAAGACTGGAGAGAATTGGGAAGCCTGGACAGTTACGGTGTATTTTATTGCATTATATTGTATTATATTGTATTACATTGCATTAATTTCACTTGCTACTACCACCCAAACACATTGGCGTGATCCGTCAGACAGCGTACATACATTGCTTTACACGACACGGCACATTTCATGAACTTACATTGCACTGGCCATGCAAGCTGCTGCCCCCTCACCTAACAACCTAACAACGAACCCCTCCATCTCATCACTTCAAGGTGCATGACTGGAGAGAACTGGAATGCCCTGATGGTGGATGCCATGAATCGGAATGACTGCATCCTCGTAACAGTTGACCAGACCGTCACCTTGGAAGACGGTACAACCGAGATGTACGCTGCTGGAACGTACCTCGACCCTGGCTCCGACGCATATGTAATCTCTGAGATGTCTGGGAACGAGTATAAGGACATGTGTAGCATTGCGCCTTGGGTGTCCATCCTCTACTTCTGTTCGTACATGCTGGTGGTGTCCTTCCTGGTCCTGCAGCTCGTGATTGGCCTGCTGCTGGAGAGCATGGGACTCATTTCATACCTGGAGGAAGTGACTATTGGGCAGGTGAGAAGTCCGTGATAGGAAGGGGTTCAGTTCATCCCCAAATAATCCTTTTATTGACGGGGGCCCTGAGTTCATGCTACAGAGATCATTTAATTCCATAATATAATGAAATCATCATGTCATCTGGCTGCTGGAGAGCATGGGACTCATTTCATACCTGAAGGAAGTGACTATTGGGCAGGTGAGCAGGCTGTGATAGGAAGGGCTTAACAAGAAAAAGCATTGATGAACTGAATCCCAGACAATCGTTTAATTGACGGGAGCCCTGAGTTCGTGCCGTGCTACAGTGATCATTTAATTATACAATATGATTAAATCATCATCTCATCTGGCTTCTTTAGAGCATGGGACTGATTTCATGCCTGGAGGAAGTGACAATTGGGCAGGTGAGAATTTGAGAGTGTTTGTTTGTCTGAGGATGGCGATATGTGTAGCATTGCTCCTAGGGTGTCAGTCCTGTACTACTATTTGTACATGCTGGTGGTGTCATTCCTCGTCATGCAGCTCGTGATTGGCCTGCTGCTTGTACGTATGTATGTTACAGTTCAGGGGTAGGCCAAATAGGCTAAAGGGGCTTTCCCAACCGTGATAGGAAGGGCTAAAAAAGAAAAAGCATTGATGAACTGAACCCCAAAATATTGTTCTACTGACGGGGGTCCTGAGTTCGTGGTGCAGTGATCATTTGAAGTGACGACTGGCCAGGTGATAATTTGATAGTATTTGCGTGGGCAAGTTCTTTTAGGTTGAGCAAGTACCTTCAGCCTAATGGGCTACCCCTTGGACTGTGGCATACTGTTCATATGTGTGTCGCTGGGATGTATATAGCTCGGGTTCATGCTGCTTTGTTCGATGCGATTCTGTACTTTCTGAATCCTCAGTTGCGCTGGTATGTGTAATGGGTCCCACCTCCTGGGGTGAGCATCCAGGCAATAAAAAAATCATTGATGTCAGGCAGACCAACATCGCCCTAATGCTTACGGCTCACCATCATTGCACCTTGCAGACACGGATATTCTAGTTCATGGATGCCTGGATGGTCATGAGATTAAAGATGTCTTTGCATTGAAAATTGCCCTATGCTTACGGCTCTCTATCCTTCCACCCTAAACCCTAAACCCTGAAACCTTGCAAACACGGATATTCCAGTTCATGGATGCCTGGATGGCCATACGATTAAGAATGTCCGTGCATTAAACATTGCCCTGTGCTTACCGCTCTCTATCCTTCCACCCTAAACCCTAACCCCCCAAACCCTAAAACCTTGCAGACACGGATATTCCAGTTCATGGATGCCTGGACGGTCATAAGATTAAGAATGTCCGTGCATTAAACATTGCCCTATGCTAGCCGCTCTCTATCCTTCCACCCTGAACCCTAAAACCCCAAACCCTAAATCCCCAAACCCTAAAACCCTAAACCCTAAAACCCCAAACCCTAAAACCTTGCAGACACTGATATACCAGTTCAAGGATGCTTGGGAGGTGTTAGATCCCACGGCCTCCGGCTTCATCCCGACAAAGAGCCTAAGCATACTGCTCATGCGGGTGAAGCCCCCCCTGGGTGTGAAAGGGGTGGCCAACCAACGGCTTGCAATACATCAGCTCCTGAGCAATGTGGACATCCCCAACAGGGAGGGTAACAGGGCCCACTTCTTGGAGGCTCTCCATGCCCTGGCTGGTCGGCTGGTGGGGGTAGCTCTCCCCATGCAGGAGGAGGTGGTGATTCATAACAAGTTGATCAGTAAGCTCCCGACGGACGATGTGCCAAAGTACACGGCGGCCAACTACCACGATGCGTTGACGGTGAGTACAGGATGAGCAGGTGGAGGGAGGGAAGGAGGTAATGAAGGAGGGATGGGGGAAGGGAGATGTGGGAGGGGAAGGGGGGGGGGGGGGGGGGGGGGAGACTGAAGGAGAGGGGAAGGGAGGGAAGGAGGGAAGAAAGAGAGGGGGGGGGAGAGCAAGAGGGGAGGAGGACCCAAGAATCGGGAGACAGATATGTTTAAGTTAGACAGGCAGATCGATGGAGTTCCCTAAATCAATAACCAACCAATTCTCAAGCGAACACATCACATCGCACCATACAGCTCAGCACAGCACAGCATTACAAGCCATTTGAAACAAAAAAGCACACAAGCCAATACAAGCTAATACAGCACTGCGCAATGCAACAAAACACTGCACAGCAAACAAAAATAAACAAAACAAAACAAAACACGCAGATTGCCGACGTGATCCGACGCATCGTCCAGAGGAGAGACTTAAAGTGGCAAGTTATTACAAAAAGCTTTACCACCATGGCCACCGCGGCACGTGACCGTCGCCAAGCCGTCCTTAGGGGAGACTTGGCTCCGGCTGTCGACGTGGCACCTCCAGTACTTGATACCATGCCTGCTGCTCATGACATCGTGCCACCGGTGTATGACACTGGAGGGCGGACACCGGACTCCGTGTCATGCTCCGTGCTTCCTGCGGATGATGCCCTACCTCCCTCACATGACATGGGCCACAGCCGCAGCAGCGCTATGGGTGAGGGGCGGCAAGGGAGTTTCATGGGCCACGATCGTGACAGCTCTCCTGGCGAGGGGCGGGGAGGTAATAAAGCGAGCGAGGGGCTGCAAGATCATTTCATGGGCCACGACCGCGACAGCTCTCCTGGTGAGGGGCAGCCAGGCAGTACTTCAAGCAAGCGGCTGCAGGGTAGTTTCATGGGCCACGGCCGCGGCAGCACTCCGGGTGAGGGGCGGCAAGAGACTTCCGTCGCTCTTTTAGAAAACACCGGAGCCCAGCTTCGAGGAGATCCCGAGTTGCCGCTCCCTTCGCCCAGTATGAGCCAAGGGGCAGGGTCAAGCCCGGCGAGAAGCCCGTTTTGCTCTACGACCATGCTCAACAGCCTGGAGCGCCCACAGTCAGCAACTACGCCATCAGTTAGCCCTTGGCCCAGTGGGGATTCTGCGGTGGAAGACTCCGCTCGTGAGGCTTCATCATCCCGCGAGGGATCCTCCTGTTACGCGTCGGGGCCTTGAATATGTCCAGCTGACAACTAGCGAGGTTTCTTGTCAGATCTGTCTGAATACCTTGGTAGATCTGACGAGATAGGACCATGATAGATCTGACCAGATAGGACCATGATAGATCTGACCAGATAGGGCCCTGATAGATCTGACCTTCTCGAACTTTGATAGATCTGACCCGATAATACGATGACAGATCTGACCAGACAGGACCATGATAGATCTGGCCTGATAGTACGGTGGTAGATCTGACCCGATAGGACTGTGACAGATCTGACCAGATAGGACTGTGGCAGATCTGATCAGATAGGACCATGATAGATCTGACCAGATAGGGCCCTGATAGATCTGACCTTCTAGAACCCTGATAGATCTGACCCGATAGTACGGTGGTAGATCTGGCCGGATAGGACTGTGGTAGATCTGACCAGAGAAGACCATGACCCGATAGTACTGTAGCAGATCTGACCAGAGAGGACCATGAGAGATCTGACCCGATAGTACGGACGTAGATCTGACCAGATAGATCTGACCAGGCCACATCCACATAGATGTCATATGTAACCTGGTCAGGATGTTCCCTGACAGATGTGACCAGTTCATATCTTCTCTAGATATCTGGCATGTCTGCCCAAGGTTTTGAAGCCCGACTGCGCGATTGACGCAATTTGTTAGACCCCCTCTGGGTGCAGCGCGCAGATTTTCACTTTCAGTTGAGTCAAAAGCGCAGCCCAAAATGACGAAATGCAGTACCCTGTAGTGCATCTATGAACTTATTGATCTGACTTATTTTTTACAGGGGGCACCCTACTGTTATTTTGATGTGTGGCAGGAAATTGTGCCCTTAGCCTGCATTTCATTTTGCATCAGTAGGCCATGCAAAAGTTATCTTCCCCTGAGTGTTTTGACATGCTAAACACTCACAAGCTTTTAGGAATGCTGGAAAGCAGGTGATCAGCTCCCACGGGCACGTTGTTGCTATATGTGTGGCTGAATAGCTCCCTAGTAGCCCGGTACTCGTCCAAAAATAAAATAGTGGCGATGTGTCAACGTAAGTCTATTTGCTGGGCTGGTCACGAGTGTGACACTTCATGATAAGGCCGAGGACACCAGTCAGGAAGGCTGTGTCTGGCTGACGCCACTGGTTCTTTTTTGGGGCTACGCATGGTAGCTTCCCACCAGCTGTAGTTGCCATGCACTCTGTCAGGCACAACGCTGTCCGCTGAATTGGAATGCCCGTCATGTCAGCTTTAAAACGCACTAGCCAGCTTCGGGTTAGGCCAAAGGGTAGGGGAAAGGAGCTTTTTACAAGCTGCTACATGTAGCCCCAAAAAGAAACAGTGGGAGACACACAGTGTATCATTCACCCCAATGCATGCTTCATGAAGTTGTCCACTGTTTTCTTTTTGAATTACACGTAGCAGCTTCTAGACAGCTCCCTTTACCTGTCCTTGAGCCTACTAAGCAGTGTATGGGAGCTGGGGCTGGAAGTAGGCTGCGAAGGAGCACGGACTGAAACACTAGGCAAAGAATTGAATGAAAAAGTTGCAGCTTCTTTTGACTTGGTTGATTAGTCTGTCATTCAGACATTTGGACATTTCTCCTATAGATATATATATATAAATATATCGGGCAATCAACAAACGAGCGCAGGCTTGGTTGGTACAGTAGAACCAGCTTTGACTGACAGGTCGGGGGTTCGAGCCCGTTGCTAGGTTCACGATTGCCAGCCTGCCGCCTAGAAAGAGGCCGAGAAATTAATCAGTGCTGTTGCGCGGTAGTCCGTGCTCAGGTGCCGTAGTGGTCAGCGAAATCAAAACCCGCAGTAACCATTCTCCAGTGCAACCGAACAGGAAGATTCCCTCAACCTCACGCCCCGTGGCAAGATGTATCAATTTTCAATGTTTTTAGATGTCGGACAGATTTGCTGGCTAGGTCTCCGTGTAGCATCATTATGACTAGTTTCAATATTTGTATTTAAGGAGCGCTCAAGCTTTATATAATCATATTTCATTATTATGGTATTTGGACACGACACACAACGGCTCTTAGTTTCTGGTTTTATTTGATTACATCTTCTACTCGCCTTCTAGCTAGCCCCTCGTACTGGCTACTGTGCCTGTGGTGAGGCTGTATGTTGTACTTGAAAGACGTCATGACCAGCTGTCCTGCATGTGTGCAAACTATTTTGCTTGGATCAGTCAATGGTCCACTGACTGGCCCAGGGAGCTGGTTGGAAGTAGTTGCTGATGGACTAATGTATGCCCCATGCCAATGTTGGTGTGAGTCCACATGCGAATGATGGACATGTTTAGGGGTACACTGCAGGGTACTACTTCTTGCCAAATTGGTCAGCGCACAAACGTCAAATTGGTCAGCGCTTTTTGGTGCAAAAAGCGCAAAAACTGCGCGCTGCGCCCACAGGGGGTTGAAAAAACTGCGCGATACGCACGGAGGAGCTCAAAAAGGCAGCGCGGCACCGCGCTGCTGCGCGCGCTTAGTAGTACCCTGGTGCACTGTTGAAATGTAAGTTGATGTTGAAGTTGATGTTGTAGTTGGCTAGAATACTGAGGATGACGATCGATGGAGATGGCTATATCGAGGACAGGCACGACAATACCACACTGGGGTATACCAGTATAGAATGCAATAGAATGAGCATGGATTTGATTGGATTTTGTTTTTTCAGTCATGCAAACGCCAGGAACTTGAGGTGTTGACCTCTGGTGTTGGCTTTATGTGGCAAATTTAGCCTTGGCTGTTTGCGGTGGGCAAGTCCCGTTAGCCTGTATGACGTACCCTTGGCTGTAAGTTACTATGACCTAAGGTTATGAAAGACAGGGGGTAAGTTGCATGTATTGTAAAACTAACGTTCAACTTCCCACTTCCCACCCATAGTGTCCCTGGTTTGTGTCGGGGGACCCTGGGGTGCAAGTCCTTTCACGGCTAAAAAAAGCAGGAGAAGAGGAAGAAGTCTTCTCATCCCTCCGCCACCTAAAATCGCAAATCCCTAAAAAAACAAACTCCTCTCTCCGTCAGAACCGCACTCCAAATATGATGATGACTCATGATGTCATGCCCCGGAAATTATGTCCTGGGTTCAAGCACAGTAAATATAACTTGAACTTCGTAAATATATAAGGATAATCGGGGCATATAGCAAGCTCTAGCGGCCGTTTCTAGGAAACAGGTTATTATTTGAAGTGCTGCTTGTAGGGCAAGTCTTAGATTACGTACCTTATTTGCTTCGGGTGCAACGTGAGAGCCTCGTATGGTCGCTCTGTCCGGGCCCCAAACCTGCCAGTAGCACCTCAAAAGCGACAAGTTTTCCTATGGTATGGTTTAGGGCACGAAGACCCATGATGGGTCATTCAAAGCGCGCGCTTTTGCGCTTTTGAGTGCTGACTTTTTGACCCCCTCTGCGCTTTAAGCCCAGTTTTTTCAACTCCCTGTGGGCGCAGCAAGCAATTTTTGCGTGTTTTTTTCTACAAAGCGCAGTTTTTTTGTTTTCAAGTGTGCTAAAGCGCTGGCCAATTTGGCAATTGGAAGTACCCTGCGGTCATCCATCCTTGTGGTTGAAAATCCTTTCATTTGGATTTTTTTTGCTACGTCAAGATACTGGTCTCTGTCGTTAAAACAAAACTGATAAGAAACCTGCCTTCTTGCATGCTCTCCCATTATTTGATTCCGGAGATCAGATCCTGACTAGAAGGTGCTTAAACCAGCCCCTCATAGTATTCTATATAATGACCACGTCGATCTTTATTACCAGTATGACCACATTTATTTTGATTATGACTGGGATTATGACCACAATGATCTTGATTATTCGGGTAAGGGTAAGTCCTTTCAATAATAACCTGACAGAGTTCAGGGGACGTGAGGAGACCAGGAACGAAGTGTTTAGACAACTGGACAGTTAAAAGAGCCGAGGGACGCCTCTTGAGAGAGGAGTCCTGACGGCAAACCCCGGAACCCTTAGGTTACGGGGAAGGACAGACGCGATAGGTTGCGTAGCCAATAGGACAGGTAGAACCAACGAACAGCTAAAGCTGACATCCAGCATACTGTATACCCAGTTACTTACTGTTGGCTACCCTTGGACTACAACTAACATACACATTCTGGAGAGCAGTGAAAGCCAAAGATACAAATTTGAATAGAAAAGAAAGACAGAGCTCTACCTGTTAGTTGCCAAACAAATGCTGCAGGCCTGCAGCCAGTGGTATATATAATGTCGACAGGTAGATACCTGGTGGTTAAATTCACCCTCGCTGACAGCGGTTTCTATTGGTTTCGGATGACCTGTCAGCGACGTGGCGAAACCGAAACCGATTCGGACACGAAACCCTAGTCGACGTCATGTCCCGTAGGCAAGGCGAAGTAAATATAAAGTGCGTCGGCTCTGCTCCTGTTCAAATTACGCTCCATAGCAACTACTACCTTGCAAACGCTCCACTGCGCATATCACCACCCCCGGCAGGCAAGGCGAAGCTGGACGTGAAGCTAGCTCGTCGGTACTGTTCCTGTTCAAATTCCTTCCTATAGCAACGCCCTCATTTCAAACGCTCCAGTGTGCATTTTACCACCCCCAGAGCTCCGGACAATCCAGTAATTGTTCTCGCTCAAGCCTCGCTCCCTGGCACCCTCTGTATCTAAATTTTCCATTACGCCAGCAACGCACACAGCCCCGACATGGAGGTGGTGACTAGGGTGACTAGGTGCCAGGTCCGCATGCCCAGGAGCTCTGCGGCCCGCTTCGGGCGCGCTTGCCCGAGGAAAGCCTGGGTGTGCAGGGCCTTTGAAACCAGGACGGAAGGTAGGCAGGGTTAGCCTCGGCCCGTTGGATGTTCTGGAGCGTAGGCCTGGCCTGCATATGTGTATTTTTGGTCGTTACCGTCTTCAGTCAACTCGAGGTAGCAGGTGGCAGCAGGTGGCAGCCGATAGGCTGTCGAAAAGGTGCCGTTAGCTCAGGTTGCGTGCCTCGGGAGGATTGGTGGGTCTGTGTTGTGCGGGTAGTAGAGGGACTGGTGGTAGGGATGGCGCCAGGGACCTGAAATGTCTGGCAAAGGATTATTTCTGGGGAGCTAGGTAGCAGTTGTCAGCCCGCAGGCGCTCCGGAAGGCACCGTAACCATGGGTTGCATGGGACGGGTCAATGCGGGTCAGTGGGTGTGCCCGGTGCACTTGTGCCTGCGTTGTGCGGGTGAGTGGGAGTGTTAGTGAGGATGGCGCCAGGCGCCTTGGTGGAGGAAGTGGGGATCTAGGGCGATCTAGGGTCTGTAGGTTGCCAAATGGGGTTTGTAGCGGTTTGTAGGTTCGTTTGAATTCAGAACGCGGGCTCGTGCGGAGACGGTGGGAGTGCCGGTTCTCATGCAAACCGGCAGTGCTGGCTGGATACACAGGGGTGGGGTGGGGGTGGGGTGGGGGTGGGGGTGGGGGGTGGGGGTAGCCGACCAAGCGATTATTTACATGCCGCTAGTCGAGCAGCGAAGGAAGTTGGCACGTCCGAGGCCCTTTGGTCTTACGTGTGTAGAGGACTGGAGGGTAGGCTGCGTGGAAAGGAAGCGTAAGTAGTGCTGAGAGGCAGCCAGGGGAAGAAGTCGAAAAGGCCATGTGGCACCATCGGAAGCTAGGCAGCTTGTCACATGTATGCCGAGCAGCCGAGTAGCGATCAATTTCTGTATCGGTTCGCCTTGCCGGTTCGCCTTGCCGGGCGGTATTAGAGTGTGATCTAGTATGACATTTGGTGCATATCACCCCCATCTCCCGCCAGCAGTCCGTCCCTCTTTCTTCTTTCAGGAGAACACCTCGGTTCATCTTTCAGGGGTGCTAACTGACTCGGTTTCTACCCTTCAGTTGCCTTTCCAATTACCCCCTGACTGCTCTTGCATCCTTGACAGAACTTACTCTTGGTAATCTTTCTCTGACTCCAGAAATCATTGTGCACTGAATATTGATACAAACATTGTGCATTAATAAACATGGATTATTAATGCGATGCCAAACAGCTCTACATCACACAACAACCTATACAATCAATTTGTAATCGCCTTGTTACTCCATCTCACATTGGTTGTGCACTTGCAGTTGTTAATGTCAACAACATCTCCTCAAAGCTTTTGTCTGACGCTTCAAAACCGGAGTTGACGCTTCAGAGCTGGCCCATTCCCCGCAACATCCACGAAGTCAGCAATGGGAATATCTTGGGCTTTGGGGCCGACCTTAGTGAAGACCACCCTGTGAGTTGTAGTACATCACATTGTCATATACACTGAAAACATGCCGGGTCTACGGTGGGTCTACGGCACCCGGGGGCCATCACCATCCTCAAAATCACAGGATACAAGGAATAAAGCACGGGAGAGAAAGCGATCTCTGTAATTATTTTGGACTACACGTAGCAGCTTCACCCCGTTTCTACGAATGGCTCAATGGTAGAGAGCTTGGTGAAACAAAAAAGTGCAGGGTTCGAATCCCTACGGGTGCGCTATAGTGTTTGCGGTTGGTAGCTTTGTCCAGGTTAAGTAGCAGCCCGTTATCTACCGCCGTAAGACTAGGCTCCCGAAATACCACGCCCCACCAGGCGTTATCATAACTTTTGAAGCAGCTTCAAGGCAAGTGGCTCTCTCAATCAGGTGATCTTGATTGTTCAAGGTTTGACAAGTCCCTTCAGCCTGTTTGGCTACCCCTGGACTGTAGCAAACATTCAGCAGATTCTAGTCAGCTCCCTTTCTTGGTTCTTGGGACAAACGCAAATTCATCCACTGGAATTGCCCTTGTGTTTGGGGCATTTGCTCATGAGTATCTTTTAAAATGCCACCTGGCATTTAGAAGGTGCTGAACTGCTGTTTTGTGTACTGCTTTCTGTTTCCATACAACCACATGGTACTTGGGAGTTAATGTTTGGTGTGTACTGCTTTCTGTTTCCATACAACCACATGGTACTTGGGAGTTTGTATTTGGTGGAGCTCCCCCTTCTGTGGGGCGGGAGCCTCCAGGGTCACCTCTCTGTCCGTTTGACTGACCGACCGACCGACCACAAGAAACCCTGGCCCTAACTGTCTCATAAACCCTGGCTTCGGTCTGCTGCACTGCATTCTGTTGCCACCTGTCCCTCCAATAGGCAACACACAATCCGCCATTTTCCCACGTTGCTTACGACGCGTATAGGCCTTGTCTCTATATCTTGCTATGGGGGTGAGCAGCTAAATGTTTGCCTTTGGAGGTTACCCTGGATCTGAAACAGATATACTTCAACAAATAGTCTACATGTGTTAAAAACAACTTTGTATTCCAGTTTTTTTTCCTTTTTCTTTTTTGCTCTATAAAGAGAAGACTAAAGATGTGTTCTCTCACCCACCAGGGCTTCAATGATACCGAGTACAAGCTCAGGAGAATGATGATTTCCAACCTTGCGAAGCAGCATCAAGTGTGAGTGTCTTGCTTGGAAACCACTGGTTTTATTTTTGGCTACTAGCAGCAGCTTCTGGGCAGCTTCCTGAGCCCGCCACTGGGCTAAGCCCAAAGATTTCAGCTGCATTGAAAAGCTGATTATGTCAGCCTCCAGGTGCACTGGGTTGCATTAGGTTTAGCTAAATACATAAATATTTTGAATTGCTTGCTAGGTTCAGTGCTCACCCGCGTTTTTCTGAATGGCCGGGCATTCTGTACTCAACTTATTTTTTCTGAATGGCCTGGTCATCAGTGATGAAATCAGTGTATTTGCCTCTATGGCCTACTTTGTAGTGGTCAGACACTTCCAGAGTGTGTAGCGGAGCAAACTGGATATTTCTGACTGGCTTGGTATTTTGTGACAGTCTGATTGTATTTGCCTCAATGGCCTGCTATGTAGTTGTCAGACAGTTCCAGAGTAAATGGAGAAGCAAAGTAGATCTTTCAGAATGGCCTGGTCTCCAGTTATCAACTGAGTGTAATTGCCTCAATGGCCTACTTTGTAGTGGTCAGACAGTTCCAGAGTGTGTGGCGGAGCAAACTGGATATTTCTGACTGGCTTGGTATTTTGTGACAGTCTGATTGTATTTTTCTGAGTTGCAATCTAGTGGCTGGTCAATTCCAGAGATAGATTTTACACAGGGGTAAACGGGATATTTATGAGTGGCTTAATACTCTGTGATCAACTGCATTTGTCTGAATGACCGCTTACGTTGTGTTTGTCCTATGTGTCCGTGTATTATCGGTAATACAAAAGAACAGTTTAGGGCTGGAAAGTGGAATAAAAGGGACATATCCTTCTCAATTGGAGCAGTTAATCTCAGAGATTGAGTATTCAGAGGATGAGACTGAATCTTTTTGGCATTATATTATGCCATCAACCACATTGTCTCAATTGAAATACAAGTTTGCGACAAGATATGCAATAGCAGTGATTCCCAACAGATGATAGAACACCTATTTAGATATTCAACCTCGGGAATGTTCACCCCTGGGGTCATCAACCACATTTGTCTCATTTGCATGGTATGCAGCGGTGTACGGGTGAGTCCCCTGTACACCACGCCCTGCCAGGTGCTATCTATTTTTTATGCAGCGACCAGCCAATTCTAGAAATAGAGTACCGGTATACAGCGGAGGAGACTGGGTTTCTAGAAATGGCTTACTATAATATGATCAGCTGTAGTTGTCTCAATTGCATGGTAAAGCAGCGACCAGCCAATTCTAGAAATATTGCATACGGTTGAGGAGACTGGGTCTCTAGAAATGGCTTACTATAATCTGATCAGCTGTATTTGTCTCAATTGCGTGTAAAGCAGCGACCAGCCAATTCTAGAAATAGAGTATATGGCGGAGGAGACTGGGTCTCTGTAAATGGCTTACCATTATCTGACCAGCTTCATTTATCTCAATCGCTTGGTATGCAGCGACCAGCCAATTCCAGAAGTAGAGTATACAGCGGAGGAGACTGGAGTGTGGCGGTCTGTAATCTCTGAACTGCGACAGATGTACCCAAAGCACGCATGCAAGGATTTCTTGAAGACCTTCCCTCTGTTCGAGTTCAAAGATGATGAGGTACGAGGCAGAGATTTTTATATCTGTATATCAAAGTGTGTGATGTGTATACTTATAACTGAGTGCGCTTGTTTACGCATGTGCGGACGTGTACAAGTATGTGTATGTGCACAAGTATGTGTATGTGTACAAGTATGTGTATAGGCACATGTACCCATGTTGATTCAACCTGCAGATGGTGAGCGAAATGCAGGCTAATACACAATTTAATCAAAACAGAAAAGTATTGCCACAGTGGCTGAAAGACTGACCTGTGGACATGAGTGTATGTCCCTCAGTTGCAATACCTGTCTGATTTTCTTGCATCTACGATTTGATGGAGCATCCGTCCTGTGCCTGGGGAGGGATGCCATTGTATCCAACACCTTCATTAAGGATCTTCTCGGTGTCCCAATCAAACACACACCATGCGCCTGTTGTCGTCCGACATCACCAACACCACACACCAACACCACACACCAACACCACACACCAACACCACACACCAACATGCACCTGTGTGGACACGAGTGTAGGTCCCTCAGCTGCAGCACCTGTCTGATGTTCTTGCATCTACAACTGGATGGCACATTTGCCTTGTACCTGAGAAGGGATGCCAATGTAGCCAACAATTTATTCTTGGATCTTCTTGGAGCTCCTTGTTTCGCCAATCAAACACATACATCACGAGCTTGTTGTCGCCCGACATCACCCTCACTACCACCAACACCTAACACCCAACACCATGTACCTGGGGAGGGATGCCATTGTAGCCACTGACTGTGTGGACATGAGTGTATGTCCCTCAGCTGCAATACCTGTCTAATGTTCTTGCATCTGCGACTGGATGGTGCATCCACCCTGTACCTGAGGAGGGATGCCAATGTAGCCAACACTTTCTTCTTGGATCTTATTGGATCATATTGGATCTTATTGGATCATATTGGATCTTCTTGGATCTTATTGGATTTTATTGTTTCGCCAATCGAAGACATACATCACGAGCCTGTTGTTGCCCGACATCACCATCACCAACACCCACCACACAACACCAACAACACCCACCATCCACCACCTCATACCCGCCACCCAACACCATGTACCTGGGGAGGGATGCCACCATAGCAACTGAATGTGTGGACATGAGTGTAGGGCCCTCAGCTGCAACACCTGTCTGATGTTCTTGCACGTACGACCGAATGGCGCATCCGCCATCTGCCTGCGGAGGGATGCCATCGTATCCAACACCTTCATTAAGGATCCCCTTGGTGTGCCAATCAAACACACGCTCCACGAGCCCCGTCATAAGCCTGTTGTAATTGGACAGCACCACCACCATCACCCACCACCCACCACCCACCAACACCACCCACCAACACCACCCACCAAAACCACCCACCAACACCACCTACCAACACCACCCACCAACACCACCCACCAACACCACCCAACTACACCACCCACCAACACCACCCACCAACACCACCCACCAACACCACCCACCAACACCACCCACCAACACCACCCAGTAACACCACCCACCAACACCACCTACCAACATCACCCACCAACACCACCCACCAACACCACCTACCAACACCACCCACCAACACCACCCACCAACACCACCCACCAACACCACCCACCAACACCACCCACCCACCGACCAACACCACCCACCAACACCACCCACCAACACTACCTACCAACACCACCCACCAACACCACCCACCAACAACACCCACCAACAACACCCACCACTATGTACCTGTGTGGACATGAATGTAGGTCCCTCAGCTGCAACACCTGTCTGGTGTTCTTGCATCTACGACTGTATGGTGCAATTGCCCTGTAACTGGGGTGGGATGCCTTTGGAGCCAACAATTTCATTAAGAATCTTCTTGGTGTGTCAATCAAACACACGCACCATGAGCCAAGCCACGAGCCTGTTGTAATCGGACATCACTGCCACCGTCCACCAATCCCAACCACCAACCCCACCCACCAACATGTTCCTGTGTGGATATGAGTGTAGGTGCCCCAGCTGCAGCACCTGTCTGATGTTCTTGCGTCCACGACTGGATGGCGAATCCGCCCTGTAGCTGGTCTCATGCATCCAAGGGAGTTCCTAAACGGCCTGGCATTCAAGTAAGTAGGTTACAGCAATATGATATCATGTCGTCACATGATATCATATGATGCTGGTAGTCGGACTCGTGAAAAAACATCATTTATATACAATATCACATGATGCAATTTGTATGATATCATATGATGCCGGTAGTCTAACTAGGATAAAGTTATCATTTATATGCAAATATCATATGATGCAATTTGTATGACATCATATGATATCAGACTTGCCTTTGGTCAACATCATATGATATGCCGGTCCCTACAAGTAAGGGATATCTGATAAAATATATCAGTAGTACTCCTTATTACGAGGAGCTCGTCAATGGCCTTGCTTTCAAGCAAGTGATAGCTGGATAAATATATAAATAATACATAGATAAATAAAGAAATTAATATTATGCCTTATTACGAGGAGCTTCTCAAAAGCCTTGCGTTCAAGGAAGTGACAGCTGAATAAATGAATGAATGAATAAATATGAGATAAATAAATAAATAATTATATAGTACGCCATGAGATGAATAAATATGAGATAAATAAATAAATAATTATATAGTACGCCATGAGATGAATAAATATGAGATAAATAAATAAATAATTATATAGTACGCCATGAGATGAATAAATATGAGATAAATAAATAAATAATTACATAGTACGCCATGAGATGAATAAATATGAGATAAATAAATAAATAATTATATAGTACGCCATGAGATGAATAAATATGAGATAAATAAATAAATAATTATATAGTACGCCATGAGATGAATAAATACGAGGAGCTCGTCAATGGCCTTGCTTTCAAGCAAGTGATAGCTGGAGAAATAAATAAATATAGAAAAAATAAAGAAAAAAATAAAAAAATATAGAAAAAATCAAATAGTACGCCTTATTACGAGGCGCTCCTTAAAAGCATTGCTTTCCAGTAAGTGGTAGCTGAATGAATAAATACATACATAGTATGCCTTATTCCGAGGAGATCCTCAACGGCCTTGCTGAGCTGCCTAGTAGCTGCTACGCGTAGCCCAAATACGAAACAGTGACCATGAGCGTCAATTTTGTGCTGCCCGCAGGTACTTTCACTCTACACAGCACATCCGCCATCCCAGCCTCAAATAATCAAGATATTCTGAAACTATCAGAAGGGGTTGGATTAACTGGCACTTAATGACCTGCAGGTACTTGCACTCCACACAGTACATCCGCCATCCCAGCCTCAAATAATCAAGATATTATAAAACTATCAGAGGGCGTTGAATTAGCAGGCCCTTAATGACCTGCAGGTACTTTCACTCTACACAGTACATCCGCCATCCCAGCCTCAAATAATCAAGATATTCTAAAACTATCAGAAGGGGTTGGATTAACTGGCACTTAATGACCTGCAGGTATTTTCACTCCACACAGTACATCCGCCATCCCAGCCTCAAATAATCAAGATATTATAAAAATATCAGAAGGGGTTGGATTGACAGGCACTTAATGACCTGCAGGTACTTTAACTCCACACATTACATCCGCCATCCCAGCCTCAAATAATCAAGATATTATAAAAATATCAGAGGGCGTTGAATTTGCAGGCACTTCATGACCTGCAGGTACTTTCACTCTACACAGTACATCCGCCATCCCAGCCTCAAATAATCAAGATATTATAAAACTATCAGAGGGCGTTGAATTTGCAGGCACTTAATGACCTGCAGGTACTTTCACTCTATACAGTACATCCGCCATCCCAGCCTCAAATAATCAAGATATTATAAAACTATCAGAAGGGGTTGGATTAACAGGCACTTCATGACCTGCAGGTACTTTCACTCTACACAGTACATCCGCCATCCCAGCCGGCCCTCCTACACCCCAGAACCTGACGTCTGCCATGAACTGCTAGGCCACGTGCCCATGCTAGCTGACGAGAACTTCTCTCGTATGATCCAGGCCATAGGCATTGCATCAATGGGGGCCTCGGACAAAGAGGTAGGTTGCACTGCCTAGAGAATATATTTTTGACTATGTCACTATCTCCTTGTCTTCTTTACCACCTCTTCTTTGCCATCTCTTTATCTGCTTTACCATATCTTTGTCTGCTTTACCATCACAACCTCTGTTGTTGTCGTCTACGATTGATCTAGATAGATGAGCTCCCTGACTCTTGTACTGCCCTTTATTGTTCACAAACCTGGCACCTAAGGTTTACCGGTTATGGAAAACAAAAAATGAGGGATTACCGTATCAAACATACCCGTGCGTCCGTGTGTCACAATTTCTTTCTCAGGTTTCTTGACAAACCACCGGAAAAAGGCACATTCTATGTCATATATAATTGATACGACTTATTTGTACTACCCTTTGTTGCTAACAGATTTGGCATCTGACTAAAGTGTACTGGTACACCGTGGAATTCGGAGTCGTTATGGAAGCTGGCGAATTGAAGGCATTTGGTGCAGGTCAGTCAAAAATAAATAAATAGTACGCCTTATTATGTGGCGTGAGGTTTAGGGGTCCGGCTCATTTGCTTGCAGTGGGGCCAACCACCAAAGTTCATTATTTTGTATAACAGGATTTTCACCCCAGGAGGTGGGATTCCTTCTACAGTTGGTATCAATCATTAAATAATGTGCCTTACCCCTGGCTAACCTGATCTTAATCTTATGTAAAGTGTGTGATTAGTCACGGTCCTGGGGACCTGAATTCAATGGAGTGCCTGTCCCACATACCACTCTTGCCCTATCCTTTATCTTCCTTCCTTGAAACCAAAACCATGGTCCTAAACCAGAACCACATCATCAGCTGTGTGTGCACATGTATGTATTCATGTATGTATGCATGTTGGTACGTATGTATGTATGCATGTATTTTCCTAAACCACAATCACATCATCAGCTGTGTGTACACATGTATGTATTCATGTTTGTACGCATGTAGGTACGTATTTATGTATGCATGTAGGTATGTAGGTATGTATGTATGTATGCATGTATGTACATATGTTACAGTCCCGGTAGCCACTTAGCTAAATGGACTTGCCAAACCTCAAACAATACAGATCAACTATAAATTGGTAGGAGGGGCTAGCTCAAAAAAACACTTGGTGAACTCAGCTATGACATGCCTGGATCTAAACCCTGATCTTTAACACGGCAACCTGTTCATTGTAGACCCTCCTGCCATGGTTAGGCAGGTCCCTTTAGCCTATTTGGTATATCCCTGGACTGTAACAACATACAAAAACCTTTACCTAGTCTTGAACCCTGTACCTCCCCCCGTCAGGAATTCTTTCATCATTTGGCGAGCTGGAGCACATGGCATCAGGCGGGGCTGCAACCAGCCCTCTGGACCCCTTTGCCAAGCAACCACCGATGAGTTACAAGGATGGATACCAACAACAGTGGGTGCACCACTTTTCTGTTGCCTAGCTTTTGTAAACTGCGACACTTTCTGTTGTGCTCATCGCCAAATGTGCACCTTTTGGGTCAGGGGCTGCCAAATAGACTTTACAAATGTGCCCAACCCTTCGAAAATGAGGTCTTCAAGGTTTTGTCTTGATTGTTTGAGTTTGGGAACGTACCTTATGTCTATTGGGCTACCTCTGAAATGTAACATACATGCAAACAGCTCATCAGTGTGTTTCTCGTTTTAGCCCCTCCTGATATCCTGGTTGGGAAAGCTCATTTAGTCTTTTTGGCTACCACTGGAATGTAACAACATACATACGTACGTGCTAGATAGGTAATTTTGATGGTTCTTTTAACTGTTTCTTAATTATTGTCACTCTTGCGCATGACAATTCTCCCCATCTGAAATCTTGAGTTTATGCAACATGCATGATTGCTGAATTGAGAGCCTCACACTCCCTGTAAAACCACAAAAATGCAGATGCATGAGTATGAAGATAGTGGGACACAGCTTACTGATTTTGTGCTTTGAATCCAGCTCCTCATATAAAATATTCCCCACCACAGGTACTTTTCCCTAGACAACTTCGATTGTCCAGGGAAAATTTGTTTTTCCTTGTTTACATTTTTCTTCTTCTTTGTCTAGGGAAAATTGCTTTTCCTTGTTTACATTCAAAAAACGATTCCCACCACAGGTACTTTTCCCTAGACAACTTCGATGAGGGCACTGCCATGTTGTTGGACTATGCAAACAAGATCCGCAGTCAGAAGGAAGAAGATTCCCAGCTGTTGCCATAACACAAGGGTAGCCAAATCATCTGGAGCAGGGCCTGTCTTTTCCGCTTTTCTTAGCAGCTTCTAGGCAGCTCCCTAAGGCAGCCACTGTGCTGCACCCAAGTGTGTCATCATCTCAGGATTGTGTGATCAGCTTCAGGGGGCACTATGCTGCGTTAGTTTTGGCTGGATAGCCAGTCAGGGGAGCTGCCTTGAAGCCGCTGCTCGTAGCTAAAAGTATAAGCACTGTGCTGCAGCCAGTTGGTACTACTCTAAACTAGCTAAATAGGCATTGTGACTTGACCAAGAGACTTGACCAAGCTCAGAAAATCTAGGCCAACTCCAGCTAAACAGGCATTTGGGGAAGCAGGTCAGAATCTAATAGCAATTAGATAAATAGGCTCAAGAGAATTGACCAAGAGAATTTACCAAGCTCAGACAATCTAGGCCAACTCCAGCTAAATAGGCATTGTGGGAAGCAGGTCAGAATCTAACAGCAATTAGCTAAATAGGCTGAAGAGACTTGACCAAGCTCAGACAATCTACGCCAACTCCAAATAAACAGAAATTGATGAAGCAGGTCAGATTTATGTTTGTTACAGTCCAGGGGTAGGCCAAATAGGCTTTAGGGACTTGCCCAACCGTATAGGAAGGGCTTAAAAATAAAAAGCACAGATGAACTTAACCCCAAACTATTGTTTAATCGACGGGGGGGCTGAGTTCGTGCTACAGTGATGATTTAATTATACAATATAATTAAATCATCATCTCAGGTCCTAAGAACAGAGTTTAAATTTTGCAGATGAGAGAAGGTTGGAGCTGTGGGGTTAACACGTCCGAGTGCAGTTCGATCCCCGTGGGGGCATACTTGAACAGCGGCAGTTAGTCCATAGGAGTCGTGTTTCAGTACTAAGTTGAACCTCTTGCGAGGACACCTCTGGCCTCTGGGTAACGTCCTGGCGGGAGCTAACGTTATGTTATTGGCGGCAGTGTACCAGACCGACATCTGATTCAGATGTCAGTCTGGTACGCTGGCCCCAATAACATATTAGGTGCTGGGTTCTATTATTTGTCTTTCCCTTGTGGGTTGCTTTGCACTTGTCCGTTGTTATGCCACGTTTTCATGAATGGACTCAAGAGTGCTGAGATCAGGTGGTGTAGGGCATTTTTTTGTTTGTGGATACCCAACAAAACAGGTGCTGTGGAGCATTTTTGTTCGTGGATACCCAACAAAACAGGTGCTGTGGAGCATTTTTTGGTTTGTGGATACCCAACAAAACAGGTGCTGTGGAGCATTTTTGTTTGTGGAAACACATTCTAGAACTTGCTTTGCAAGCGGAAATGGATGCACGTACTCGAGATGATTCATACTTCCACGTGTAGGCTGAATCTCCGCATGCAGCCAAGCCCAGCCAAGTGGTCGGCCAAGGTTATTGGATGTGCCTCAGGATTTTGGTTTCGACCTTTCCTCAGAATGATACATGCAACCTTGCACTGTATTTATATATTCATTCGTTGCTTGGGTAGAGAAATGCACTTTTGTTTTCTAGCTATGTGCTGTTTTACTGCTTGTACCGTCAAGTGCGCAGGTTGCTGAAATGGGGGGTTGTATGTTGTTACAGTCCAGGGGTAGGCCACATAGGCTCAAGGAAATTGACCAACCATAACCATGGAATGGGGGGTTGCACCAGGGCAACATGAGATGTATCTTAGTTGATGGTTATATGGTTGTAATAACCTGATCGGATATTCGTCCATGGTAACAAATACACAATAAAAGCTTAATTAAAGCACTACAACAGTTGGGCGCCGTTTGTGTGTGCCCAACTGCCCAAGACACTTACTGGGGTACAGCTGCCCCAGCACCAGCTTCCACTGTGCGACTGTGTCAGTGGAGACCTGCAAGGAGCCAAGGAGTTGAACCAGTTCAAATGATTGTGAGGGTCACATCCCCTGAAAATATATCCGACTATCCTAATGTCTGGTCTATCCTCTGCAGATCAAAGGATTGAACAAAAAATAGTGTGGTCGCATATCATGCACTAGCTATATTTATTTTAGGATGCCTCGGATTATGGACGAGCACACTTCAAACCAACCGTGAAAAAAGAAATCGCTAAGATGGCCTGAAGATGGCAGCTCTTTACATCTTATTTTCAGCTTTATTCGGCGTCACTAAATCGCGTTACTGCTTTCATGCTTTCTCTTCGCTTCCTAGCACAGTTTACGCCTTGCTAACTCGCTTACCGATAAGTTTTCGTATATAGCGGTACATACATTTTTCTGTCTCGCGTTATTGCTTACCGATAATTCAGGCAGCAACCCAGACGCTTCAGACTCTAAATACTTCGCCACGTGTCTCGATGCAGTGGCCAACACATCCTTGTGCACTAGCAAGTCCCCATCCTTGCATTTTAGTAGAAGATTGCCCTTATTCTGTCTCAATACCTCTTCTAGGGGCGACATGAAATTTCAGTAACGCGATCAAAGAGCAATTAATTAATATGCAAGGAATCCAAGGATCAATAAAACGGTAAAAAAAGATGTCAATCAGCTCCCAGTATTGGCATTTATGCTGCCGGATTCTGAGGAAGTGTGGAGCGTGTTCTAGTAAGAAACCCTAGCTGAACTAAAAAGGCCTGCTCTAGGATGCTCCTGTTCCACTATCTCCCCCCTCGGCTGACAACTCAGCCAATCATTGAATGACATGAACTTTGAAGAGCGGTGCGTGACATCCGACTGGCAGGCAGGCAACACTACACCACAATGCTGAGTGCAGAAAGCAACCATGAGGTCAGTTCAATGACATGTTACAGAACTCAGATTTTTGTCGTCGCCTATGAAACAGGCCCCAATACATGCCCTAGCCGGCCCTAGCTAGAATAACGTGGAACATCGTCTATCGTATCGTAAGCCCCTCACCGAACCTTCCTGCTCGGAAGCCACGACCATGACCTACGGCCGGCTGTCAGTGCAGCTAATTCCATTTGCATGGGCGCGTACCTGCCACAAGCAGCACCCTAAACGAGGACGCGACTCTTCAACATGCCTCCCATGCATCGCATCAATCCTCTGCGCTCCACAGCTAGCTCGTCATGCTCCTACAACCCGCCTTTCAATGGAGATAGGGTAGCGCAAGGAACCCCCCTGCGTACACCGCAGATCCGTTAGATCTGAGGTGAAGCGCGCAACCGCAGTTTGTAGCACTGCATCCCACGCATCATGGTCATCCCCAAGCTTTATATAAGCTGGCAGGAATACGAGCAGGGGCTAAGCAGCAGTGGCTGAGGTGCAGGTGGGAGTGGGAGCAGAGCTCCTGAACTCAGGTATGTTGGCATACCTCTGATAATGCATTTCCAGGGGATTTTCAGTGTAAATATATAAATCTTTGTATATACACCGAGGGGGGCAGGGATAAAGTTTGCAAACCGCATGTTCGGAAATTGTTTTTTCACCCCTGATCCCCCCCCCTACCCCCCCCCCCCCCCGAGGCTTCACATCTGGACACCCAGATAGTATAACAAAGTGAAAGGGGGTTCCATGAGCATCATCTCGTCAAGGCCTTTCCAACCATACAACAAAAAATAACAAATATCAAGTTTGGACAGTTATTCAGTTTTGAGTATTTGTACAATTTTCTTGGGTAGCTCAGTGGTCCGCGCCCTTGGAGGAGATCACCCAGGTATGAGACGGACTGAAGGCGTTATTTACCTGTCTATCTATCATTATCATTATCATTATCATGGGTTAATCGACTCAAATTGTATTCTGGAGCCTGAGGGTCTGCTCGGGTGTGGTGGGGGTGGGTCAGGGTGATGATGTGGGTGTGTGTGTGGTGTGTGGGGAGGAGGGTTGTGTGCGTGGTGGTGGTGGTGGTGGGTGGGGGTGGGGGTGGGGGTGGGGGTGGGGGGGGCTAGACCTCAGGCTCGACTGCTTTAGGAACTTCGTCAGGGACCAGAATTCAGAACGCGCATACGAACGCACGTTTTTCAGCCTAACTGCCGCTCGTGCGACGTTGGGTGCTAAGCTGTAGGTGACGTCCAGCCTGGCGTTCAGCCTGGATGTGCCTTCCAGGGCACCCACCAATTACACACTGGGTGTAACAGACTAACATTTGCAGATTTGTACTCTTCTCGTCGTTCCCTTCTCGATGGTGCACTTAACGCTCAAAAATCCGCACTAGCAAGAAAGTTACACAAAGTACAAATAAAGTTGGGAAAACGGTTGGACCCCCTCCCTCTATCTCGGCGGCCCGTGTGTGTATCGACATTATTTTTGTGTGTATCGACTATTGCTTGCAATTCTCTATCCATATCGAACATGAGATACGAAATGTTTTTTCTTGCCACCCCCCTCGATATACACAGTGTATACATGTTAGCATGCGTATAGTTAATCTTTACATTCGTTTGTCTACAAGCATTCGACCTGACAAAACATGGGGCGTTGTTGGTTCGGCTATTGTCTGCTACCTGAGTTAGTCGGCACCCCATGTGCAGCAGACAACTTTTCAAGTGGGAAAGCTGGATCCTTATTCTTTACATACAGGTGGTTCCAGGTGTCCCCCCACCGTATCCCCAACTCTGAAAACACCCCCAGCGTGAAACCTGGATCCTCATTTGTCAAAGAAATTGTGGCAGTTTCCCCCCCACCTTGGCCCAAGCTTCCTAAGGTATCCTGGCAAGTGGGAAATCTGGATCCTTATTGTTTTAGGGAGACATGCGTTAGGTTCCCCCCCCCCCACACACACCATACACCAAGCTTTCTAAGGTACCCTGTCAAATGGGAAACCTGGAACCTTATTTTTGATAGAACCATTATTATTTATAGAAACATAGTGACAAACTACCAACTGCCAGGTTATCCTTAGTGTTTCCCTTGTTGGATGGAGTCGACTTATTTTTTCCATTCACGGTTCCATCACATTCTTGTACACCTTTAACCTCTGAGATCAACATACGTGTAATGGTTACTTAAAAAATAGTCCAAGACCTGATAGTAAGGCAAGGCCGGGAACTCCAATGCCCCTGAAAACAATAGCTACGAAGAGGCAGCGAGTGGGGCGTACCCCGTTACCTTGCATTACAAGTTAGGGCCAACATGCAGTACTAGCGATTTACAACAAATGATAGAGCACCTACTAGGATACTCAACCTCAGGATTGTTCATCCCTGGAAGTTTATACGCCCTGTGTTCCTTCCGTAGCTTAATCTAAGTCATCTCAGCCATGATTCAGTGAAGTAGATCCAGACATGGACTGTTCAGAAATGTGGACTCCCCAGGACCTTGGAGCTTCAACTCTGTTACGTGGCTTCAGCCTTAAGGCTGACCGCTGTCCTTGGTAGTAAAAAACAACATTCAACGTCTTCAAATGCGAACTTTATCTTTCTTCTAGTACTTGATCTTATGGCCTCCGTCGTATCAGTACGATTTGCTGAGGGGTAGAACTTGTAAATAGCCCCTGAGGATAGTGCAGAATTATCTTGATTACTTTTCAAGCATGGGCGAGTCCATTCAGCCTGATTGGTTACCCCCCTAGACTGTAACATGCATACATCGCATGATCAGTTGTTGCCCTCAAATAAACGGGAGTTGTGCACCTTCTCCACACACCAATATTTCTGGGGGGGTAATACTTCACCCACCCTCTCAAGTCCCTCGCTTCACCCTCAGGCAGCCGAGGATTAGGATACAATTTGAGTATAGTGCTGCAAAATGCAAAGCGCGACCAAAAGAATGGACAAAAACACAACACTGCGACAACCTCTGTGCCTTCTTCAGCGAGGTCAAGTATCCGACTTTCTAGTCGGATATTATGCCTGAGTTTCCCTTGCCCAATCTGCTAGAAATGCTGCTGCTGCTGCACTTGCTCCAAAGGCTGCACCAAAGGCTGCTACACTGTGTGCTTGAACAGCACACCCAGGCTTAGACACGCCACCTGGAACAAGCAAATGCACGATGCCACTCAAAAATATGATAAAAAGAGCACAAAAGTAAACACAAAACTCCAGCACCCTCTGTGCCTTCTTCTGTGAGATTGAGTATCCTGGCACAGAAGACAGTATGCATCCCAGAAACGTCCACAAACGCTCTGGACAGGTACGCAGATAGGGCCATATATCGCTAATGCATCCAGCTGCAGCACTGATAGCACCGGGTGAGGTGACCGCCAAAATGACCTTCACCAGTGTACCTGGGGCCAATAGATCCAATTCCTGGTCCACCTTGCCAGCTGCAGCCTGGTCCCGGAAACTTGGGCTGTGCCGCTTACTCAAAAACAATAGGCAGGCATCCCTCAACCCCTCCAACTGGATCTCCTCAGCAGTGACAAGCCACTTGAGGACATATCCGGGCTTTTCCGTGTCCATAGTGAAGCTGAGGGGAAGCTTGACCACCAAGGAAGACGATACATCGGACAGTAACATGGCCAGCTCCCACTGCAGCGTGGGCAAAGGCAGGGGGGCTGTCAGGGTATTGTTTTTAGTGTAATTAAAGGATTGATACCCAAGGTTATTGATCTCCCAGCAGTCAACACCATCAGTAAAGTACACAAACAATGGCATAGAGAATCCCAGAAAGAACATCACTGATGAGCACAACAAGGCTGGTACTCAGTAGAGTGTGCCAAGGGTTGACAAATGTGTCCAAGATTTCTTTGGGGCACCCTTCTTGCATGGTCAGCAAGGGTACTAGATTTTTTAGTTTGGTGATTTTAAGGCAGTGATTACATTCAAAAGTCACTAGATATCGCTACATTAAATGTTTCCATTTATATCATGCTATGTTTCGTGGCAGGCTTGCTCTCTATATACGTGCGTACACCAATTATTTGAGTGAGTGAGTGAGTGAGTTTAATACCCAGCCTATGTCTTTCCACCTTGTGCCCTCCAATCTACAAATCGAACAATATTCTTGTTATATATGACTTCTAAATATTGTTGTTAGTTCCATTCCTCTTCAATAACTTGTTTTTGTATCCGACATAGTAAGATGCGCAATCATCCGACTTTGTTGATTGGCCATTATTGCTAGTTGGAAGTAACGTTCAACACAATTTACCTTCTGTGCGATGCCAAGAACCTCAATTGTGTCTTCGAGCCCAAGCTCAGGCCTAGGACATACTGCAGGAGTGCGGGAAGTCAATATAACATATGAGATTCCTAAGTAAAGGGAAGGATATTGATTGATTGGTATGATGAGGAACATAAAAGTTATCATCATTCACCAACCACATTGCATATGTGCATCACTCATCTTCCTATTGGAGAGCATTATTCTTCCTCCCTGTATCCTCCTCTCGTTGTTTGACGCATACCGGTAGACATCGTGTAAATATCTTCCTGATATACCGGTACAAAAATACTCTGTTTTCACCAACTGTATTCCCCCTGCTAGCTGACGCCCCCTCTCGATCACTTTTTCAAGGTTGACTCTAGTATTGTCCAGACTCTCCCTGATCCCACTGTTACAAGGCGCATCAGGCTCTTCCAGGGGTCTCTGCTGAAATGCTGCAATTAATTATAAATATGCCGATGTGATAGCCAGGTAGGATATCCGTCCATGGTAACTACTAGAAGAAGCCGAATTATTGAACTAAAGCAATCCGACTCTTACTGGGATACAGCTGCCCCAGTACCAGCTTCCACTGTGCGATTGTGTCATAGGAGACCTACAGGGAGTTCAACCAGCTCAAATTAGTTTCAAGGTGGGAGACCTACCACAGCCAAGACATTCGACAATTTTAATTCCTGGTCAAGATAACCGGATGCTCAAAATGTATGATTGTATGTCATAAATCTAGCTACTGCATCAGTGCATCATATATATGATCAACATACAGGAGCTAGATTTATCAGAAGATACCTTAGATTAAGGCAGAGCGCAATTAAAATTAATCGGGGGAAAAATCGCTAGTATGGCAGAGCTGCCACACAAGAGCTCTCTTGTGTAATGTTTAGTGCTTCATTCGACTTCCATTCACTGCTTTTTTGTTAGACTACTTTCTCCTTGCTTCCAAGCACAGTTTCCTGTTTTACATACCGATAGTTCAGGCAGCTTCGCAGCCGCTTGGGACTCTAAATAGTATTCCAGCTTCCTTGACGCAGTGGCCAATACATCTTTGTGCACTAGCAATTCCCCATCCTTGCATTTTAGCAGAAGATTTCCCTTCTTCGGTTCCAAGATCTTCTCCAGCGCCGACATGGAATTTCAGCAACGCGATCAAGGAGCAATAAATATTAAGGGATCAATTCAGCAATAAACCGCAAGATATAAATCAGACACCAACGTTGCCGGTTATGCTGGGATTTTGAGGGGGAGCGATCTAGGAAGCCCTAGTTAAAATCTTTGAAATATGAAGGCTGACAACATGAGCCTTACAGAGCGGTGCGTGACAGCCGACAGACAGACTGCAAACACTACAACAATACACTCCTGAGTACAGAATGCAATCAAATGATGGGGTCATGGCCACATGGGTTCAGTTCAAATTGATTACCGCCCCCGTATTAGGGAGCAAACCCAGTACGGCAGGCGTACTGCCGGAGGCGGAGGCGGAGGAGGAGGAGGAGGAGGAGGACAAGTTAGCCCTAAGGGTTCGGCGTTCGGGATACGCCAGCCGGCGTTGCGCGTGACTCAGCGGCTCGGGACCGAGACCGAGGTCGAGGTGCGAGACCGAGGTCGAGACCAAGGTCGAGACCGAGACCGAGGTCCGAGACCGAGACGTAGACCGAGACCCAGGTCCGAGATCGAGACCCAGGTCCGAGATCGAGACCGAAGTCCGAGGTCCGTGACCGAGATCGAGGTCCGAGACCGAGACCGAGACCGAGACCGAGGTCCGAGACCGAGACCGAGACCGAGACCGAGGTCGAGACCCAGGTCCGAGACCGAGACCGAGACTGAGACCGAGACCCAGGTCCGAGATCGAGACCCAGACCTAGGTCCGAGATCGAGATCCAGGTCCGAGATCGAGACCCAGACCGAGACCGAGACCCAGGTCCGAGACCCAGACCCAGGTCCGAGATCGAGACCCAGGTCCGAGACCGAGACCCAGGTCCGAGACCGAGGTCCGAGATCGAGACCGAGACCGAGACCGAGACCGAGACCGAGACCAACCACAGACCCACAGACCCGCGCAGACCCCACAGGGGCCCCCAAGGGGGGCAGGGGGCGGCATTCTGGTTATTACCGCCCCCGTATTAGGGAGCAAACCCAGTACGGCAGGCGTACTGCCGGAGGCGGAGGAGGCGGGGGAGGCGGAGGAGGAGGAGGACAAGTTAGCCCTAAGGGTTCGGCGTTCGGAGCGCTCTCGGGACACGCCAGCCGGCGTTGCGCGTGACTCAGCGGCTCGGGACCGAGACCGAGGTCCGAGACCGAGACGCAGGTGCGAGACCGAGGTCGAGACCGAGACCCAGGTCCGAGGTCCGAGATCGAGACCGGGACCCAGGTCCGAGATCGAGGTCCGAGACCGAGACGCAGGTCGAGACCGAGACCCAGACCGGGACCCAGGTCCGAGATCGAGACCCAGACCCAGACTGAGACCCAGGTCCGAGATTGAGGTCCGAGATCGAGACCCAGGTCCGAGATCGAATCCCAGGTCCGAGATCGAGACCTAGACCTAGGTCCGCGATCGAGACCCAGACCTAGGTCCGAGATCGAATCCCAGGTCGGAGATCGAGACACTGACCGAGGTCCGAGATCGAGACCCAGGTCCGAGATCGAGACCCAGGCCTAGGTCCGAGATCGAGACCCAGGTCCTAGATCGAGACCCAGGTCCGAGGTCCGAGACCGAGGTCCAAGATCGAGACCGAGACCCAGGTCCGAGACCGAGACCGAGACCACAGACCCACAGACCCGCGCAGACCTCACAGGGGCCCCAAGGGGGGCAGGGGGCGAGACCCAGACCGAGACGTAGACCGAGACCGAGGTCCGAGACCCAGACCGAGATCGAGACCCAGACCAAGGTCCGAGGTCGAGACCTAGGTCCGAGATCGAGACCCAGGTCCGTGACCGAGACCTAGGTCCGAGATCGAGACCCAGGTTCGAGACCGAGACCGAGGTCCGAGATCGAGACCGAGACCGAGACCAACCACAGACCCACAGACCCGCGCAGACCTCACAGGGGACCCCAAGGGGGGGCAGGGGGCGGCATTCTGGTTACCGCCCCCGTATTAGGGAGCAAACCCAGTACGGCAGGCGTACTGCCGGCGGAGGCGGAGACAGCCGAGGAGGACAAGTTAGCCCTAAGGGTTCGGCGTTCGGAGCGCTCTCGGGACACGCCAGCCGGCGTTGCGCGTGACTCAGCGGCTCGGGACCGAGACCGAGGTCCGAGACCGAGACGCAGGTGCGAGACCGAGGTCGAGACCGAGACCCAGGTCCGAGACCGAGACGCAGGTCGAGACCTAGACCCAGACCGAGACCCAGGTCCGAGGTCCGAGACCCAGGTCCGAGACCGAGACCCAGGTCCGAGATCGTGACCCAGACCTAGGTCCGAGACCGAGACCCAGGTCCGAGATCGAGACCTAGACCTAGGTCCGAGATCGAGACCCAGACCTAGGTCCGAGATCGAATCCCAGGTCCGAGATCGAGACACTGACCGAGGTCCGAGACCCAGATAAAGACCCAGACCGAGATCGAGACTCAGACAGAGACCGAGACCAACCACAGACCCACAGACCCGCGCAGACCCAGGGAGGGACGGGGGCGGCATTCTGGTTACCGCCCTCAACTAAGCAGATACACCACGGTTACACCGCTCACACTGGCGGAGGAAGAGCAATTTAACCTAAGGGTTCGGCGCCCGTGAGCGCCCTCGGGCGACGCCAGCCGGCGTTGCGCATGACCTGCGGATGCCGTTTGGAAGCTTCGAGACGCAGAAGACCGAGACCGAGACCGAGACCGAGACCGAGACCGAGACCGAGACCGAGACCGAGACCGAGACCGAGACCGAGACCGAGACCGAGACCGAGACCGAGACCGAGACCGAGACCGAGACCGAGACCGAGACCGAGACCGAGACCGAGACCGAGACCGAGACCGAGACCGAGACCGAGACCGAGACCGAGACCGAGACCGAGACCGAGACCGAGACCGAGACCCAGACCCAGACCCAGACCCAGACCCAGACCCAGACCCAGACCCAGACCCAGACCCAGACCCAGACCCAGACCCAGACCCAGACCCAGACCCAGACCCAGACCCAGACCCAGACCCAGACCCAGACCCAGACCCAGACCCAGACCCAGACCCAGACCCAGACCCAGACCGAGACCGAGACCGAGACTTAGACCCAGACCGAGACCGAGACCGAGACTTAGACCGAGACTTAGACCCAGACCGAGACCGAGACTTAGACCCAGACCCAGACCCAGACCCAGACCAGACCCAGACCCAGACCCAGACCCAGACCAGACCCAGACCCAGACCCAGACCCAGACCCAGACCCAGACCCAGACCCAGACCCGACCAGACCCAGACCCAGACCCAGACCCAGACCCAGACCCAGACCCAGACCCAGACCCAGACCAGACCCAGACCAGACCCAGACCCAGACCCAGACCCAGACCCAGACCCAGACCATACCCAGACCCAGACCGACCAGACCCAGACCCAGACCCAGACCCAGACCCAGACCCAGACCCAGACCCAGACCCAGACCCAGACCCAGACCCAGACCCAGACCCAGACCCAGACCCAGACCCAGACCCAGACCCAGACCCAGACCCAGACCCCGACCCAGACCCAGACCCAGACCCAGACCCAGACCCAGACCCAGACCCAGACCCAGACCCAGACCCAGACCCAGACCCAGACCCAGCCCCAGACCCAGACCCAGACCCAGACCCAGACCCAGACCCAGACCCAGACCCAGACCCAGACCCAGACAGACCCAGACCCGACCCAGACCCACCCATACCCATACCCATGACCCATGACCCCGACCACCCATACCCATACCCATACCCCGACCCGACCCGATACCCCAATACCCAGACCCAACCACAGACCCAGACCCAGACCCGACCCTAAACCCATACCCTTACCCATACCCATACTTCAGACTCATACACCATACACCCATACCAGACCCAGACCCAGACCCAGACCCAGACCCATACCCTACCCATACCCAGACCCCGACCATACCCAACTCCATACCCAGACCCAACCCAGAACCCAGACCCAGACCCCTACCCGACCCAGACCCAGACCCATACCCATACCCATACCCAGCCCAGACCCAGAACCTCAACCCGACCCAGACCCAGACCACATACCCAGACCCACCCAACCAACCCATACCCATAACCGACCCGACTCCTACCCAGACCCATACCCAGACCGCTACCCAGACCCAGACCCAACCCCAGACCCCAGACCCAACCCATACCCAGACCATACCCAGACCCAGACCCATACCCAGACCCAGACCCGACACCAGAACCCCAGACCAGACCCAGACCCAGACCAGACCAGACCCCAGACCCAGACCCAGACCCTATACCCCCCGAGAAAGCAGGAAAGGACGCGTACATTGACAGCGTGGAGGACGAGGAAATCACAAGGCCGACCCGACCCGGGGCTGTCATTTCCTGTCCCCGCCTGTGCCTGGGCCAAACACATAAAACCAACCCAAACTACTTTCCTCTCCTTCTGCCTTTCCGCCTTGCTGACAGCCTAACCATGCGTCCTAGATAGCTACTGCTCGTAGACTGGGGGGAAATTGCCACTTGGGGGATATTTTGACCGGTCGATCACAGAAACTCGAGCCAAGCTACTTTCCTCGCCTTCTGCTTCTCTACCTTGGTGCCAGCCTTGCTTTGCGTCCTACTTATCTACTGCGAGTCGCCCGCGACCTCCCTCCTCCTTCGTCCCACTGTTGGAAATCCAACTGGGGGAATTTTTGAAATGCCGACGTACTACTCTCTGCCCGATGCGGATCTCAGAGCTTTAGCGAATAGACACCGCAGCAAAGTCCCGAAATGACCGGCGAGGACGTCGCCATGCATCCGAGGCAGTGGGGCGACGAGCCGCGTCCCCTCCAATCAGAGGGGGGGGGGGGGGGGGGGGGGGGGGGGGGGGGGGGGGGGGGGGGGGGGGAGGCAGTCATGGAGAGGGGGAGGGGGAGGCAGGTAGGCAGGCTGGCAGGTGATCCAGGGGGGAGCCAAACATGTCTGATCTGATAGAAGGTAGGTGTGTAGACATGTATGGCATGCATACAATCATGGAACCATGCATGCGTACAATGCAGGTGGGTAGGCATGTATGGCATAGATATGTGTATGCAGCCATGCAACCATGCAACAAGTAGGCCATGCAACCAGTAGCCATGCAACCCAGCGATCAGAAACCAAGTCGGCCATGCAACCAAGTAACCAATGCACTAGTATCCATTCACACCATGCAACCAGTACCACGCAACCAAGTAGCCATGCAACCAGTAAGCCATGCAACCGTAGCCATGCAACATGCACAAGTAGCCATCACCCTATAGCCATTCAACCAGCACCAAGTGCCTGCAACCTAGTAGCCATGCAACCATTCAAACCAAGTAGCCATGCAACCTAGTACCATCACCGTACCATGCAACCATTAAGCCACTGCAACCTAGGCCATTCAACATGCAACCAAGGTAGCCTGCAACAGTTATGCATGCAACCTAGTAGCCATGCAACCATGCAACCAAGTAGCCATGCAACCAAGTAGCCATGCAACCAAGTAGCCATGCAACCTAGTAGCCATGCAACCATGCAACCAAGTAGCCATGCAACCTAGTAGCCATGCAACCAAGTATCCATGCAACCAAGTAGCCATGCAACCTAGTAGCCATGCAACCCTGCAACCAAGTAGCCATGCAACCAAGTAGCCATGCAACCTAGTAGCCATGCAACCATGCAACCAAGTAGCCATTCAACCAAGTAGCCATTCAACCATGCAACCAAGTAGCCATGCAACCATGCAAACAAGTAGCCATGCAACCATGCAACCAAGTAGCCATGCAACCAAGTAGGAACCATCGACGGTGAGCGATCTAACATCTGATTTTGTAGCATCTGATTTTGTAACATCTGATTTTGTAGCAGCTAGTTATGTACAGAAAGACAGGAAGAGGGAGGCAGTCAGGCAGGCATGGAGAGAGGCAGGGGGAGGCAGGCAGGGAGAGTTACAGGGGGAGGCAGGCAGGCAGGCAGGCAGGTAGGCAGACATGGAGATATACAGGGAGAGGGAAGCAGGCATGGAGTGAGGCAGGGGGAGGTAGGCAGGCAGATGAGGGAGTGTGGTTGGCAGAGGGAGGCAGGCAGGCAGAGGATGGCAGTCATGGAGAAAGGGAGGGAGGCAACCAGAGTGAGGGAGGCAGGCAGAGTGAGGGAGGCAGGCAGAGGGAGGCAGGCAGAGGGAGGGAGGGAGGCAGGCAGAGGAAGGCAGGCAGGCAGAGGGAGGGAGGGAGGCAGGCAGAGGGAGGCAGGCAGGCAGAGGGAGGGAGGGAGGCAGGCAGAGGGTAGCAGTCATGGAAAAACGAAGGGAGGCAACCAGAGTGAGGGAGGCAGGCAGAGGGAGGGAGGGAGGCAAGTAGAGGGAGGCAGGCAGGCAGAGGGAGAAGGCAACCAGAGTTAGGGAGGCAGGCAGAGGGAGGGAGGGAGGCAGGCAGAGGGAGGGAGGAGGCAAGTAGAGGGAGTCAGGCAGGCAGAGGGAGAAAGGCAACCAGAGTGAGGGAGGCAGGCAGAGGGAGGGAGGGAGGCAAGTAGAGGGAGGCAGGCAGGCAGAGGGAGGAAGGCAACCAGAGTGAGGGAGGCAGGCAGAGGGAGGGAGGAAGGAAGGCAGAGGGAGGCAGGCAGGCAGAGGGAGGGAGGCAGGCAGAGGGAGGAAGGCAACCAGAGTGAGGGAGGCAGGCAGAGGGAGGGAGGGAGGCAGGCAGGCAGAGGGAGGCAGGCAGGCAGAGAGAGGCAGGCAGGCATAGAGAGGGAGGAGGCAGGCAGAGTGAGGGAGGGAGGAAGGCAGAGGGAGGAAGGCAGGCAGAAGGAGGGAGGAAGGAAAGAAGAGGGAGGGAGGGAGGCAGGGTGGGGGAGGCAGGCAGAGGGAGGGTTGGCAGAGGGAGGCAGGCAGAGGGAGGCAGGCAGAGGAGGTAGGCAGGCAGATGGAGGGAGGGAGGCAGGCAGAGGGTAGCAGTCATGGAAAAACGAAGGGAGGCAACCAGAGTGAGGGAGGCAAAGGCAGCAGGGAGGGAGGGAGGGCAAGTAGAGGGAGGCAGGCAGGCAGAGGGAGAAAGGCAACCAGAGTTAGGGAGGCAGGCAGAGGAGGGAGGGAGGCAGGCAGAGGGAGGGGAGGGAGGGAGCAAGTTAGGAGTCAGGCGAGCAGAGAGAAAGGCACCATAGTGAGGGAGGCAGAGGCATAGGGAGGAGGGAGGCAATAGAGGGAGGCAGGCGGAAGAGGAGGAAGGCAACCAAGTGAGGGAGGCAGGCAGAGGGAGGGGATGAAGGAAGCAGAGGGAGGCATGGCCAGGGCAGATGGAGGGAGGCAGGCAGTGGGGGAGCAACCAGAGTGAGGGAGGCAGGCAGAGGGAGGAGGGAGGCAGGGCAGGCAGAGGGAGGCAGTAGTCCAGGCAAGAGGAGGCGGCAGGCATAGAGAGGGAGGAAGGCAAGGCAAGTGAGGGAGGGAGGAAGGCAGAGGAGTAAAGGCATGCAGATAAGGCGGGGAAGGAAAGAAGAGGAGGGCGGGAGGCATGGTGGGGGGAGGCCGGCAGAGGGAGGTTGGCAGAGGGAGGCAGGCAGAGGGAGTGCAGGCAGTCATGCATGCCCGGTGCAATCCTTTCCCTACCTTTCAGTCCAGGGCCTGCAGTCCTGCCAGTCCTGTCCTTGCCGTTGCCCGAGGCCGATCCGTGCTTCCTCTTTCCTTCAGGCCAGGCAGTCGGAAGTCAGGGCGGCAGAGGGTAGGGATTCAGGCAGTCTATGAGAGTGCAGGCATGAGGCAGGCAGAGGGAGTCAGGCAGGCAGGCAGGCAGAGTGAGGGAGGCAGGCAGAGGGAGGGTTGGAAGCAGGCAGAGGATGTGTAGGCAGGCAGGCAGAGAGAGGGAGGCAGGCAACCAGAGTGAGTGAGGCAGGAAAGAGGTTGAGGACAGGCAGGCAGAGGGAGGAGTGCCTGCAGGCAGGCAGAGTGAGCAAGGCAGTCAGAAGTAAGTGTGCAGCATGCAGGCAGGAGAGGAGGTGAGGCAGGGGTGCCAAGTGAGGTGGCGAGGGAGGATGGCAGGCAGGTAGATGGAGAGAGGGCGGGGGTGGGCAGGTAGAGGAGGCAGGCAGAGGGTAGGGATGCATCCGGAGTGAGGGAGCATGCAGAGGGAGCAGGCAGGCCGAAAGGAGAGGCAGGGCAGGCAGAGGGAGGGAGGCAAAGCAGGCAAGTTTCAGGCATGGATAAAGTGAGTGAGGCAGGCAGAGGCAGAGGCAGATTGAGGGAGGAGGCAGAGGGATGCAGCAGGCAGGCAGATAGCTGGATGCAGGCAGAGGGATGCATGCAGGCAGAGGGAGGAAGAACCAGAGGGAGGGAGCCACGTGCAGGAGGTGGCTGCATGGAAAGGGCGGGAGTGATGCAGGGCAAGCAGGCAGCTGATGAGGGGAGGGAGGCAGAGTAGGCCGGCAGGCATAGGGAGGGGGGAGTGAGGAAAGAGTGAGGAGCATTGCAAGGGAGGGAGGGAGGCAGGCAGAGGGAGGGAGGCAGGCATAGGGAGGGAGGGAGGCAGGCAGAGAGATGGAGGCAGACAGAGGGAGGGAGGTGCCGCGGTGCCGCGGTTTCTCAAGAAAATGATAGAAGCATGAATTGGTGTCCTGTGCTCCTTTCACACTCTTCATTGTGCTGAAATTATCCTTGAGGATAGCCTTTGAGTGTGCCCTGATTTCTTGTATGCTCACGTCCTTTCTTTCCTTTCCTTGGGGACTATCCCAGCCATACACTAACCCATACCCAGACCCCAGACCCGCAGACACGACAGACCCAGACCCAGACCCGACCCAGACCAGACCCAGACCAGCAGACCGCCAGACCCAGCCGGGAGCCGAGACCCAGACCCAGACCCAGACCCAGACCCAGACCAGACGCCAGACCCAGACCCCTCACCCCTGGGGAAACAGCTGCCACATCTTCTTCTAACACCAGTGGAGAGCTCCATACCCAGAACCCAGACCCAGACAGAGCTCCAGACGCCAAGACCGCGGACCCAGGACGCCAACAACCCAGGCACGCCTGATCACCAAGGATCATAGGCCCAAGATGATCACAAGGGGACTGAATAGTCCAAAAGAAGAGAAAGAAAGAAAAAACGGGGGGAGGGATAAGACGAGGGCGCCAAAAAGTAACCAATGAACTGGTCGGGAGGGTAGGCGATAAAGAAGGTGAAGTGGAGACAGGAATCATAGAAAGTAAGGAGGCAACACAAGACCAAAGAAAACAACAAGCCAGATTCACTCAAAAAACAACAACACAACAAAATACAACAGCACTTCTCATGAAGACAGGACCCACGACCCGCATACTCTTCTACACAAAAAACCAATAAACGTCCACCTGAAGAAACATACACAAAACAAAGCCAAAGACACGACCAAAACACCAGACACAGAAGCAACGAGACAGACACACACAGACACCAGAAACACACACAGACACAACCGACACAGACACAGACACAGAAAGACTACTACAAAACTAAAATGGAGAGGAAGAAACATGGAAAAAGGGCGACCCAAAACAAAAAAAAAAAAAAACAAACAAAAAAGGAAAGAACAAAAACACACTATCATTCAGACATCATCAACAATACCATAAAATGCGACACGAAAGAGATCAAAAAGCCGAGCACCAGGAAAGACAAGGTATGGGAGAAACCACCAAAATACTACAGGGGCATTAACGACACTGATCAAGGCACGGAGACAGATAAAAGTAGGTCTACTAGTAGCAGGGGGAAACGACCAATACATAACCGTACATCGACAGCAGGAGAACACAGGTACGCCCTAGGAAACAAGAAGGAGGGGGGGGGGGGGGGAACACAAAGAAAAGAAAGGGGGGAGCAGGTGCAATGGGGGACTCCCCTGCAGAGGCCGACACAATAGAACTGTCAAAAATGGCAGAACGAAAGAAGGGCTGACAAGAGAGCAAAGCAAGGAGCGGGATACCGCTATCAATCGCCGTACGGGGACACCTACAGGGCAGTGGGGCGACACACATACCCAGAACACGTGACGCAGACACATACAAATACAGACACAGAGAAAGAACAGAACGACAGACTCCATAGAGGTACACCCATAGTACACACAGACCAGACCAGACCGGGGTGTGGCAGAAAAATGGGTGTGGGTGGAGGGGGCAGACAACTGGGACCCAGACCACAGACACAGACAAGTCAAACACAGACCAGACAGAATTCCGTATTTTCCGCTGACCAGACAGTACCTACAGGACACAACAAGACCACATGACAGACACTCGGGTACACAGAGGGGACCCCGACACAGACACGAGACACAAGACCACATCAAACACAGAGATCAACCCCACACGCACAGGCTCCACAGCACGACCATTACACGGCCCAGCACATACAAGACACAGACACAGACACAGAAAAACACAGGACAACAACACGAAGGACAAGAGGACACAGCTTACACATTACACAGACACAACATAAGACACAAATACACTAGACCATACACATACACAACGAAACAAGTCACATAAAATGTCGTCCGGGGGGTAAGGATAAAGACAGACCGCAGAAGGCATGCAACGATGCAACACAGACACAGACAGAAGGAGCAGTCGAGGACCAGACGAGACAGAACTTCGCTGTAACCGCTACACCACAGCGTACAACAACGGCTGACAACAGCACTAGACCGAGCATGAGGAAACTCAAAAAACTCAGTCTGACGTCACTGAAACGCCACAACGACAGGAAAGAACGAGAAAAAAAAAAAAGAGGAGAAAATACACTACGAGCAGATTGGCACTATGGGGGGAGGAGACGACCAGGAAAAAAAAAAATCGGAGCGGTGGAAGTGGACACAGGCCAACCCAGGTAAAACAGTAGGGAGAGTAAAAGAGGAAGAAAAGAGAGGGGAAAAAAAACAAGGTAAGAAAGAAAAAAAAAAAAAAAGGGCCAGCAGAAGGCGCACACAAGCAGAGCCAGATAAGACAAAAACTATGGGGGAGGCGAGGAGCGAATAGAGAGTGGGGGGATACACAGACAACGACACGACGCACACGACAGAGAAGCAGGAAACATAGGTCTATCATCTAACCACTAGCACAGGAAAGGTGCACACAAGAACAAAAACGACAAACTCAGAAGCGGAGAGCAAAGATTTCACATGACACCCAAGACATAAAAAGATAGACATAAGCGACAGAACACAACAGCGCGACCCAGACACAACACAGACACACAGACACAGACCACAAGTACAAGCAGACAACAGACAACATTACACAACACAGCACAGACACATACACAAAAAAAGCAAAGAACTGTAAACAGTGACCCGACGGCAACAGAATAGGAGACGACGCACGGGGCAACACCTAAAGAAAAAAAAAAAGAGGAAAGGGAAAGGTGAACACAAGAGCCCCGACATCTGATACAGAGGGACAGACACAGACACAGACACAACACGACAACAGACACAGACACAGACGGGCTATACCCCAGGGGTGGGTGGGACCTCAGATAGAACTGGGGTGACACAGTCTGGGGAGACACATCGCAAGCATACACAGACCAGATACAACATACACAGACACAGACACCGACACAACACATACAGACACAAACACAGACACATACACATACACAGACCAGACACAGACGACAGACTCCACAGAGCACATACCCAGACGGAGCGAGACCACAGACACAGACACAGACACATACACATTACCCATACACATTACCAACATACACTACACAGACCACATACTATACCACAGACACAGACATCAACACATACGACACTACACAGACACATACACAGACCAGACACAGACACATACAGACAGACACATACCATACACATACCCTCCGCCGAACACATATCTATAAACCGAGACCCAGACCCAGATCGAGACCTAGACCCAGAAACCTATACCCAACCGATACGCACGGACTCCAGACGAGACCCAGACGATGCCCCAGAAACCGGGCACAGACCGATACCCAGACCGTGGCACAGACCCAGACGAGACACAGACCCACATAACCACTACCGTGCTACAGTGCTCTCAGCATTAGGGAAACTAGACATTGAGGGGCACAAGGCGGGTTTCAGAACTCACAGGTTTTTTCGTGGTACGGCTTCCCTTAGGTTGAAGGGGACCTACGGCGATAACTAAAGGGTACGCGATAAAGATCGTGCTGTTTACTCACATCTCAATTTCCCAAGAACGCCGTGGGAGTGAGGGACGTCAGCGAGAGACCAAACGGCAATACGACATGGCAGGGTGTGGGAGGTGATGTACAGATGTATAGATTGTAGCATTGCTCCTAAATATGCCCACGATCAAAAAGTTGTCCGACTCGTTTTTCGAGTGTGCCCTACATCCTTAGAGGTTACCTACACACGCGGATATACGGCGCTGAGAGTGGGTGAAGTCGAATCGGAGGGCAAGCATGATTATCGCGTATGGTTAGTCATCCAGGTTGCTGGACTGTGAACGGGCGGCGGGGTTTTCAATGGGATGTGCGTTTTCGTGCTCCTGTGCGCTGTGAGGGGTACGGAGAAGAGGCGCGTAAGGAATAAGACGAAAAAACAACAACATATAGTGAGGTCAGGGTGTAGGCTACGTAGTTGGGCACCCTGTTGAGGGAGGAGTGGGAAGTCTCGGGGGGTTAGCGGACTCGGGTGTCGGGGACCTCGAGCGCAGAATTAAAAAAAACAAATCCAGGCGTCAAAAGTAGATTGGTGGGCGGTGTGGGTCGTACAGGGAAGGAAATCTGCTCTTCCGCACTAGTTCCTGCAGGTTGCGAAGTAGCAACTGTAGCCTCGGGGGTTGCTGCACCTGCCGCCATGGAACTTCGGGAAGTCAGTGAGCTAATAAGTTCATTAGTCTTACAGGGCACCAAGTTGAATAATAATAATGCCATGCCATGCTACGTTGATTCTTGACCCTCCCAATATTAAATTGAACGGATAAGTAAGCAACTGCTTATGCATCCATCACCAAGGAGGCTGCCACTGCTGCTTGACGAACATTACACCACCCCCGGGGCCGACCTCCAGGGGACCCTCCAGGGGACCCGCCAGGGCCCCCTACTATTTTAAATACAGGCTCTAGCTCCCCTGCCCTAGCTAGACGAGCCCAGGCATCGTAACATCGTAAGCCACGACCAGTGAGTCAGGGACCACCCGGGGGACCACCCCCTAGGACCACCCCTGGCCACGACAGCCTAGGATTAGCCTTCGCCATGCAGCTAATTCCGTTTGCATGGGCGCGTACCTGTCAATCTGCCATTAGCAGTATCCTAAACAAGGGCGCGAGACCCAACTGTTCAACATTTCCCCCATGCATCACAACAATGCTCTGCGCTCCCCAGCGAGCTCGTCACGCTCCTCCAACCCGCCTTGCAATCGAGCTCGGGTAGCGAAAGGACCCCCAAGCGTGCACCGCACATCCGTCAGGTCTGAGGTGAAGCGCGCAGCTGCAGTTGTAGCACTGCATCCCACGCATCATGGTCGACCCAAGCTTTAGCTAAGCTGGCAGGAATGCGAGCAGGGGCCGAGGCAGAGGAGAAGCAGCAGTGGCTGAGGTGCAGGGGGGAGTGGGAGCAGAGCTCTTGAAGTAGGGTATGTTGGCATACGCATATTATCATATTAAAAAATCTCCAGCTTATATATGGTTGCATGAGTTTATTTACATACACATGCCTAGAAGTATTCAACCCAAGGAGACAGGTGAGGGGGGATTGTTGGTACGGCTGCTGTCTGCCACTTTAATTGGCACCCGTGTGCAGTAGACAACACAGACCAGGCCTTACCAACACAAGCAACTCAGGAATATGTCTTGTTTGTTATATTTCACTTGCACTGCTCACCAAGTTTTTCTTGCCTCACCAAATGTATAGAAGTATTCGCTTACCACCTACCTGTCTGAAAGTATCTAGGCGCGCATATATGTATGTGCACAAGCTGGCGCTAGCGTGATTTTTTTTGTCATCCATCAAGCTTAGAGTAATATCCCGATGCCAAAGTCGATCAGAATAGCAGTTTCCTACTTTTCTGTGGTTCCTCCAGGAAAGCAGAAAACTGGATCCTTATATATAAGAAATATGTTGCCAGCCCCCCCCCCCCCCCCCCCCCCCCCCCGGCCTCCCCCCCCATAGCCCAAGCTCTGAAAACACCTTTGTGAGAAACCCCAATCCTTATTCTGAACATAAACATGGTGTCTATTTCCCCCACACCTTCCCCTAAGCTTCTGAAGGCAACTTGTCAAGTGGGAAACCTAGATCCTTATTTGTCATATTTAGGGTTGGGCTGACGTATGAACGTATACTCATACGTTTACAAGCTCATACGTATATATATGCCGTACATTTTTCTCGAAACGTATGAGTATAAACGTATAAAAACGTATGAGTTGTACTTCGAAAAGTTCCCAGCACTTGACTTTCTTGGTTTCCATTCAATTTATCATTTAGATAGCTCATCGGAAAGCTTTTGACCTCCTCTATCACAATATGCAATACAATTAATCTTTCACACGAACCATTTTGTTTAAATGTGGCCGACAGTTTGATTTAGATAGCCAGGATGGCACACATATCAGAGCGCCACCTAGCCTTCCATTCCACAAGCTGTGGGCTTGAGGGATTGATAGTGCAAGCCTAGTGCAATTTATAGATGGATAATATTACAATATAATTATATACTTCTATTATTATAACCTGTAGCTGACTTACAGAGCTGCCTAGAAGCTGCTGCACACTTGGTCTGAAACCTGTAGCTGACTCACAGAGCTGCCTAGAAACTGCAGCATACTTAGTCTGAAACCAGTAGCTGACTTAGGGAGCTGCGTATAAATAATGATGTGAACATGGACAATATTTATATATTATTGGCATTGAATGGATCCCTTAGATTGGCACCGCGCTTCTTGGTCGACGCGCTTTCTGGCTGTGATTTCTTTTTCTGAGATTTGGACAACCTAAAATTGCCAAAATATTTTTATTAGAGTTGATATGTGAAGCCAATGAACTTAGCAACGCGGCAATACCTTTAAATCCATGTAAAAGTCTTTTCCGAAGAAGTGCAATAATTACTCATATGTTTATATACGTTTATATGCATACGTTTATACGTTCATATGTTTATACGGCATATACAAATGAAATATATGTTTGCTTCCCAACCCTAGTTATATACAAAAACATGGTTTCAGGTTTCGCCCCTCTATAGGCCAAGCTCTGAAAATACCCCTGGTGGGAAGCTTGGATCCTAATAATTCAAATTAAGATTGTCAGGTTTCCACCAACCGTAGCTTCAGCTTCTAATTGTATCTTGTCGAGTGGGAAAGATGGATCCTTATTATTTTAGAGAAACATGCGTCAGGTTTCCCCCAACAAAACATCAAGCTTCCTCTTGTCGAATGAGAAATGTGGATCCTTATTCTTGACAGAAGCATGGTGCCAAACTGCCAACTGCCAAGTTCCCCCTAGGGTTTCCCTTGTTGGATGGAGTTGACTTTTTATTTTTATTCTTGATTCCATTACATTCTTCTACACCTTGCACCTTGGGAGATAAAGATGCAAGATGTAATGGTTTCTGAAAAATAATGTATGAGATCTGATAGATGGGCAGAGCTGGGAACTCTAATGCCCTTAACAATGATGGCTATGAGGAGGGAGAGGGATGTAGTCCTTAACCTTGCAATACAAGTATGCAATAAGATATGCAGTATTAGTGATTCACAAAAGATGATAGAACTACTATTTGGATATTCAACCTCGGGAATGTTCACCCCTAGGGTTATTCGCCCTGTGTTCCTGACGTAGGTTAATCAAATTTATCTCATCCATATTTCAGTGATTTAGATTCTGGCATGGATCATTCAAAAATGTGGACTCCCGGTTCCTTGGATCTTGAACTTCATTACGTGGCTCCAGCCTTAAGACTGGCAGCCGTCCATGATTGGCATCAACAAACTAGCATTCAAAATTGAACCCATATATATTCTGTCTATACTGTCTGTTCCTGTTCAAAAACTGACAAAAACTTGATTCAATACATAATGATATGCCTTATATATCCTTGCCCATGCTGCTGCAACTTCAGCATAAGGCCAATTCAAAATGCGACTGAAATAATGGAAACAGGAACCCAAAGCTGCAACACCCTCTATGATTTTTTCTGCGAGGCCATCCAAATTTGTAATGAGAGCATATTGGCAAGTCCCATTAGCCTATTTGGCACCCCCCCGGACTAAAAATACTTTCATGCTGGATCATGGCCTGCTGGGCATCTTGCTAGCTGGGCACTACAAGCTGGTCATGGCCTGCTGGGCATCTTGCTCACCACCAGCAGGCTTAGAGCAACAAAAGCAGTGCCACCCAGCAGGATAGGCTGGCCCAGCAGGAAGATGCAGAATGTTGCAAAGTCGTACAGCAGCATGGCCAAGGCAGCCGCTGGCAGGGGCAGGTGGGACCCTCCCATATTGGCGACAAACATGGCTACTGGGTGTGACATGACACCTTCAATGAAAGTGGAGTCTTGGTACGCATCTGGCATGAGACGACTGGCCAGCTTCCAGAAGCCAGGCAGTGACGCCAGGTGCATTGCATAGTTGCCTGAGGTGTAGGGGACGGAGGCCACAAGCACCGAGCCTTGGCCTGCCAGAATGCGGCCGCTGCTGGGGATGGGGTTGATAATGCGGGTCTGCTGCTGGGTGATGTGAGTGATGGCCACTTCTGTAACACCCCCCTCCACTGCTGCTGTCAGCTTGTCCCCCACACGTGCATCGGCGGCTGCCATGTACCTGCCGTTGACATACACTGAGTGGCCTGGGGTGACTGAGAGTGATCCCAAGCTGTAGTGGAAGACAAGCAGCTCGTGCAACGCTTTGTCATTCACATGCACATTGCGGACAACACGGTCATGGAAGATGCTTCCCGCTTCGTTCATGGACAACACAAAATCCCCTGCACCCAGCTGGCTCATAGGCACCTGCTTGGCAGCTGCCACAGCCTCCTCCCATCCCCCCAAAGCACCAGCACCTGGAGAGGTCACCTTCCATGCTGGGGTGTCAAATGCAAAGCACTCATCATCTGAGGAGCAATGGGTGCCCGTGAAGTCCGCATAGCAATTGCATGTATGGTTTAGGAGTTTGTCACTTCCACATCTTTGCCTGTCACCTTGCTGCTCTGCATATTTTTCAACTCTGCAATGGGTTTCACGGCCGCGATGGTTGCAGAAATCCGAGACATCCAAGACTTCACAAACGGTTATGAAAAAGTTACAGTCCTTTCCGTCAGGAACTGGAAGAGGCGGAGAAGGAGGAGGAGGAGGAGGAGGTTTGTGCAGGAGGTTTCTGCCTGAGTCGCCAGGGCCAGGGGAGTCTCCAGGGTGGTCGGATATGCTGTTACTGGAGTTCACAGGTCGCAGCATGCCAATGCAAATTGCGATCAAAAGAATGAACACACAAAGCAGCAACGTCCACAAGCAAAACGTCCACAAGCGCGTGGCATGTAGAAAAGGCCATGTGTCGCCAATGCATCCATCTGCAGCTTTGAATACCCTTGGTGAGGTCCCCGCCAAAACAACCTTCACCCGAGTACCTTGGTCCAATTCCTGGTCCACGTTGCCAGCTCCAGCCTGAGCCTGCTGACTCAAAAACAACAGGCAGGCATCCTTGAACTCCTTCACATTGATCTCTTCAGTGAAAAGGCACTCAAGGAGATTTTCCGTGCGCATATTGAAGCTGGGTGGAAGCTTCACCACCAAGGAAGACAATACACGAGACAGCAAGTTGGCCAGCTCCCACTGCAGCATGAACACAAGGAGGCTGTCATGGTTTGTTTTTACCGCATTGAACGGATATTCACCCAAGCAAGTGAAAGTGGACGGACGATCTTCCAATCAACACAATCAGCGAAGTGCACAAACGCTGGCACAGAGAGTCCCAGAAAGAACATGACTACAACAGAACTGGTACTCAGGATTGTGTGCCTAAGGTTGACAAATGTGCCTAAGCTTTCTTTTGGCGCTTTTGCATGGTAAGCAAGGGCGGCATAAGTTTCAGTTTGGCGATTTGTAAACATTGGTTACATTCAAAAGTCGCTATATTTATTTAGGGCTGTCGATATTGTTCGATATTCTCAATTATCGTATGATATATCGTATCGTACACCTCTTCTCTTTGAAAATCAGTACGAGATCAAGGGGACATTGCTGGAAATAGCCTTCACATGTCCATACAGAAAAACTCAAGTCAAATTGACCATGAAGAAGATAGAAAATACGATGATATCGTGCTCTATAATCGTAGTATTGTACGATATCGTACGATATAGGGCGATATACTGAATTCCCAGGCCCAGGCCAATTGCAAGGAAATCCCAGGGTGAGGTACTCCTGACGTGAATCGAGCCGCTGACCCCCAAATTGTAAGATTGCGGACCAGTTGCAGACAAGTTGCGCATGAGCAGACCAGTTGCGCTCCGCTGCGCATCAAAAGGCGGCTTTCTGTTGGACTTGCTTCAAGATTATCTTTTTTTGTTTTTTCAGTACGATACAAGTTCGCCACACAGCACGAAATATTGTACGATAACTAGAAATATCGTCATATCATACGGTGTTAGTTCTGGTTATCGTGATATATCACGATATATCGTAAGATAAATATATTGCCCGATACAGTCCTCAACAGCCCTATATGGCTATATGACATGTTTTCATTGCTGTCAGACTGTACAACAGTATCATTTAATTCGCATAGGTAGACAAGCGTTGACCGAGGACTATCTCACATCACAACTTACGGGGGGGTCTTCCATCTATCCTCTCTTAATCAACACAATTAATGTGGATATAGGTATGGAATCACACACTTTAATTTATGTATATCGTTGCAGGCTTGCTCGCCCTTAAAGTGTGTTTACCACTTCTCAGAGTGGGTGAGTGAGTTTATTAACCAGCTTATTACTTTACATTACAATTGTCATAGGCAAGCCAGAGTTGACCCAGGACAAGCCCACCCCACAACTTCCAATAGGTTCCTCCAACTAGGTAGGGCACCCTCTCTGGATTTATTTTTTCTTTCCACCTTGTGCCCTCCAAGCCACTAATATAACAATGTTTTTGTCATGTATGCCTTACATGTATTGTTGTTAGTTTGTTACTTCCCTTCCTGTTCCACAACTTGTTATTTTTATCTGAGATAGTGAGACGCAATCAATCATCTGACTTTGTTGACTGACCATTGTACATTTGTAACATTCAACACAAGCTTACCTCATGTGCGATGCCTATAACCTGAATCATTTCTTCGAGCTCGAAGGTCCCAAGCTCAGGCCTAGGGCATACTGCAGGAGTGCAGGAATTCGACATTTCACAGAAGTGTCAGCTTCCAGAGCTAAAGTAAGGCTATTGTTTGATTGAGTGATATCACTGATATGATGAGAAACATGATATGTATCATCATTCATAAACCACAGCGCAGAATATTAACATTGTAGAATAAATCATTGATAACCCCCATTGCAGATGTGCACTACTCTTCTTCCTACATGCATTAGAGAGCATTATTCATTCTACCTTTATCCTCCACTTGTGCTTTGATGTATCTCCATGATGGTGTAAAGATATTTCTGATATACCGGTACAAATATACCCTATTGCTAGCTAGAATACCGAAGCTGTATTCACCCTGCTGGCTGATGCCCCCCCTAAATCACGTAGGCGCTACGACTGGCTAAAAAGTAGTCATGACCCTCCCTGATATTATTGTTATAGGGCTTGCCAGTATTCTCTGGGATTTCTGAGATGCTGCAATTAATTATTAATGTGACGATGCGATAGCTTGGTAGGATATTTCATGGCTACAAATACAAGAAGCCTTGTTATTGGACTAAAGCACTCCAATATCCACTGTTTGTGTGTGCGGTGTGCCCCAAAGCCTATCGGAACCTACTGGGGTACAGCTGGCCCAACACCATCTTCCACTGTGCGACTGTGTCAGTTGAGACCTGCAAGGAGTTCAACCAGTTCAAATGAGTACCAAGGAGTGTCACATCTCCAGCCAAGATAGCCGACCATACTGCCATAGTTTCTGATTTGTCTGTGTTTTTGTAGATCTGAAGATATATACAAGATTAGTATAGTCGGATATCATTTTTTCATTATGCCGTAGCTAGATTGATAGTAGGATGCCTCGGGTTGAGGACGAGCAAAATTTAAAACAATCGAGGAACAAATAATCTCGAAGCCGTCGAACGTGGTCAGAAATTCTGAATATGGCAGCTCTTTGTATTGCTTTATTCGGTTTCACTAAATTGCTTTACTGCTTTATCCTTATATCCTTGCTTCCGAGCACAGTTGTCTGTCTTGCTTACCGATAATTCAGGCAGCACCGCAGCCGCTTCGGACTCCAAGTACTTAGCCACCTTTCTCGACGCTATGGCCATTACATCCTTGTGCACCAGCAATTCCCCATCCATACATTTTAGCAGAAGATTGCCCTTATTCTGTTCCAAGATCTCATCCAGCTGCGACATGGAATTCCAGGGACGTGATCAAGGAGCAATAAAAATGCAAGGATAAAACAGCAATAAAACGCAAGATATCAATCAGTCCCCAATATTGGCGTTTATGCTGGGATTCTGAGGGAGTGAGGAGCTTTTAGCCCTAGTTGAAATCTTTGACATCTGAAGGATGACGACATGAACCTTGCAGAGCGGTGCGCGACAGCCGACCTGAAGACCACAAACATTAACATTACACCACCACATACAGAATGCACATCATATCATGGGGTCAGTTCAATGACATGTTTTTTGTCGTAAATACAGGCCCTAGCTAGACGAGCCCAGCATCGTAAGCCACGACCAGGGACCGCCCCTGGCCACGACAGAACCTACGATTGGTTTACGCCATGGAGCCAATTCCGCTTGCATGGGCGCGTCACTGCCATACGCAGTATCCTAAACAAGGTTGCGAGCCCCAACTGTTCAACATTCTCCCAATGCACCACAACAATGCTCTGCGCTCGCGAGCGAGCTCGCAATGCTCCTGCAACCCGCCTTTCGATCGAGCCCAGGGAGCGGAAGGACCCCATCCGTCAGGTCCTAGGAGAAGCGCGCAGCTGCAGTTGTAGCACTGCATCCCACGCATCATGGTCGTCCCCAAGCTTTAGCAAAGCTGGCAGGAATGCGAGCAGGGGCGACGAGGTGCTGGGGGACGTGGGAGCAGAGCTCTTGAAAGCAGGTATGTTGGCATAAGCATACGATGATATGAATATATATCCAGCTTAAACATGTATTTTTGTATAGACACAGTGTATAAATGGTTGCATGTGTTTATTTAATCTTTACATACATATGTTGGTACAGCTGTTGTTTGCCACCTTAATCGGCACCCCATGTACAGCAGACAACACGGACTAAGCCATACCAACACAAACACCACAGGAACCTGTCTCCCTTGTTACATTTCACTTGTACTGCTCACCGTGTTTTTCCTGCCTCACCCAATTAATACATATTCACTTACCACCAACCTGCCTGAAAACATCTAGGCGTGTATGTATTTATGAGTACCTCTCGTTCTGGTAGAATTTGCAGGTGCTGCGATATGGTGGTTGACGGTAGAAGAGTAGTCGAAGATGAAATGCATTTCATATTAGAATGTTTGTTATACGCTGAGGATAGAATTTTGTTTTTGAGAAAATGAATTAAATTATCATCCCAGCTGAGATGATGATTTAATAATATTGTAGAATTAAATTATCACTGTAGCACGAACTCAGGGCCCCCATCGGTTAAACGATTGTTTGGGGCTCAGTTCATCAGTGCTTGTTCTTTTTAAGCCCTTCCTATACGGTTGGGCAAGTCCCTTTAGCCTATTGGGCCTACCCCTGGACTGTAACATACATACATCATGACTTTACTAGTACATTGCCCGTGTGGCAAGCTAGCACGGGCATAATTTTGGGGGGGATCCATCAGGCTTATAGCAATATAAACCAGAGATATAAACCGACGCCAAATACGATCAGAATAGGAGTTTCCTAGTTTTCTGTGGTTCCTGTAGGAAAGCAGAACAACTGGATCCTGATACCTCCATACAAGGAATATATTGTCAGGCCGCCCCTCCCCCCCTATAGCCCAAGCTCTGAAAACGCACTGGTGAGAGACCTAGATCCTTATTCTGAAAATAAGCATGGTGTCAGGTTTCCCACCACCTTCGCTTAAGCTTCTGAAGGCAACTTGTCAAGTGGGAAACCTAGATCCTTATATAACATATATAACATGGTGTCAGGTTTTCCCCCACAGTAGGCCAAGCTCTAAAACACCCCTGGTGAGATACTTGGACCCTTAATCTTCAAAGAAACATTGTGATAGAGTCTTGCTTCCATTACATTCTTTTACACCTTAGAGACAGAGATACAAGAAGTAGAAGTTACTGAGAAATAAAATATCTGAGACCTGATAGCAAGACAAAAACAGGAAATCCAATGCCCCTAAAAACAATGGCTTTATAGAGGGAGGGAGGGAGCGGGGCGTACCCCGCTACCTTGCATTACAAGGTTATGCCAAGATGTGCAATACTAGTGAGTCAAAAAAGATGATAAAAGACCTATTGGGATACCCAACTGCTGGGATGTTCACCCCTGAGGTTATTCACCGGGGGTATTTGCTCAGTCTTTCTTATATAGGTTGGCCAAAGTCATCTCAGCCCTAATTCAGTGCTATAGATCCTGGCATGGATCGATCAGGAATGGGGACACCCCGGTCCCTTGGAGCTTAAACTTGGTTCAGTGGCTCCAGCCTTAAGGCTGCCAGCCGTCCATGATTGACAGTAAAAAGCTAACAACATTCAGCGCATTTATCTTCGGTCTTTACCCAGTCTTTACCTTCCTTTTATCTTGTTGTAAGAGGTAGCTGCCACTTACAACAAGCTTACCAACCACTACCAACCGCTTACAACACTACGTTACACCTATTTTCTGGGGTGGGTTCAAACCTGGCGGCCGACGGAATGGCACGCACGGCAGAACGGAGTTGGTCACTTACCTCTGATTCTTGATCAGTACTACAGTTTAAACCCACGCGTGGGAACCTCTAAGTAATGCCATAATAAGAGTAAAGTTATGTTGCAAGCGGTGGCTGTACCATACGATCATCTGATCAGATGGTCGTATGGTGCAGCCACCGCTTGCAACATAACTCCTATTATGGCATTACCTAGTGGTTCCCACGTGTGGGTTTAAACCTAGTACTGATCAACATCTCTCGACGTGGTTGTCTAAAGTTCTAGAGCTTGATATGCTGCTTTTATGAAATTGTTTATTGCCCTACATGACTTTGCTTCTGCTGCAACTGGAGCATACTGCCTATGCATAATGCCAGTGCCAATGCAAAAGCCAATGCCAATGCAAAATGTGACCAGAAGAATGGACAGAGGAACCCAAAACTGCGACACACCCCGTGACTTCTTCCGCGAACCACCTGGTGGTGCCGATACGTAGGACAGACACATGGCCAGCTCCCACTGCAGCATGAACAAATGGGGGCTGTTAGGTTTTGGTTGTTACCGTAATGAAAAATAAAGTTGGTCAATTCGATTGTCAATAGATCAATGACTGTACTTATAGCTAAATGGTGTAATTATTATACCTCTAAATTATTTTGGTTAAGAGAGGATAGTCGGAAGACCCCCGTGGAATGGGAGTTGTGGTGTGGGCTTGTCTTGGGTCAACATTGGCCTCATTTGTTTTTTTACGTGCGACGCGCCGCAAATTGAGCGACTCCATGCCACCCCAGTGCGACGCACTGCCCCCCAAACCCCACAGATCACTAAGCGCAGAGCCCAGGAGGGTTGGGGGGGCCTTTCTGACTAGTTTAGCCGGAACTATGCATTGACATGCAGCGACGGAATGGTGACGCGTACAAGTACAGTGAACCCAAGGAATCTTGGTGATAACCAAGGAATCGGTATTAAAACTATTACGTATGCAAATTGGATGATGTCAGAGGATAGGAACCATTATTCAACGTACACTAACTTATTAAATAGGGATGATATTAATTGCATAGCAAGACTACGTCTTCGAGCTCACAACTTAAATGTCGAATCAGAAAGTACCTCTCGTTCTGGTAGAATTTGCAGGTGCTATGATATGATGGTTGACGGTAGAAGAGTAGTCAGAGATGAAATGCATTTCCTATTATAATGTTTGTTATATACTGAGGATAGAAAAATCATTTTTGAGAAAATGAACATTGAACCTGAATTGGTGGATAGAAACTCAATTATGAAGCTGGTCATGAATCCTGATTCCTTGAAGGAAGGAAATACTCTCAGATACAATTTATAAAAAAACGATAATAATCGCACAATTAAATTATCATCCCTGATGAGATGATGATTTAATTATATTGTAGAATTAAATGATCACTGTACCACAAACTCCGAAGGGAACCTGTCGGTAAAACAATTGTTTGGGGTTTAGTTCATCAGTGCTTTTTCTTTTTAAGCCCTTCCTATACTGTTGGGCAAGTCCCTTCACCCTATTGGGCCTAACCCTGGAGTGTAACATACATATGTACACCCACAAAATTGACTGGCCTGCCCATGATAATGTAATGGAAATATTTTCACCCAAGGTGGTTGGTCTCCCAACACAATCAGCAAACTACACAAACACTAGCACAGAGAATCAAAGATAGAACATGGCCGATGACTGCAGTAGTGCTGAGATGGTGGTTGGCCCCAGTGCAACCAAAAGGACGGGCCCCCTCAACCTCACGCCGCGTAATAAGGCCTATTATTGCTTTATTTAGTGCCGAGACTTAGTAAAGTGTGCCTAGGGTTGGCAAATGTGTCCAAGCTTTCTTTGGGCCCCTTGTTGCATGCATGGTAAGCAAGGTCGGCATGTTCCAGTTTTCATTTTCCACGAATTGGTTCCATTCAAAAGTCCACATATAAAGCTACAGTGGATGATTTCATTGCTTCCAGCCTATGTATCGTGGTAGGCTCGCTCAAGTTTGAAGTGCATAAACCAATTATCTGATTGGGTGAGTGGTTTTATTACCCAGATATTGTCTTATCACCTTGTATGGTGACTTAACCAACCCTCCAACCCACCAATCGAACAATATTTTGTAGTGTATGCCTCACATGTATTGGTGTTACTTCCATCCCTGTTCCATTACTTATTTGTGTATCTGAGAAAGAGAGAAGCGTAATCATCTGACATTGTTGAATGGCTTTTGTTCTTGAAGTGACGTTGAGTTAGTTCCACCGTGATACTGATGCGATACTGATGCGACCATGCTAGTATTGTTATACTTTACAGTATTCTGTTATCTGCGTTGTTAGATGCTGTTCTGCTGAAGTGCACATAATCTGCAGATCTATCGAAAGCGTGTACGACAGCGTGTTGAATTTTCTTTCTGAAGTCTACAAATACCGGTACTGTTTTTTACCTTAGCGTCGTATCGCTGTCAGTCAACACCGTATGGTCCCGCTCTGCTAACACATCCACTAGTTCTCACATCTGAACAATCGTGAGTTTAAGGTTTAGGTAAACTAACTAACATTCAAAACCTAACTAACGTAAACTAACTAACATTCAACAATTAACTAACATAAACTAACTACGGTAACATTCAACACCTAACTTACATATCCTAATTAACATTCAGCACAACCCAGACACAACCTTACCTCATTTGCGATGCCAAGAACCTGAATGATTTCTTCAAGCTCAAGCTCAGGCCTAGGGCATACTGCAGGAGTGCAGGAATTCAACATAATATGTAAGCGATATTCCAATGCAAAAAGAAGCATATTGATCGATTGATTGATGTCATGAGGAGCATTTCATTTATATACATTGGTAAGCCACATTGAAGATGCGCACCACTATTTTTTCTAGTATAGAGCAGGTAAAGAGTATTGTTTTTTCTCCTTTCATCTTCTTCTGGTGCTTTGGTGCAAATTCGTCATGATGTAGAGATCTTCCTGATCTAAAGGTACATAGATACCCTATTTTCAAAGATCCCTTTTTTCACGCAGGATACCAATGCTGTGACAAGGTATTTCCCCTGCTGGCTGATGCCCCCCTGTGTAACTTAGGTGCCATGCACGGTTGGTTCAGTAGTAGTCATGACTCCCCATGATCCCACTAGGACGTTGTTACAACAGGGCACACCAGGCTCTTCTAGAGATAGAGATAATACCGGTAGATGCCACGATTAATAATTAACAACCCAATGTGATAACCTGATAGGATTTCCGCCAAAGGTAACAAACATAAGAAGCCTACTTAATTGAATGAAATCACTCGAACATGCACCGTGTGCCCAAATTCCTACAGACACCTACTGGGGTACAGCTGCCCCAGCACCAGCTTCCACTGTGCGACTGTGTCAGTGGAGACCTGCAAAGAATTAAACCAGTTCAAATGGTTATCAGGGAGAGTCACATCCTCAGCCAAGAGCCCCAAGATATTCGACCAAACTAATTTCTGCTCTATCCTCTGTTGAACACAGGATTTAACATAAATAAGTATGGGATGATATCATGCGGTAACTACCGGTAGATTTGTTATAGGATGCCTCGGATTAAGGACGAGCGCATTCCAAACAATCGGGGGGAAAGAAATCGCTGACATGGGCTGGATATGGCGCTTTTTTGCTTCATTCGGATTTACTTAGTTGCTTTAATGTTATCTCTTTGCTCTCTAGCACAGGTTTCTGTCTTGCTTACCGATAATTCAGGAGGCAACCATGCCTCTTTTGACTCTAAGTACTTTGCCACCTTTCTCGACGCTATGGTCAATATATCCTTGTGCACCAGCAACTCCCCATCCTTGCATTTTAGCAGAAGATTACCCGTACTCTGTCCCAAGATCTCGTCCAGCGGCGACATGGGATTTCAGCAAGGATCAATACGGCAATAAAACACAAGATATTAATCAGTCCCCAATAATGGCGTTAATGCTGGGATTTTGAGGAAGTGAGGAGCGCGTTCTAGAAAGAAACCCTCTTTGAAGGCTGGCTATATGACGATGCTACATCTCCCCCTCGGCTGACAACTCAGCCAATGGCAAGAACCTTCACTTGAAAAGCGGTGCGTGACATCTGACCGGGAGACCACAAATCTGCACCACACTCCTGAGTACAGAATGCAATCATGGGGTCAGTTCAAGTGACAGGTTCAGAACACGAGGGTTGTCCCGTCATGCCTTGTCATAACATGGAACCTACCCGAACCTACCCGCGTAGCCATCACCTACCCGCCACGCCATCACCTACGACCGGCATACAGCTAATTCCGGTTTTCCGTTTGCATGGGCTCGTACCTGCCACACGCAGTATCATAAACGAGGGCGCGAGCCCCAACTGTTCAACATGCCTCCCATGCATAAAAATAATCCTCTGCGCTCCCCAGCGAACTCGTCATGCTCCTACAACCCGTCTTTCAATGGGGCTCGGGTAGCGCAAGGATCCCCCAGCGTACACCACAGATCGGCCAGGTCCGAGGTGAAGCCCGTGTCCGCAGTTAACATCACTGCCTCCTACGTAGCACGGCCCTCATCTCCAATCCATGTCGCCTCAGTGAGGCATGTGCAACACACCCCATGGACCATGCACTCCTCTGGTATAGGGAACCCCCAGGTGGCTTGTTCTCCTGCTGTACATGGTTCCAAGAGGGGAGAGCCGATGAGCAGCAGGGACAGATTTGCATGGTATGGCTATCCTTCTTCGATTAGTTGCCATGCCACTTCCCGCATGGGCCCTATGCACTCGGTCCCTGGAAGTTTGTCAGAAGCCCCCCTGGAGCAGGAGCCCAAGGCCCCCCATGGGGTCCTCCTGTTGGGGGGTGCTGGCCGAATTGGTACTGCTGCAGCGATTCATCTATTGAAACGAAGTTCAGTGGGTTCTCTGCACTGCGTCCTGGCTGGCAGGAATGCAAGCAGGGGCAAAGCAGCAGTAGCTGAGGTGCAGGGGGAAGTGGGAGCAGAGCTCTTGAAAGCTGGTATGTGTACATATTGTTTTATTTGATTCTGTTCAGGTGTCTACATTAAACTGTCTTCGAGATGCAGGGTATATTAATCTTTATATCATATGTATATTCAGGTATATTCATATATTATGACTTATATGTATACGGTACTGTATTTATGTATTCGGTGCATGTATGTTGGCATGTATATTTTTAGGTGTGCACGGTTGATCTATTTCTGTTGATGGTAGAATACATCCGGCCCATCGTGGTATCCATGTTTTATGTATTCGTACATTTTTAAGGAGCAGCCTAGACCTGACTTTCCATTTCCATTCGTCCACACAACGAATGTTTGGGCCATGTAAAGATCCTGTTACAGGGGGTTTTCAGGGCGATTAAAGATGTTTAGGGTTGTTCTTCTTCATTACTTTCACTTCATTTAACTTCATTACAGACTGTGGTTATGGACGTCGTGAACAGCATGTAGCTGGGCTTTTTTTTACTGGAATATACAGCGATCCCTGGTTTTGACCCCGTTTTGGCGAAAATATTGCTACAGAAAGTCCAGTCAAGTCCAACAAGTCTAACAAGTCCAGTCAAGTCCAACAAGTCCAACAAGTCCAGTCAAGTCCAACAAGTCCAACAAGTCCAGTCAAGTCCAGTCAAGTCCAACAAGTCCTTAAAAAGTGTACAATTATTTTTTGCCCTAAATGGCCATACAAAGTTTTAAAGCTTTAAAAAGCTATAAAAAGCACTAAAACGCTGTCCCTGAAGGAGGCCTAAAACCATAAGGCTAGAAAAAACCCACTTTCAGATTTGAAACAAAAACTGGCATGTAGACAGAGTGATGGCCATTCATACGTGCAGGTAGACCGTTAATTTCCATTTGTGCATTCAAACACCCCGGTCACGCCCGGAAAAACAGATCTGACATTTGGGGGGGGAATACTTACAGTTCACATCATACCTTCTCTTTCAATAATCTGTGTTTGGTGTATCTGCCCAAGCCTATGCAGCACTTGTGTAAAATATTGAGCTGTAAAAAAAACATGTGATTTTCCGTTCCCTGGGAGCTAGGGCAAAGATATTCACCCTGGTCTCCTAAAATAAATAACGATGACGCCTAGTGGGGTGTGGTATTGAGGGAGCCCCGTCTTACGGCGGTAGGGAACGGGCTGCTACTTAACCTGGACAAAGCTACCATCGCGGTTGACAGCGACCGCGAACACTAAAGCGCACCCGTAGGGATTTGAACCCTACTTGGTCTCCCAATACATGCAGGTGGACATAGTGTTTCATTCACTTTAGTCGACTGGGAGAAACCTGGGTCCCTCAAAGCCTTACTGGACAGGACCAAGCCAACTGCGGTTTTGCACACTGCTGGGCCTTTCGACGAGGACATGGACGCTGGAGTTCTGAGGGAGTGCGTTACTCATGGAGTTTCTGTGTATGTGGATGTTGCTGACCCCATACCATACTTGGATGCTGCAAAAAAGATGTCTGACCTAGCCGCTCAATCAGGTGCGCATGGTCTTTACAGTTCATGAGATTTAATGAGATAATTTACCAATTGATCATTATTTTGACACGGACTTGGATGCTGGTGTTCCAAGGAAATGCGTAACTCAAGGAGTTTCTTTGTGCGTAATTGTTGCTGACCCCATACCATACTTGGATGCTGCAAAAGGGATGTCTGACCTAGCCGCTCAATCAGGTGCGCATGGTCTTTACAGTTCATGAGATTTAAGGAGATAATTTACCAATTTATCATTATTTTGACATGGACTAGGATGCTGGTGTTCCAAGGAAATGCGTAACTCAAGGAGTTTCTTTGTGCGTAATTGTTGCTGACCCCATAACATACTTAGATGCTGCAAAAGGGATGTCTGACCTGGACGCTCAATCAGGTGCGCATGGTCTTCACAGTTTATCATATTTAATTATATAATTTGCCAATTGATCATCATTTTGACGAGGACATGGATGCTGTTGTTCTAAGGGAATGCGCGAGCCAAGGAGTTCCCGGGAATGTGGATGTTGCTGACCCCAAACCATACTTAGATGCTGAAAAAAGGATGTCTGACCTAGCCGGTCAATCAGGTGTGCATGGTCTTCACAGTTTGTGTGATTTAATTAGATAATTTACCAATCGATCATTATTTTGACAAGGGCATGAATGCTGGTGTTCTTAGGGAATGCGCAAGTCAAGGAGTCCCCGTGAATGTGGATTTAGCTGAACCCATACCGTACCAAATGCTGCAAAAGGGATGTCTGACTTTGCAGCTCAATCAGATTCGCATGATTGTGTTCAGTTTATGTGATTTAATGACATAATTGATCAGGGGGCCATCAAGAAAGTTATTTTTGACACCCATGCTATGAAGTTTTTTGTTTGCCCTTACCCCCCCCCCCCCCCCCCCCCCTATTGGCTTAAAAGGCCAATATCTTCCTCACCAATAATAATCATGTTATGAAAGTTAGGCGTATACTGACCCTCGAGTCGAGCTCTATCAGTTAGTCATCTTAAAAATGTGGTTTGGCTTGTGTATAAGCAACCCCTGCCCCCCCCCCTCCCACCCACCCACACCCACACCCACACGAAAGTATCTCCGATAATAAGATGTAGGCTGAAAAGTGAGTTTCATCTGCAGTTACATTTGATACGAAGTGTAGTTCATAAATAATATCAGTCAGAGGCAGGTCAGAGGAGTCTCATGAGACACAACATTGTGGGGCCAAAGGGGCCTCAGGCAGTGAAACACCCCTCCATCCACCCGACACCCGCATAAAGTAGCTAGTGGGACACCAGGCAGTGGCTTGAAGAACTAAGGGAGGGGGGAAATGCCAGACTTGGACGCCTTGGCTGCCATGCACTGCTTGCTGGCCTGGTGCGACTTAAGGCTAGCCGTGTTGCTGGGAGGGCACTGAACCACATGCACAACATTGTAGATGTTGCAAGTTGTCGTCAAGGACTCGGGTGTATAAGGCACCTCGGCTCGAGTTGTGGGCGATTTGGCCTGTGCTGCTCTAGCCTCGGCCTCAGCCCTGGCCTTGACCCTTTACATTTATTTTCATCCGTTGCTGTAAACAAGTGCGGATTCCTGCTGCTTGAGCTTCCAACTGCTAAGTCGGGAACTTGCCAGCTCTGGTTGTGAAGTTCTGGTTGGCGTCCAGACAGGATGTACCTTCCAGTACAGCCACTTAATTACACCCTGTGTGTTATCAACCAACGACTGCATATTTGTAACGCTTTCGTCGAGGCGTTTTCGATGGTGTGCGGCACATTTGATTCAGGCCACAGGCGGAGAAGTTGAGAAGAAATGTTGAGATCGGCCTCGACCCCCCCCCCCCCCCCCCCCCCTTTGGGACCCCCCCATATATCAGCCCCCAGGCACTTTTTTATTTTTTCAACGGTTTCGGGGTCTACGACCAAATCGGAGATGATGAACAGCTTGCGCCTTCCCACATACGTTTTGATGGCCCCCCGTAATTGATCAATTAATAATTGTTTTGACAAGGACATGAATGCTGGTGTTCTAAGGAAATGCGCAACTCGTGGAGTTTCTGTGTACGTGAATGTTGCTGATCCCATACCATACCATACCTAGATGCTATGGGATGTCTGACTCTGCAGGGCAATCAGGTGCGCATGGTCTTTACAGTTTGTGAGATTTAATGAGATTATTTACCAATTGATCATTATTTTGACAAGGACTTGAATGCTGGTGTTCTAAGGAAGTGCCTAACTCATGGGGTTTCTTTGTACGTGAATGTTGCTGACCCCATACCATACTTAGATGCTACAAAAGGGATGTCTGACTCTGCAGGTCAATCAGGTGTACATTACTGTGTTCAGCTATGAATCTTCATTGATTATACAAGGAAATCATTTATTCATACAGATTTCTGGAGCATCCTCAACACAAGCCATCTTTCCCATCTCACCCTTTCATATCAAACTCACTTTTTCATTTCTTCTTTACTATGTTTTCTTCATTTATTCATGTATAGTTTGTTGTCATATCTTAATATATAGCTTGGGCAAGTCCCTTTAAGCTACAGTTGGATACCACTTGAATGTGGAACACATGCATATTCATGTACAGTCAGACAAGCAGGTTATGAGACGAGGCAAATGCCATGTGCATCTATACGCATGTACATTTAGATTTCAGGCTGCAAGCAAGATAAGGAAATGCAATGAGCAGAATTAACAAAGCAGGTGTGCGCCCAAGGTGCTTGTATTGGTAAGGCCTGGCTGTGTTGTCTGCAGACGTAGAATGCCGTCTTACCACATGTACATGTGTACATCCGTACATTCTACATATCTGACTCATGTGAGCCATGTGTACCACAATCTTGATACCCTCAGGCACTTGTGCTGTACTCAGTGCTGGCGCCTTCACTGGGTTCTTCAACGTCGACGCATATATAGGGACCGGCATATCATATGATGTTGACCAAAGGTGAGTATGCTATCGTATGATATCATACAAGCTGCATAATATGATATGGTATACATGGTACCTTTAGCCTAGTCAGACTGCCGGCATCATATGATATCATATGATGACTAAACATCATATGATATCATATGGCCGTTCCCTGCACATATGCATGTAGATGTCAGGTTGCGAGCAAGAGACTGCAGTGCAACAAGCAGAATGAACAAAGCAGGGATGCACCCAAGGTGCTTGTATCAGTAATGCCTGATTATGTTGTGTGCAGACGTAGGGTACCAGCTCACCAGCAGACAACAGCCTTAAATATAAACATTAACATACACATACATTTAGGTCACAGATTGCAAGCAAGATAAGGCAGTGCGACACATTCACATAGACATTCGCTCGTTCTACTGATTTGACTCATGCAAGCCATGTTAACCACAATCTTAATACCCTTAGGCACCTGCGCCGTGGTCAGTGCTGGCGCCTTCCCAGGATTCTCTAACGTCCTTGCCGTTGAGTGTGCACGGCGCCTTGGAGCCCATACCCCCATTAAAGATGTACGATTTTCGTACTTCACAGCTGGCCTGGGAGGATCGGGTCCCATTAATCTGCTCATCACCAACCTCGGATTCGGCCAACCAGTGCCAATATACCAGGGCGGCAAATTATCTCCGCAGATGGTGGCGGGTGCTTCAATTAAGCGTGTGAAGTTCTACCTCGATGAGTCAGATCCAGCTTTTGAGTTGGTCGGCGAGCGCGAAGTATGGCCATGGTGGGTATGCGTTTGAATGTTCCAGTTCAGGGTTAGTAGTTAGGCTAAGAGGTCTTGCTCTATCTTAGATTTGGACAACCTGTACCAACATACCAGGGTGGGAAACACTCTCCTCAGATGGTCACTGTTTATTTTGGGGGCTTTGCGTAGCTGCTTCCACCCAGCTCCATTAGCCAGCGACTGAGTCGGGCCCGAATATGACAGCTGAATTGGAGTGCCTGTCATGCCAGGTTTCAGACGCACTAGCCAGCTTCATGTCTGGCCCACTGGTGAAAGGATCTGCCTAGAAGCTGCTACACATAGCCCCAAAAAGAAACAGTGCAGGTGGTGGTGGGTGCTTCAAGCAAACAGACTGAGCTGTTCAGGGAGCACAACGTATGGCCATGATGGCTATGTGTATGACATTATGAATGTTAAATCCAATTTTAGACGCCTTGCTAGGTGCTCATTGCATTTGCCTCGTCTTTGCTGCAAGCTGCTTGCCTTAATATATTTTATATTATACATGTGATATGTGATAATCAAAGGATCAAACCTTACTTGAACACTCCTCTGACCTCCCTCCCTCCACTGCACCTTATCACGCAGGCCCTCCCCTGAGGCAGCTACAGTTTCTAGACATCTTTGCAGACAATATCACTTGAGCACTCCACCCATCTCGATCTCCACTCCACATGATCACGTAGACCTTTCCCTGAGGCAGCTACAGACCTACAGGATCTGGACATCTTTAGGGCAAATTTCACTTGAGCACTCCAGCCACCTCTATCCCCACTTCTCATGGTCATGTAGTCCCTTTCGTGAGGCAGCTACCATATCTAGACATCTTTAGGACACATTTCATGTGAGCACTCCGCCCACCTATATGACTACAACCCCACTTCTTATGGTCATGTAGGCCTTTTCCTGAGGCTGCTACCTTATCTCGACATCTTTAAGACAAATTTCTCTTGAGCACTCCACCCACCTCTATCCCCACTGCTGGTGGTCATGTAGGCCCTTCCCTGAGGCCGCTACTGTATCTCGACATCTTTAGGATAAATTTCACTTGAGCACTCCACCCACCTCTATCCCCACTTATTGTGGTCATGTAGGCCCTTTCCTTAGGCAGCTACTATATCTAGACATCTTTAGGACACATGTCACTTTTAGCACTCCACCCACCTCTATCCCCACTGCTGGTGGTCATGTAGGCCCTTCCCTGAGGCAGCTACTGTATCTCGACATCTTTAGGACATATGTCACTTGAGCACTCCACCCACCTGCATCCCCCATTTCTCTTGCTCGTGTAGGCCCTTCCCTGAGGCAGCTACCGTATCTAGACATCTGAAGATCAGTGGTGACTCAGCCACCGGCATGGGTACCGCCCCAGGCATCTGGAACACAGTGCTAGTTGGCCTTGTGGCCCTGGTCCCTCGTAAGCTCTGGCTGGAGCGATGGTTCTCTGAGGGCTTGGCCTGGTTCAGCCTGCCCATGGTTGCGCTGACCGACAAGTTCGTGAGTGAAACACATGCCATCCGCGTGGATGTCGAGGCTGAGGATGGGCGGACGTGTGTAGCCGTCCAGTGCCATCAAAGCTTTCGCCGTTGTGTGGCTCAATCATCGGCTGAGTTCGTGTTAGAGCTGCTGGAGAGGAAGTACGGGGACGATGGGGCAGAAGGGGGGCTGGGGGGGGCAGGCGCCTCCTGGCAACCCGGGGTTTACTTGCCTGAGGAGCTGGCAGATAATGAGGCGACTGGGCCACGTTTGTTGAAACGCCTCAGTTCTACTGAAGGGACGGTATCCTGTGGCTTTATGGTCAAGTGAGCCAGCTAGCCAGCCAGGCAGTCATGTTCTATGTATAACCTGTCCCGGCGGCAGTGCATTAGTCTCACCTACAGCTATACTGAAGGGATAATGTTCTGGGGCGTCATGGTAAAGTGAGCCAGCCAGCCATATTCTCTTTATTACCTGTCCTAGTGGCAGTGCAGTAGCCTGACCTGCAGCTCTACTGAAGGGACGGTGTTATGTGGATTCATGGTCAAGCCAGCCAGCCACCCAGCCAGTAGTTATCTATTATAACCTGTCCCGGTGGCAGTACATTAGCCTTACCTTCAACTCTACTGGAGGGACGACATTCTGTGGAAACATGGTCAAGTGTGGTAGCTAGCCAGCCAGGCAGTAATGTTCTGTTTGTAACTTGTCCCGGTGGCAGTGCAGGAGCCTGACCTGCAGCTCTAGGTTTGAGATTTCTGAACTAGAAAACCGTGGAAGTTGTTTTGGAGGCTCCGCTTTGCTGCTTCAGCGGTTTGTATTCCCGCAGTTGTGATCCTTCTGAATACATCCATTATAGCCACTAGCATCTGAGCCCGTCGTACCGACGGGAGGACCACCCCCATGGCCACGTCAGCGACAGGTCACGGAAAATCGCGATCCGAAACCACTGAAACCAGAAGCCCAACTGCCTGGGCCAAAAGCGGCTAAACCCGTGACGGACAGAGCGCTATTATATATAGGATTTAGGGGATGATTTGGATTTGGGCCCCGCAGTTTGTAGTTTGTACCTCAACTTTTCCAGGCAAAATCTTCAACAAATCTCATAATTCTCAGAGTTCTTGATTCTTAGGCCATCATCTCATAATTATCAGACCAAATTACGAGGTACAAACTACGAACTAAGAAATGCTTCGAAAACCCAAATCCAAATTATCCACTGAATTGCTAGAATGAACTGATAGCTTGGTGGTAGTTCTAATTAACCCCTCAGCTTCATCTCGGAATGTTCTTGACTATTACAGGTGGGGGAAGTCCCTTAAGCCTATTAGACTAATCCTGGACTGTAGGGTATATACAATCCCGATTGCCTCTACCGTACGCATTTTGACGTGGGAGGATATCTGGATGCAGAAACGTCATATTAGATTGTCATCAACCTGCCATTGTTGACCCACGACAAGCTCTCTCTAAAACATCCGGAAGGGAGTAAGGGACTTTCCAAGTAATCCTCAAAATAAGACTGGCAATATCTGTAGATGGATTCAATATTGTATCCTACCCCTGGACCGTAAACATAAGTCATGCTATAGCATGCGCTTGAAGTATTGGCAAATTGGCAAAACCTGTTTTGAATCAAACGGCGCTCAAAACTGCATTGCACATTTGTCAAAGGGGCCCGTGGCGGGACCTGAAGCTGATATCTGAAAACCAGTTGGCAAAACCTCAATATGCATATATTATATTTCCTTGTTACATGTTCACAGAGTGTGTTACTAGGGAACTTAAGTCTGCAAATAAGGCATACATAATGGTGGCCTATCACCAGATTGAACCAATGTGTAACTTGTGTTTCACCAAGCTGTAACCGCGAATAGCTCAGTACCGGTAAACATCCGATAAAAGGAAGTGCATATTGTGAACGCTTTTACAATTTCCTTTCGGATGGTATACTTTAAAGTGAATATGATCAAACTGGAGGGGCCTCACTCAGTGTACTGCCTAACATCAGCCGCTAGGAGTTATGTGGCAACGGCGAGCCAGCTAGGTCGTTTGCCAAATCGTTTGCCACTACTAAGGCGCTTATGGCGACAGCTACTACCTGGCTTCTACCGTTACATCGTCCAATTGAACCCGGGCCCGGGCTCGCCGCTCAAGAGGATCCTGTGATGATAGTTTTTTTGCTATTTATGATTGATACCAGATTTCAATTCCATACCGATGGTTGCAGTTCCCTGGTGCCCTCATGGACTCCCTATGTGCCCGCAAATCGACGAGGTCAAGGGCGACACATGAACACCACAAGCCTGCCACAGGCAACAAAAATACGAGGCAATTATTTGCCCTTAGATTAGCTCTAGCTTGCCCCGGCTTGTCATTTAATTTTTTCGACATATCAACTGGATATCCATGTATATATTTGATTTATGATACCCAACTGCTCTGGCCCTCATCTGTTCTCGTTCGGTACTTAGCTTTCGTTGTCAGAGGGGTGCAGGCATAGAGCATAGGTCACCATGTTCAGGTTTCTAGATCGGACGAGTGCATTATGTTCCCTCTAGGGTACACGAGACTCGATATATGGGTATATTCGTTGGGGTAAAAGCACCGTATGTGTGAGCCGAATTGTGAGGGCAAGTGATCGCACGCGGAAGATGAGCAGGGATGGAGTTAATCGTCTCGGACCCGGTCATGTGTCCTGTGCGTTTTGTGCTTTCCTGGCTTCTGTGACAATTAGGACATTTTAATCGCACGGCCGCGCAAGGGGGGTGTAGTAGAAGGAGGTGAGCAGCACAAAGTTCGCCGAGAAGCTACATGCAAAAAATCTTCCTCTTTATACCTCCGTCCTGACCTGCATGACACGTCTGATGACACGTCATCTCTCGCCCCTGACATCCCCACGACCAGCGACAATTTCTCGCCCTCTGATTACGACGACACCAGATTACGAGGTCCGAATAGGTCAGGGCCTTCCGAGAAGCTGCAGTCTGGATCCAAGACTGATACGAGGGTCAATGTACTGCCACGACGAGAAGTAACAACAGTGGGCGCGAAGAGATCGTTGTAGAAGCTACCATCCTCCGCATGCTATTTGCGCGTTTCTGCATACCCCTTGCATATCCAAATATCCAAACCACCCATTGTCTCTGATCTGATAAGCTGTCAAACCAAGCTTCTTGACTACCACCTTAATCACCATGAGGTCCATCAAGGCCCTAGGAAGCAACTCATTTAGCACATGCAGGCCTACTTCCCCTTTGGCTGCATTAAGATTTTCAACCCAACCTAAGCAACTGGCTGTTAGGCCCAATCTCACTAAGCTGAGGGCAAAGGGGGATGCTGAGGACAGGGCGTCTGACATGAAGACTGAGGGGAAAGATGGGTCTAGCCCGAGCAACAGCAGGAACAAAAATGATGAGTCCTACCCTGAGTCCAGCAGCTTTATTAAGAAAGACAAGGAAGTTGATGAAGCCGTGGATGAAAACCTGAGGCAGATATGGGATGACATGAAGGTAGAAATGCTGGAACACAGCCATGCAATGACAGCCAATATTGACTCTGCACCTCCACCACCACCACCACCACCACCATCAACATTTCTGCAATCACTTCCACCACCAACTGCAACAACATCACCAAAGGAACGCGACCCTGCCAATGCAAGTTCACTACACACCACACACACCACACATACACGCACATATATGCACATACACACACATACACACATCACCGATCCACCCATAGGCACACATACATATACACACATACACACACTCACATCATCTACACACTCCCACTGCCAAACCCACACCCATACGCGTGCAAGCTTCCGCACATGCATCACATACACGCACACACATTTCAAACACACACACACACACATACACACACACACACACACACACACACACACACACTTACACTCACTCGCACATCTGCCAGTCTCCCACCCACCCACCCACCCAGAGACATAAACACAACACTCCAGGTCAAGATGAAGGAGCGCATGCCTGCAGAGGAATCTGCCCTTATTGAGTCAGTCACCTACGAGGAACTGATGGAGCCTGGCAATAACGTGTTCAAGCGCCTGGCCGACCAACAGCTAGGGCCCTCATTGGACGCCATGGGTATCACTGACGAGTCACCGTTTGATTTCTTCATTACGTTGGTCTCAGCGGGGCTGTTGATACAGTTTGTGTCCGTGGGTATGCTCTTCTACTCGTCTGAACTGATAGGTCATATGGACGCAGGTGGGTGTCACTGTCGGCGTATCTATGGCAAGCTGAAAAGGGCATGGCACAATTAAGGTGTAAGACGTGCCCATGGTATGTTACACGGGCATGGCGCAACAACTACTTTAGGAGTGGCCATGGCAAGCTGAAAAGAGCATGGCACAATTCAGGTGTAAGGCGTGCCCATGGTATGTAACAAGGGCATGGCGTAGCAACTACTTTAAGAGTGACCATGGCATGCTACAAAGGGCATGGTGCAATACAGGTCCATCCATTCATCCTCATAATCCTGCGACCATCAACCATCGACTATCAACCACCGGTGAGGGATACTTCCCTAAAGCTTAAGTCCGGCGGGATGGCCAGAGTAGTCGAGCAGCATTCACTCAATTGCTGCTCGACTACTCTGGCCACCCCGCCGGACTTAGTAAAAAGGAAGTATTCCTCTCTGATGGTCGATGGTCTCAGGATTATGAGGATGAATGGATGGACCTGGCTGATACGTTGTGTAAGGCATGCCCATGGTATGTTAATAGGGCATGGCGCGACAACTACTTCAGGTGTGACCATGACATGCTACAAAGGGCGTGGCACAATACATATGTAAAGCATGCCCATGGTATGTAAATAGGGCATGGCGCAACAACTACTTCAGGTGTGACCATGACATGCTACAAAGGGCATGGCACAATACATATGTAAGGCATGCCCATGGTATGTAAATAGGGCATGGCGCAACAACTCCTTCAGGTGTGACCATGGCATGCTACACAAGGCATGGTGCAGTACATGTGTTGGGCACACGCATCACATGCTATAAGGCATGGCACAATGCAAGTGTTAGGCATGCCCATGGCATTATGAAAGAGCATGGTATGTAGGCAGGGCGACAACTGTGATATTCTGTGTTGTCAGCAGCATAACCCTGGAACCAAAATCTTATCACTTGCCAACTATCATTAAAATATAGAACTTGAACTTGAACTTATTTGCATGGCATTGTCGTAGGCCGGCCAGTGTTGACCCAAGACAAGCCCACACTACATCTTCCGGGTTCCTTATCTTATTTTATCACTCTGCAGCAAAACCCGCTGTCGGGCCAGCAGGTCGGCATTTGGTTCTGGCGGCAGGATTTGGGGACGAAGGGTTTGGGGGCATTGATTTGTGGCATGCATATGGGCTGTAAATCCCTTGCGACAAGTTGTCGTGTCAAAGTCTATTATAAGTTCAATATAATATCATGAATGCCATGCTGTGACACTTCAGAGGTCAATATAAATTCAATATAAATCCATGAATGCCATGCTGTGACACTTCCCAGGTCAATATAAATTCAATATAAATTCATGAATGCCATGCTGTGACACTGCCCAGGTCAGCGTCTATCAGAAATTCAATGTAAATTAAATATAAATCCATTAATGTCATGCCTTGACCTTTCCCAGGTCAATCTACATTTGTGAATGCCATGCTGTGACACTTCCCAGGTCAATACAAATTCATGAATGCCATGACGTAACACTTCCCAGATCAATATATGTTCATTAATGCCATAGTGTAACACTTCCCAGGTCAATCTAAAATCATAAATGCCATGCTGTGACACTTTCGAGGTCAAAATGAATGCATGAATGACATGTCGTCACACTTGCCAGTTCAATTCAATTTTTAATTCATGAATGCCATGACGTAACATTTCCGAGGTCAATGTTCATCCATTAATGACAAGACGTAACACTTTCCAGGTCAAGCCTTACGCGTCGCCTCGGGTCTTGGCGCTGGCTACTTGCTGCGCCCCTTCTTCAGAACTGAGCAATTGCTGGGTCGGATGTACAATGGACTCCTTCAGAATATGGGGGTCGAGCCGATGTTCTCGGTGAGCCATTGATGAATTATTTGTCTGCTGGGTGTGTGTGTGGTGGTGGTGTGTGTGTGTGTGGTGTGTGGTGTGTGTGTGTGTGTGTGTGTGTGTGTGTGTGTGGGGGGGGGGGGGCATTGATGAATTATTTGTCTGCTGGGTTGGTGTCTATGTATGGGTGTGTGGGCGGGCGGGTGAGTGGGTGAGCGCATTGATGAATGATTTGCCTTCTGGGTTTGGGTGTGGGTGTGAGGGGGATGCGTTGATGTGTGTGTGTGGGGGGGGGGGGGGGGGGGGGGGGGGGATTATTTGTCTTCTGGGTTTGTGTGGGTGGGTGTCTGGGGGGGGGGGGGGGGGGGGGGGGGGGGCATTGATGAATTGTGCCTGCTGGATTGGTGTCTGTGTAGGTGGGTGGGGTTGGTAGGGGGGTAGAAGGATGGAAGGTAGAGGTAGAGGTGTAAGAATGCATGTCGTGTGTGGGACAGTGGGTGGGTGTGGGTGGGTAGAAGGATGGAAGGTAGAGGTGTAAGAATGCATATAGTTGGTTGTGTGGGTGTGGGTGGGCAGATGGATGGAAGGTAGAGGTAGGGGTGTAAGAATGCATGTTGTGGTTGGTTGTGTGGGTGTGGGTGGGTAGATGGATGGAAGGTAGAAGTAGGGGTGTAATCATGCATGTAGTTAGTTGTGTGGGTGTGGGTGGGTAGAATGATGGAAAGTAGAGGTGTAAGAATGCATGTTGTGGTTGGTTGTGTGGGTGGGTGTGTGTGTGGGGTGGATAGAAGGATGGAAGGTAGAGGTAGAGGTGTAAGAAAGCATGTTGTGATTGTTTTTTATTTGGGGTTCACAATCAATCGGCAAAGTATTTGTGGCGGCAGCCAAGGATTCACTGGGATTCCAAGCCGTCTGCACGTTGCATACGTACATGGTTATATACTTTAATACCTATATTTCAGAACATTGATAACCCTAAAACTGGAGAAGACCTTTCCAAAGCTGGTAAATATGTCCCCACAACCCTGGAACTCTGAACCCCAGGACATAAAGCAGCAGAGATCCCCCCCCCCCCCCCCCCCGCTATATTTAGCGATCGCTAGTTTTGTCTCCGTTCTAGCAAAATTATCGCTATTGTTTTTGTTTTGCCCTAAAATGGCCCTAAAATGGCCCTGCAAAGGTACTAATAGCTACAAAAGTAAAACCTATATAAAGGCATAAAAAGGACTAAAACACTATCCCTGGAGGACACCTAGAACCATAAAGCTAGAAAAAAAACCACTTTCAGATTCAAACAAAACTGGGGAGCAGTACCCTGCAGAATACAAGGCTGCCACTGTCGTGACCATTTTGTATATCCCATGCAAATAAGCGCGCATATAAAACAGGAACTGTGTGGTTTATCATGGGATCATTGCTGATAAATAAATAGTATGCCTGGTTACCAGGCGTGAGGTTCAGGAGGCCAGCCCGTTTGCTTGCACTTGTGCCAACCACCAAATCATTGCTGATATTTGTTTCCATACCTTCCGCAGAATCCGGATCCTAAGCTAGTTCAGCAGACTCTCAACGGACTTGGTATTCTGATTGCTGTGCTCTTCTTCGCACCAAGGGTAAGATCTAGAAACATACTACTGACGGCTGTGTTCAGGTTGACTCCCTACTCTCAGCCAAGCTCTCTGTCCTGCTAACTTGGATTGGCTGGTGGATGAATTAGTTCTGTGGCATCTCAAGCTTGCTTGAATCGTTTCTTGTGCAAGTGACTGCTGTATTCAGGTTGACTCCATACTCCCAGCCCAGCTCTATGTCCTGCCAGATGGATGATTTATTTTTGTCACATGCTAAAGCTTGCTTGAATTGTTTCTTGTGCTATTGACTGCTGTATTCCGTTGAGCGCCTAGCTCCCTGTCCAGCTCTCTGTCCTGCTAGGTTGATGAATTAGTCCTGTCGCATCTCAAAGCTTGCTTGAATTGTTTCTTGTGCTACCGACTGCTGTTTTCAGTTGACTCCCTACTCCCTGTCCAGCTCTCCGTCCTGCTTGGTGTATTAATTAGTCCTGTCGCATCCTAATGCTTGCATTAATTGTTTCTTGTGCTACTGACTGCTGTATTCCCTTCAACGCCCAGCACCCTGTCCAGCTCTCTGTCCTGCAATGTGTATTAAGTAGTCCTGTGGCATCCCAAAGCTTGTTTGCATAGTTTCTTGTGCTACTGACTGCTCTATTCAGGTCGGTTCCCTACTCCCAGTCCAGCTCTCTGTCCTGCTAGGTTGATGAGTTTTTCCTGACGCATCCTAAAGCTTGCATGAATAGCTTCTTGTGATAGTGACTGCTGTATTTCCTTCAACATTCAGCTCTCTATAGCGCTCTCTGTCCTGCTGACTTGACGAAGTCGTCCTGTGGCATCCTACAGGTTGCTTGCATTTTTTCATTTGCAAGTGACTGCTGCCCAGCTCTTAGTCCTGCCAGGTGTATTAATTAGTCCTGTGGCATCCCAAAGCTTGCTTGCATTGTTTCTTGTGCAGGTGACTGCTGCCCAGCTCTTAGTCCTGCCAGGTGTATAAATTAGTCCTGTCGCATCCTAATGCTTGCAATAATTGTTTATTGTGCAAGTGACTGCTGTATTCCCTTCAACGCCCAGCTCCCTGTCCAGCTCTTAGTCCTGTTAGGTGTATGAATCAGTTCTGTTGCATCTCAAGCTTGCTTGCACTGTTTCTTGTGCTACTGACTGTTGTATTCCCATCAACGCCCATCTCCCTGTCCAGCTCTTAGTCCTGTTAGGTGTATGAATAAGTTCTGTTGCATCTCAAGCTTGCTTGCACTGTTTCTTGTGCTACTGACTGTTGTATTCCCATCAACGCCCATCTCCCTGTACAGCTCTTAGTCCTGCCAGGTGGATGAATTAGTCATGTGGCATCCTAATTCTTGCTATAATTGTTTCTTGTGCTAGTGACTGCTGTTTTCTGTTTGACGCCCAGCTCCCTGCCCAGCTCTCTGCCCTGCTGACTTGATGAAGTTGTCCTGTGGCATCTCAAAGCTTACTTGAAATGTTTGTTGTGCAAGTGACTGCTGTATTCAGGTTGATTCCCTACTCCCAGTCCAGCTCTCTGTCCTTCTAGGTTGATGAGTTTTTCCTGTCGCATCTCAAAGCTTGCTTGAATTGTTTCTTGTGCTAGTGACTGATGTATTCCCATCAACGCCCAGCTCCCTGTCCAGCTCTCTGTCCTGCTCGGTGGATTAATTAGTCCTGTTGCATCCTAAAGATTGCATGCATTGTTTCTTGTGCTACTGACTGCTGTATTCAGTTAACCGCCCAGCTCTTTGTCCTGTTAGGTTGAAGAAGTTGACCTGTGGCTTCCCACACCTTGCTTACATTGTTGCTAAGCTAGTGACTGCTGTATTCAGTTAACCTCCCTGCTCTTTGTCTTGCTAGGTCGAAGAAGTTGACCTGTGGCATCCCACACGTTGCTTGCATTGCTGTTAAGCTAGTGACTGATGTATTCAGTTAACCGCCCTGCTCTGTGTCCTGCTAGGTTGAAAAAGTCGTTCTGTGGCATCCCACACCTTGCTTGCATTGTTGCTATGCTAGTGACTGATGTTTTTAGTTTACCTCCCAACTCCCTGTCGCGCTCTCTGTCCTGCTATGTTGAAGAAGTTGACCTGTGGCATCCCAAAGCTTGCTTGCTTTGCTGCTGTGACAGTGACTGCTTTATTCAGTTTGCCGCCCTGCTCTTTGTCCTGCTAGGTTGAAAAGGTCGTCATGTGGCATCCCAAAGCTTGCTTGCATTGTTGCTGTGACAGTGACTGCTTTATTCAGTTAACCTCCCTGCCCTTTGTCCTGCTAGGTCAAAGAAGTTGATCTGTGGCCATGATCACCTTGCTTGCATTGTTGCTTAGCTAGTGACTGCTGTATTCAGTTAACCGCCCTGCTCTATGTCCTGCTAGGTTGAATAAGTTGACCTGTGGCATCCCAAAGCTTGCTTGCATTGTTGCTGTGCTAGTGACTGATGTATTCCCTTCAACGCCCAGCTCCTTGTCCTGCTAGGTGGATCAATAAGTCCTGCCGCATCCTGAAGCTTGCATGAATAGTTTCTTGTGCTACTGACTGCTGTATTCCCTTCAACGCCCAGCTCCCTGTCCTGCAAGGTTGGAGAAGTTATCCTGTGGCATCCCACAGCTTGCTTGCATTGTTGCTATGCTAGTGACTGAAGTATTTAGTTTACTGTCCTACTCCCTGTCGCGCTCTCTGTCCTGCTGACTTGTAGTCGTCCTGTGGCATCTCAAAGCTTGCTTTCATTGTTGCTGGGACAGTGAATGCTTTATTCAGTTCAATTCTCTACCATGTGCCGCGCTCTGTCCTCCTATCTTCAATGAGTCGTTATGTGGCATCCCAAAGCTTGCGTGCATTGTTGTTGTGCTAGTGACTGATTTATTTAGTTTACCGCCCTGCTCTTTGTCCTGCTAGGTGGAAGAAGGCATCTTGTGGCATCCCACACCTTGCTTGCATTGTTGCTATGCTAGTGACTGATGTATTTAGTTAACCGCCCCACTCCCTGCAGTTATCCTTTGGCATCTCAAAGCTTGCTTGCATTGTTGCTGTGACAGTGACTGCTGTATTCAGTTAACCTCCCTGCTCTTTGTCCTGCTAGGTTGAAGAAGTTGACCTGTGGCATCCCATACCTTGCTTGCATTCATGCTGTTACAGGGACTCCTATATTCAGTCAACCGCCCTGCTCTTTGTCCTGCTAGGTCGAAGAAGTTGACCTGTGGCATCCCCCCCCTTGCTTGCATTGTTGCTGTGACAGTGACTGAAGTATTTAGTTTACCGCCCTTCTCCCTGCCGCGCTCTCTGTCCTGCTAACTTGAAGAAGGCATCCCGTGGCATCTCAAAGCTTGCTTGCATTGTTGCTGTGACAGTGACTGCTTTATTCAGTTTGCCGCCCTGCTCTTTTTCCTGCTAGGTTGAAGTCGTCCTGTGGCATCCCAAAGTTTGCTTGCATTGTTGTTGTGCTAGTGACTGCTATATTCAGTTCAATTATTAACTATCTGTTGCACTCAGTCCCCCTATCTTCAATACGTCGTTCTGTGGCATCCCAAAGCTTGCTTGCATTGCTGCTGTGCTAGTGTTTTATTACAGCCCTGAGGTGTAATAAACTCCAAACTAGTGAGGCCTTAATGGACCTTGGTGTTTTTAGCACGTTTGACATGGTTGACATGTTTATAAGCCCCATTTACTTCAAAGCGCGGCAATAATACAATAAAACGAGTCCTTGAAAAGTAGCATCAGAAATATAGATTCCACATCAAGGAATTTGACTTTAAATATAAGCCCTGAGTCTGTTTTCACTCCGTCAACCCCTCGCCCACCTTTCCTCACAGGCCCTCTGGGGATGGGATGCCGAAACCTGCATTCAGTTTGTTTCCCCAGTACCATTTGGGATCTTCCTCTCCGACTTGACCTACGTCTCTGCCCTGTACCTCAAGTTGAATTCGATGGAGGAAAAGTAGTTGCGCTCCTTCTCAAAGAATTCTTCTGTGTGAAACTGAGATTCCTGCCGGAGCTGAGGCTAGGAGCATTACCTGTACCTGCGCCTCGCTTGTATCTACACTGTGCTGGCTCAGGCAGACCCCCCCCCCCCACACACACAAACACACACACACACACACACACACATACGCACACACATACACACACATACACACACACTCAAACTAGTATGACCGCCCCGATCAGCTGGCTTTTTGAATTTTTTTTCGTGTTTGTTGAGTTGCAAAAACGGGGGCTATTAGTTTGTGACGAGCGGACACGTCCAAGTGGCATCGCCAGGTGGCTTAAGAAGAAGGCCTAGGTCGACGTCAACCCTTAGGTCTAAGTAGCACCTCATCCAGTGTAACCGTCGAGTCTCTGCTACAATGAGGGCGGTAAACACACTCATGCACATACCCAGCCCACACGCACACACCCTTAACTGAGTTGTTATTTTGTCTCAGCACATGTATGTATGTTACTGTCCAGGGGTAGGCCAAATAGGCTAAATGGACTTGTGGATTTGGTTTTAATACATGTGGATTTGGTTTTAATACATTATCTAGTAGCCAAATGGCTGCCCACTTCATGTGGGTGGAGCAAATATGGGCAGTGCAAACACGATTATACTTCACTCTGGAGTGTACAATACAATCCCACGGGAGTTTATCTAGAAACGTTCTTCATTATGCGAGGTTAGTTGGGCAAGTTTTAGCATAATAGACCACCCTTGGATTATAACATACTGAAGCGCTGAAGGCAGTTCAGAGATATGTCCACTTACAAACTGAGTAGCCTGAACTCGCTCGATCTATGTTGTATTAATGTGTGATGAGTTATGGCAAAGTACTGGAGCAATTGGATTGGATTGTTTTGTTACATGGTGTTTCAGCCAACTCTGGCTTGCTTGTGGCTCATTTGGCTCGTACTCTATAAGCAACTGTAACTCTATTACTATATGATGCAGCTCTTCGAGTCAGCATGCGTTCGCATGGGACGCTAGGCTTGGATAACGTTGTTGACTTTTTTTGAAGGAGGGGAGACCATCGTAATCTTACTCATGAACATGGTTATTTTGAAGGGAAATACATTTTGTCTTCATGTAGCACCATGGTTCTCCTAGTAGCCTTTGGGGTGCTACCAGCAGCTGTTTTTACCCCTTAGTAACCCCAACAGGATCTTACGTAGCAATCCCACAACACCAAGATACATAATGCAGCACCTTCCCTTCTTTTAAAAAATCCCTGCTTAAGAACAAAATATAACAATTTCCCTTTTTTTACGCTTTTGAGTTGCCCTCCATCATGTGGGGAGAGTGGACTTTTGACTATAGGTCCTCTGGGTCGCTGACTTGAGTCATGTCGGTAAATCCACCTCTTCGGATGAAAATCCCTTGCACAAAAAACCCACTCAGAATGAACACCTATAAGCCCAATAGAAGGGTGCCGAAGAGCCGAAGACCCCCCAAATAAGCATTGATTCCCTAAGTGTGCCTACTCTTTTGTAGGAGTGGCAACGCATTCGAACTGAATCCTCTGTGTCGCTGGTTTGTGTCCGGAGACCTACCTCATGGGATGATGTTCCTTTCACAGCTTCAAAAAATAGTCCACTTATAACCAGGTTTATTTTTAAGGAATGGAACCAGTCAGGGTTTTATTGAAGATGCTACGTGTAGCACAAGTGCTACAGTACGTACCTGGGTGTTTTGGTGGTGCTACGTTAGAGCCTTTGGGGGTTGCTTTTTTGCCCCTATCCCCCCGAAGGCTACTAGGAGCGCCAGTCAGGGATTTATTGCAGGTGCTACAAGTGCTAAATTATGCACCTTAGTGTTTTGAAGGTACTATGTTGTGGGGCTGCCTATTGGACCTAAACAAGCTTCTCGTAGCATCCATGACTCCATGAGGCTACACAATCTGTTTCATTTTTTTGCTACTCAAGGTAGCTTCCCGGAAGCTTCATTAGCCAGCCAATGGGTCAAGCCCAAAGCTTTCAGCTGCATTGGAAATTTGGAATTCCTCTCATGACAGCTTTCAGACGCACTAGCTACCGTAGCTTCAGGTCTGGCCCAAGGATATGGACAGGGAGAAGCTTAGAAGCTGCTACGCGTAGCAAAACAAGGCCTATGAAAGGACCTTTTCCCTCAGGAAACTTCTTAGAAACCTGAACTGATAGCCATTTACCAACGGCCAGATGGTGGCGACCTTGGAGACATGGATTCGAGCGGGAGGGGGGGGCGACAGTGTGTGTGTGTGTGTGTGGGGGGGGGGGGGGGGGGGGGGGGGGGGAGAGAGAGAGAGAGAGAGAGAGAGAGAGAGAGAGAGAGAGAGAGAGAGAGAGAGAGAGAGAGACCAGGGAGGCTTGCGCTTCTCAAGGGAGGATTGCGCTTCTCTGGTTAGGCTATGGAAAAACCACAGCATAACCAGGAAAATCAAGAATCTGGTATTCAAAGCTATCATACCTTTCACCCTCCTGTACGGGAGCGAGACATGGGCTCTCTCAGAACCCCTGATTCAACAACTCGACGTGGCACTCCATGAGTGTCTACGCATGTCGTTGAACATTAGCAGAGCAGACAGAGTTAGAAATGAGGACATTAGACAAAGATGCAACCACAGGGATATTCCCAGCATCATTAGAGAAATTAGACCGAGGTTCATAGGACACATAGCCAGGCGACCCGACTCTCGCATCATGAAGCAAATGCTCTTCGCCACGCACACACCCCTTGCTGAGGGTCAACCGAGGCAAGGAGGACAGACCATCATTCACACCCTTAGGGATGATCTCCAAGCCACCAACATGTCTCCAAATTGGTACCTACTGGCCCAAGACAGGACAAGCTGGAGGGCGGACATCAGAGACGCCTTAGACATAGACACATAGAATGACAATTATAGAAACTAGCACCTTCTGGCTTAATTTGCCTTGATTGGTTTTTGTACGCTTAGATATTTAGATTATTTAGATTATTTTCTGGGCTAGAACTGTGCCTTTGGAATTTGTTTCATTTTTTTGATATGTAATGAGTTTTTGTGTTACGGATGGACCCCCCCCCCCCCCCCCCCCCCCCCCCCCCCCCTCTCCACCCCTTCACTAGATCTTAGTTAATAGGCTTACTGTACTTTCTAAATTATAGGGTTGACTAGATGACTTTTTCCTAATGATATTTTTGGTGTTTTTGATTACTGTATGGCTGGACCACAATTAAATTGTGTAACACCGTTAACCAGAGAGAGACCGGCCAACTACCGAGTAAGTAGGTCAGATGCGTTTGTGCGCCCGTGGAGCTGAGTTCTCGGCACCTACCGTGCCTGAGGTACATTCACAGCATCAACAAGCGGCTTCTGTTATCGATACCAATGGAAGAGGACGTTGAACGGGGCTTCTATTTACGCAGTCCTGCGTTCTCCTGTGAAGCTTGGAGTGGCCCACCCACACCCATGCGATGGGTGTACCCGGTGGGTGTACCCATGCAGGCCCCCATGCAGGCCTAAGGGCTGCATGCAGCATGCACGGGCCCCTGCACCCGCCTTCACCCATGCCACAGCTACCCTAAACCCGGACGTACAACTATGTAAATTGTATCTTCCGGAAGAAGTGCATCTTCTTTTTCCACCGCGAACAAATCTGTTATATCCCTCCTTCTTCTTTTACGCTGCTCCCTTGCGAATCCCAGTGATCACCGCGTAGCGACAGTTGTAGCTGGTCTCAATACCACACTCTCGTCAGTTTCCTACGCTAGCCCTAGAGGATGACGTCCCCAAGCAAACGGAGAGACATTGACGTTATGAAGCTGTGAGCGCATGCAGTTTTGTGAATTTGTTATCGCAGCGGTTGAGTTTCTATCTGCACCAAAATAAAAGCTCCCAGTTTCTCGCCAGTTGCCTCAATTGCCACAACCGTGCTGCCCCTGCGTGCATGACACAGGATGATGTCTGACCACACTGTCATCGTGGAAGAGGACAACATTAACGACTTCTACGTCGAGTTTAAGGGGCCGAAAGATAGTAAGTGCAGTACGCCAGACCTCGGGAAATTCAGATAAATCGCTGCACTTTGAAATGTAGGGTTGCAGACAAATCTTCAGCAGCCTCGGGAATGCAAAATTGAGCAAAGCAATAGGTGTTAGGTACCCCAGACCTAGGATCCTTGGCATGGTTATAGCTTCCTATCAAGTTCCCAGGGCATGCTCTTAGAATCGCATACTCATGTTGGCTTATCTTTCCTGCATGCTTGCAGGTGACTATGAAGGAGGTACATGGAAAGTGCATGTGGAATTGCCTGAAGCATATCCGTACAAATCTCCAAGCATCGGATTTGTCAACCGGGTATATCATCCAAACGTGGATGAGATGTGAGTCCCTGGTGAATGAAGGACAGCCTCCTAGCAGGTTCAGTATCACTGTCTCAGTCTCAATATCACTTTCTCGGTCCCAATACCACTGTATAAATGTCCATACTACCGGTTTCATGTCTTCATGTCACTATCACAGACTCAATATCACCATCACTGTCTCAAAATCACTATCCCTGTCTGAATATCAATATCACTGTCTCAACGTCAATATCAATCAATGCCTCGGTATTGCTATCACTGTACCTCTATCGAGAAAATATCATGGCCACAATATCGACACCACAGTCTCAATATCAGCATCCCTGTCTGGAAATCAATGTCACTCTCTCAATATCGATACCACTGTCTCAATATCACTATCGCTGTCTCAATATGAATATCTCAGTCTCAATATCAATACCACTGTCTCAATTTCAATATCGCTGTCTCAATATGAAAATATCAGTCTCAATATCACTGACTACTAAACTGCAGGACGTATTTATATTGCATTGGCTACCTGATATATAAGCAAGCCTGAGATGTACAAAATTACTCACGGTGGTAAACTGATCTGAAGGACAACTTCAGTCAGTAATCTGGAGGCGTACGTTGATCTTTTAATACCTAGTTTCTGAATGCATGATGTCTTATCTGGCCCAACAGCTCGTACATCTGGAAATAGCTGTCTACCGCAGTGCATAAATGCTAAATTGTCTGCTTATTCGATTCATTAGCCTGATCCTAGGATCATGCTCGACTGATAAGTAAATGCAGAGCTTGTGAAAAGTCATTGCTTGAACACACTAACACTAACGCTGACGCTAACACTAGCTTGTATGTAATATACACGAGAATAAGCCACAAAGTTGCTATGCAGTTTGGAAGAAGATGAGCTAAACATCCTCTTGCCTTCTTGTGCTTTCAGAGCTGGCTCTGTTTGCTTAGATGTGATCAACCAATCGTGGAGCCCGATGTTCGGTAAGATGGGGTTGAAATATGTTCTCGTGTTCAGTGTGCAAAGCATATCACTGGTGCATGATCTTTTGGTGTGTTCTGGTGAAAGGGACTTAATAGCATGGTGGACTGGATTCTTTTGGTTGACAGGATTCGGCTGTGTCATATATACATGAAGTTAAACTTGTAGTAGATGTGATATTCCACTGAGGATATTAACGTTTTTACCCACGAGAGCTTGTCAATATCATGTATTCATGTTCAATATGCTAGACCTTGCATCCCCCATGCTGCTAGCTCGCTCAATTAACTACTACTCCCACTCCCTCTCTTGGCAGATCTGATTAACGTCTTCGAGGTCTTCCTGCCCCAGCTCCTGATGTACCCTAACCCAGCAGACCCCCTAAATGGTGAGGCAGCGGAGCTGCTCATGAGGGATCCACAGGCCTATAGCCGGAAAGTCAGGGGTAAGTGCTTCTTTGTATTCCAATTGGGGTGGTGCCAGGTGGTTGTTCCAGGTGGGTACACGAGTTGGGCTGGGAGCCCGCTAGGATACGTGAAGTATGAACATTGTATTCACCCTTACAATGTTCTGCCACTGTGTACTCCCTTTCAGATTCCGTGCAACGCTATGCAAGTCAAGACAACATCATGGGTGACAAGAACCTGGCAGCTGGCAACAAGCAAGCTGACAGTGACGATGGAGATGGTGATGAGAAGATGGAGAATGATGAAGAAGGGGGCTTCTTGTCTTCTAGTGATGACGAGGGGCATTAGTTCAGGATAAAAGCTTCTCTGGGTTTGATTCTTTAGTATAGGGGTAACCGGAAAGTTACCAACAAAGGTGGTAGCCATGGTTTCTTCTTGTCTTGGACTAGTCCAGGTGGGCCCAACGTTGCAGGCATGGGCTGATTTTGCAGTGCCTAAGCTGAAGTCAGTCATGGCCCATGTGAGTTGAAAGATATGAAGCCTGGCTCGAATAGAGACTCAATTGCAGGATTTGCATTGCTGTGTTAGTCAGGATTAGAACGTTGTGGGAGACATGCAGGTGCATCTACATGCATGTTTGTATGTATGTATGTTCCAGTCCACATGTAGCCACATAGACAAAACAAAGTTGCCTAACCTTGCACACACAAGCTACAAGCGTAAATAGTGCCATCTAGGGGGGGCAGATCATCGTGTGATTGTCGCCCATGTTGGCTGGATGCTCATTTACGGTTTGCTATCTATACTTCCACTATTTACATTTATGTATATAATTTACTGTTTAGGGCCCTTCAGTCATGTTTGATCAGGTTTTGTTTCTGCTGTGAACGATTGCTTCTAGTAAACAAGGATGCTGACTGCTTGGCCACGAGTGCAGCTACCAAGCCAACTTGGATGCTGCCATTAGCAGCTGCCCAACACTCTCGCTACCTGTGGGCTTTTTGCTGTCCTGGGGAGAGGGCTAGGATCAGCTGTTCAGTGGAGGGCTTGTACATCTTGCTGGCCTGGGGAAAGGGCTAGGATCCGCCGTTCCCAGTGGAACCCTGACCCATATTGAATTGACGAACGCCCTGAAATATAGCTCTGCCTCCAGACCTCCAGGCCCATGCAGAGGCAGAGAGTAATGCATATTGAGGTGGCAATAGATAGTGTCACTCTTATGTTTGATTTGATTGCATGGCCTACCAGCTTTCAGGCTGGTCACCTTCCGCTGGTGGAGTCAACATGGTCAGTGTGATCACTACTGCATCACACTACTGAGCACGGGATGCAATCACGTGAATGTTGGCAGGTTAAAGATGTGTCCATGTTACTCATGATGTGCCCATGTTACATTACATAATAAACAACTTTTTATTAATGTTGCCTAACTGCAACATACGTGCTTACTCATATGAACCACCGTCTCACAATGCTGCTTGGAGTTTGAGTTTTGTCTTTTTTCTAATTCAGAATTCGCATTATGTTGCATTTAACATCTGACAAATTGATATGTAAGGAGCACAATCCACGGTCGAGGACTCATTTGCGGTGCGCTGCTGGGTGTGTGTGTGTGTGGGGGGGGTATAATATAGCCAGGACAAAAGTTATTACCGGGATATGCTTCCATTATACGTTAAAACTCAGCGTCATGGGCCCATCACGCTAAACTCACTACCGGGATATGCATTATTGTTAAACGGCACGGAATGCAAGTGCGTTCTAGACATCATGCAAGATGTCTAGAACGCACTCGCACTCTGTGTTGTTCAACAGTAACATAAAAACACAGTGGCATAGTTGGTGCCTATTCAACTGTTCCCCTGCGTCACCGGCTTAGCCCCGCTTCCGACTACGTGCACGTATTCACATTTGTCAGTCTGAGGGTGCAGTCCAAGGTTACCCTTATAGGCTGACAGTATGTGGCTGTAAGTTTGATAACATGAACTGGAAGGCCGCAAGCCAGGACTTGGGTACATGGTTTCAGCCTCAAGGGCTGCTCGCCGTCTTCGGAAGTAACAAAAGTCAAATCAATGCATTGTGACCAATACATATTTGATCTAAGCTCTTCATAAAATGATCAATAAGCAAAGGCAACTTCCAAGCCCTCCAAAGAGAGGCCGCCGGAGTTAAGAGTAGGCACAGCTTATGACCAAATGTTACACCTGGGCATTGGTCACCTGATTTGTAAACGTTTTTACCTCACCAAATGTTACACCTGGCCTTTGGGCGCCCGATTTTCAATCGAATCTACCTTCCCAAACGGTGCACATGAGCATATGGCAGTCCGATTCTGTAAGTCAATTCCCAAATCCTTATGCATTTCACATCTTGTGATCTCATGGGTCTACCAAGGATATGACTAGATGGATGGGAGCCAATGGAGGGTCTTAACCTTGTTTTGCTGCACCTGGCAGGGAACGGCAATTGTTACTCTCCTTTGATGGTGGGTCCCAACAAGAGCAGGTGGCATGCTGAATATGCACCTGCCAAGTGCCGACCAACTCCATCTCAATCCTAATCCCCCCAAACTGATGGGAACACAATCGTACTGACATGCTACTCTACTTTATGCGACATATTAGTCTACTCTCTTCCTCTCTCAGATTCTTAGTAGTATCATTCTAACACACCTCCCTCCAGGCATTAATCTAACGTAAAATAAGATACAGCATTCTGCAGAAAGAAAGTTATAAGAAACTCTGAGCTACCACACTGAGACACGACACAGACCACAGACCACATAGCAGGCCAGGCATGATTATAAATGCAAACCCTAACCGGTAATGTCACATCTGGAGAATGAACATGCTGTCATTCTAGGCATCTAGGTTCACAGAGCATGCTGGCATTTGGGTTCACATGCTGGCACCTAGGTCCACAGAGCATGCTGGCATCTGGGTCCACATGCTGGCACCTAGATCCACAGAGCATGCTGGCATCTGGGTCTACATGCTGGCATCTAGGTCCACAGAGCATGCTGGCATCTGGGTCTATAGAGCAACATAGCATGGCTCAGGTGGCCTCTTTAGTTTTGCAAAGCAACTTATCCTCAGGTAGCACCGCCTTGATCCATCCAGCCCTGGAGGGAGGCCACAGGATGAAGGTAGCTCTTCCCTCAAGCAAGCCTAGATGAACCTGCGACATAGAAGAAGGGCAACAAGGGCGTCTGAATCAGACTGTATTTGTTTTCATCGACAAGTCCCCATTCCGTCCCTGCATGGCGACACATGGTCTGGCTAAACAAGTCAGAAATGGCCCGTCGAACCTCGCGAAGCGCAGAGCCCCACGTGGTTCGGGGGGCAGCGTGTTGCACTGGAGTCGCACCGAGGCGCTCAATTTGAGACGCGCCGCACGAAGAAATCAAACAGTGTGTCTGATTCTGCAGGGGTCTATCTCAAGATCACCCATGTGATTGTAATCTGTACCCATAAGTGTTTTGAAGTGGTGTTAATAGTACCAATCTTTACTCCATTGAATACTGTTATTCTGCTTTCATGTTTACACCTACCTCTAATTTACGCTGCTTGTATTGCTGCTGAAAGTACCCGGCTGGTCCAACGTGATTGTAGCTTTGACAGGAATGGAATACCACTAGCAGTAACTCACCGGTCCATAGCTGCGTCTTGAGTCTTCTGACCTAGACGCATTGTCACCCTCGATCCAGCAGCGGCCCTGCAGAGAGCGGAAGCAACAGTTTCTTTTCAAGGTGATACTTGTAGGATAAGTAGGGATTGGCAAATCATATGATACTGACCAAAGGCCACTTTGATATCAAATAATATCATACAAATTGCATCATATGATATTGTATGTAGTTGGTAACTTTAGCCTAGTCAGACTACCGGCATCATATGATATCGCATGGCATCATATGATGACATGATATCATATGGCATCGTATTGCCCTTCCCCAAGCATAAGTGCTAAATTATGACCCTAGGTGATTTGGGGGTGCTATCATTTGGGGTTGCTATTGGGGGGCACAAAAAGCTGCTAGTAGCACCCAAAAGGCTATATATGACTAGAGCACCATGGTGTGACACAAAGACACTTCTTCTTTTCCTTAAAAAAAAACATGATGAGCAAGCCTTCAGAAGCTGCTTCAATAGATATATATGTGGCAAAGCTCACGTAATCCTTATACCTGCAAGAAGAAGAGCTACCACCACGCACTGGTTAAACCACCTCCACCATTCATGATGTTTGCATGTTACAGTCCAGCATGTTGTAGCCAAGTAGGCTAAAAAGACTTCCCCAAACATTCTTTACCATCCTTGGTACTACCCATTAGACATGCACGAAGAGGAGCTCCACAACCGAAGAAACAATTTTTTTCTTTCAGCTACAAGCAGTAGCTTTTAGGAAACTCTCCTTCCTGGCTGCCTAGCCAAATCGTACGCAACCTAACGCACCTTGAAGCTACCATTCTCAGTTATCTAGCACTGCTGAAATTATTGGGTGTAGCCCACCGGCTGGTTGGGGGGGCCACCTGGAAGCTGCTGCTCAAAGCCAAAAAGGGAAATATTGGCTGAAACCTGTACTGCCGCACTCATCTGGTTCTAATTGGAGGCCTCTAGGGCGGAGCACAGACGCCTCAATGGCTGCTTTACCCAGGTCCACCCCACCGCAACTGCCCTGATTTTAATTAATCAAAACATGATCCAATTCCTGGACGAATTGTTGAAAACAATAACGTGCTGCTTGAGATATTCTAATAAGGTGCAGGATGTTGCTAAGAATGCTAGCTGGGTGCTTACAGCTGGAATCTCCACGGAGCTTGAGGTTGCATCATCCCACACGGTGTCACCTCCAACTGCTACCAAGCGCTTGATCATCATGGTGTGCTGATGCTCAGGTGATCTGCAGCAGCATTCAGGAGGAACATATGTAGGGAACGGTAATCTGATATCATATGATGCCGGCAGTCTGACTAGGCGAAAGTTACCATTCATCTAAAATATCATATGATGCAGTTTGTATGATATCATAAGATATCATACTCGCCTTTGGTCAACATCATATGATATCCCCGTCCCTAAACATATGATGATGATGATGATGATGATGATGATGATGATGATGATGATGATGATGATGATGATGATGATGATGATGATGATGATGATGATGATGATGATGATGATGATGATGATGATGATGATGATGATGATGATCAGGAGTAGAATGCTGGTTACAGTATTTGGGTGCCCTGCTGGACTCCAAATGTGTCCGCAGCTTGACGGGTCGAGGGGGATTTGTGTGTACGTAAGTACACGTGATGCGGCCACGTGAATTGATTGTGCTCTCATGCAGGGGCGCCGCTCTGAAAGAGTGGGTCAAAGATACTCTCACACACACACCTCCACCCCAACCACCATCACCACCATACCACCTTCATGGGCTGAAATATGCATTCCAAAGTTCCCCATCAAGAATTGTTACAGAACTGGACCTAGTCAGAGTTGAACTTACTTCAATACGTCCACTTCAACCCTTACCTGGGAGGGGTACCGATGCAATGATGGAGTCAAGGGGGACTTATATGTGCATATGTACATGTGGTGTGGTCATGTGACTTGAGTGTGCTCGCATGGAGGGCCGTCGCTCTGTAAGAGTGGGTGAAAGACACTCTCTCTCTCTCTCACACACACACACACATATAGATCACCATCCCCACCATAACACCTACATGAGCTCAGATATGGGATCTCCATGCAGCATTGTTACAGAGCAGAACCCAGTCAGTCGTCAACTTACTTCAATACAACCACTTCACCTCTTTGCTGGGCGGGGTACCGATGCAACCACTTGTAAGATATTTTCTCTACGAATACCCAGTCGCATAATCGCGTGTCTGGGTTCAACGTCGGTTGCATCGAGGGCCCATCCACCCTCATTACGGTACAAATCAGGTCATGGGTCGCAATGGCCACCGGTAAGGTCCAGACGAAATGCTTCGTAAAATTGAGCATGCGGCAATAGCATGCCGATGGGAGAGGAGCAAAGAGCGAGCACGGGAACGGGTGGGTCAATAACGAGCCCGGCTGATGGCGTGGCTTCGGAACTATTTCCCTAGGAATCTACAGGCGGTAGCTGCAATCGTCAGAGAGATGATACAGCACTTGCGTCTTATATAACAGCGATAAGTCACCTCAGAGAAACATAATAAAAACGCGCAAATCCCCGTTTTAGATCACAAGCCCTTGATACTGTACCGCGCTGTATTGCTGCTTCCTTGAATATTAGCTCCTTGCGCGTAGCGCCCCTTTATTCCGTGCTGTCCCTCTGCAGCAGAGACAGCGCTCGATGGAGAATAATACTTTTGAGCTGCTGCAAAAGCTCGAAGGTGTGCTTTGATTCCATCCCCCGAATGTTTCGTGCAACCCGTCTTGCTCGCAGGGCTTGAGAATTCCATCAGCTACCGCTTTAACGTTGTTTAATACTAAATGGATTGTTGCGTACGCAGATTTTTTCGGGTCACCCGGGTTCACGTCAGCACTGGGCGAGTTTTTGGGCAAGTACTCATGCGAGCTTGAGTACAAGGACTTCGCAGAGGATCAGCCTCTGAAGAACCATGACATTTATCAGAAGTACACGGATTTGGTGGAGCAGGGGCTCCAAAAATTCATGTTAGATGGGGGCTTGAAACAAGAGGTGGGATTTCTGGATATTTTGATCAGGCATGGCAAGACCTTAAAGAAGTCCTCACCATGCAGCATGTAGCTAAGATGAGGTGTGTAGCCTAATGGTGATGAGATGTGTAACGCGAGACGACGTGGTGTGTAGTCTAGTCATGGTGAAGTGCTTACCCTAGCGCTGATGAGGTGCTTACCCTAGTGCTGATGAGTTGTGTAGCCTGAGATGACAAGGTGTGTAACCAGGAGGCTAACTTGGACTATCAAGCAGGCTCATTCTATTGACATGCTGTAGTAAGAGGCATGGGTTTTGGGGGGGGGGGGGGGGGGGGGGGGGGGGGAGTGGCTCAGATCAGGCTGTGCAATCGGGGATCATTTCATTTGTTTTTGTGTGTGTGTGCACGGGTGTGTTGAGGGTGAGGGGAGAGTGGGTGTGGGTGAGTGGGTGGGGTGTGGGTAAGTTGGGGGCATGTGAAACACCTGTGGGTGTGAGCAGGTTCATATTTGGAACATGTGTGGGTGTAGAAGTTTAGGTGGGAGGTTTTGAAGTCTATCAGTATGTTGATATTCCCTGTGTGGGTGTCTGAGGTTGCAGACTTTTTGAGATCGGAGAAAGGTTGGAGGGCTGGCATTTCACCGATTAAAGTCGCCTGTCACCACTCATCACTCACCACTTCCCACACCTCTTACCGCTCTCCACTCACCACTCACCACTCCTACTTACCACTCAACACTTGCCAGTCAACACTCAACACTTACCACTCAACACTTGCCACTCGACACTCAACCCTTCACACTCAACACTTGCCATTCAACACTCAACACTTACCACTCAACACTTGCCACTCGACACTCAACCCTTCACACTCAACACTTGCCAGTCAACACTCAATACTTACCACTCAACACTTGCCACTCGACACTCAACCCTTCACACTCAACACTCTCCCGGCCATGCCTCAAGCAGCTGATTCCAACGTTTTACTTCCCTCTTCCTGCAGGCAGTGATAGAAGCATGCCAGAAAGCTCAGGAATCTGGCGACCGCACCTGGCTGACATGCATTGACTACCTACTAGCTTCCACTGAGTATGAGAGCTTCATGGAGGTGCGTCATGACGTCGTAGTGCCCCCCAGAGACCTTGTTTGAATTTGATTTTTAAAGGAACTGGCTTTTCAGCCAACCTATATATGATCAAAGCCGTGCTTCTCTTGTCGCTGAAAGCATTTATTTATCCACGGCATGGTCACTTCTGAACTTCTTCGCCCCCTACACACACACACCTCCCCCCCCCCCCCCCCCCCCCCCCCCCCCCACACACACACACACACATACGCTCCCCTTAGCCTCCACCTCCTTCTATGTCCCCCCTCTGTGTCAGCGGAACATAACTAAACTAGAGGTGACTGCCCTATCGGGGGGCCACCTCTCGCACGGTTGTGGGTCTCGGTCTAGGTCTCGGTCTTCTGCGTCTCGAACCTTCCACGCGGCATCCGCAGGTGGCGTGAGGCGAACGCTTTGGACCATGACGAACCCTTAGGTTAAATTGCTCCTCCTCCTCCGCCGCCAGTGTGACCGGTGTAACCGTGGGGTATCTGCTTAGTTGAGGGCGGTTACCAAACAGTGTAGATAATCATCATCTGATGACACTCTGCCACACTCACCTAAACCTAACCCATGGGTAGATCCTTTCTGGGACTCTCTGTCTTATCTTTTAGGAGGGGTGGGGCGAACCCTTAGTCTGCGTATCCCTGTCTTTTCGTTCTGGGGAAATGTTAATGTTTTATGTGTGCATATATTTAGCCCTATATGAATCAAGGCTCTACACAGCTCTACACAATGACAACAAGTTCGATGCAGCGTTGCCTGCGACGCTAAAAATTGACGGAGAGTGATCGCGAGGGATCGACAGGTGGCAACGGAAGCGAGTTAGTTACGAGGCCGTTGGCTGACGTGTCGGGCTTCATCGCGGTCAGACGGATGGATGGATGGGTGGATGGATGGATGGATGGATGGATGGTCGGACGGACAAATGGGTAACACTGGGGGCTCCCGCCCCCAGAAGGGGGGGCTCCGCCAAAAATATTATACATTTATAATATAAAATTTAATTTATACCAGTATTATAAAATGATTTCATTATTTATCTTGTTTTATTTTTGCTTGGTACAGTACCCAAGATATGCATGTATGTTTCAGTCCAGGGGTAAGCCAAATAGGCTAAAGGGACTTGCCCAACCGTAGTAGGAAAGGCTTAAAAAGAAAAAGCACTGATGAACTGCACACCAAACAATCGTTTTACCGACGGGGGCCCTGAGTTCGTTTCCACAGTGATCATTTAATTCTACAATGTATACAAGATTAACAAGTCCCTCCTCTCATTCAGGGGGATTACAGCCCCCCCCCCCCCCCCCTTCCCCCCCCTCCCCCCCCTCCATTGGTGGTTTGCCCCAGTGCAAGTAAACAGCCAGGCCCCCTCAACCTCACGCCTCGTAATAAGGCATACTATTTATGTATTTATTTACCCCTCCTCTCTTGCGTGCTTGCAGCTCGCATATGACCACTACGAGATGATTCGTGGCCAATATGAAGAGGACGAGTGCGAGTTGGAGGCTGAGAGTGTAGCAGGAGGGAGTGCAACACGTCCTCCACCAGCCTCCTAACCAGTGTTTATTTTTTCTACAACGCGTCACCATTCCGTCGCCATTGAGTCAAATGCTACACCCCCCCGGACCCCCCGATATCAGGACGTGCTGCCCCCCGACCCCCCCCAGGCTCCGTGGTTGGCGCTCCGCCATGCGATGGCTACGCAACTATCCTGAGATCAGGGTTGAGTAGCCCAAGAAGCTACTCAACCTGTACTACAGAAATCTGAAATATAAAACACTGATCGTAACGCTTATGAAACGCAGGAATTGGTACAGCTACATTTGTGATCTGGGATATTGGGGCACCGATAGTCTCAGATCCGATGGATGTGGTCCATTGGATCAAAGCTGTGGAATAGAAGGGCATTAAGTGCAGAAATCACCATCTCCATTCGTGATCAAGGATCTAGGGGCATCAGATGGTATCAGATCTGTCGGATCTGGTCCATTGGATTGAGCCCGTGGCAGAAAAGATTGTATCGGATTGGGGATTGGTTTGTTATATTAATGATAACGCCTGGTAGGGCGTGGTATTAGGGGAGCCCCGTCTTACGGCGGTAGGGAACGAGCTGCTACTTTGCTTGGACAAAGCTACCACGTCTGTTGACAGCGACCGCGAACACTAGAGCACACCCGTAGGGATTAGAACCTCGCACCTTCATCATTTCAACGAGCTCTAATTTGTTTGTATACAACTGCTCTTTCTTGTCTATTTTGTTTGCACCTACATATTGAGATGGGCGATTGTGTTAGATTCCACCAGCCTTCTATGTGACTATCAGCCCTCAGGCTACTCACTGACTCACCATCTACCATCAGAGTGAGCATGAGTAATATCGAGTAATATGATTACTACTTTTTATTGAAAGGATTTTGACCTGAGGAAGTTGGATTCCATACACAAAACAGCACTACTAACACTCATCAGAACAGAATGCAACCACTTGTATGCAAGCTCTTGGCTCAGGTCTTGGGTCAGCTCTTGGGATAGGTTGATATAAGCTGTGGCGAGATGATAGACGAGATTGGATGGATGGTGTGGTTGCCGATACATGTTCTGTCAGCCTTCAGACTGCTCACCGTTTGCGTGCTCCGCCAGCCCGCATGCTATCACAGAAAGAAAGCACGGGCAACAAAAATACTACCTCACCACTTGCTTGAGTAAACAAATGCAATTGCAAAATACCGGTATACGGTTCATGGGATACATTGTTTTGTTGCCGGTAGTACCCAGTGTTAGCGAATTATAGGAGGACAGGTGTGCTAGAAGAAGCGCCGTCTCAGAGGAAAGAGAGATTAGGGTATAGGTTCAGACGGACACAAGACCCAGGGAAAGGACAGTAGGCAGAAGACAGCTACCGCTGACATCCAGGTCTGAGTGACTGAGTTATACAGGATTTTGACTTGACGCACAATGATAAGGCAACTCAGCGCACCAAATGTAGATCAGTGGAAGCACGTGCATGCACAGCTGGTTGAAACAAATTCCACGTAATCATAGCCAAAATGAAATGGAGACGGCTAGCATGATATCGGTGTTACAGATCCCGGGGTATCCATACAGGTTGCTCCCTAGTTAATGTGAGTATCGCTTGAAGGGACTTGAAATTGGAAGACGGTGAGCAGCCCAGAGTTGGCTGAAAAACATGTAACAATCCAATCCTTTAAAGAACCTGCCATCCCCCTTAACCTATGGTAGTCAAGGAGAACAAGAAGACTTGGAATATCAATCAGTTGGCTTCATAATGAGAAACTCCTTGCAGGGACTCGAATACTATACCACGGTAAAGCTGCTCCAAAGTTTCTTCCCCCCCAAAGTTTAGTTTGGTATCTACTTAGCCCACTTGGGGAACTCGAAACCCCAAACTGGCAACAACTGGCCTAAAATCGCATACTGACATGCTGGACAAATCAATTCCTGGTCTACGAGAAGTAATCAGGTGCCAGAGCCCACCAAACCTGAGAAACAGAGGTCGATGGTACAAGCCTTCTAGGGTATGCAAATACGTTTCGCACTACCTAGATACTGCAGTAAGCAACTGATCTACACATGTATATCGGCACTACATAACACGATCACCGGAACATCACCACCATATCTAGACAGTGGTGAGCAACTAGCTGAAAAACACGTAACTATATGTATGTAAACATCAGTGTCTTTTTTCCAGCAAAAAGCAACAGCTTCCAAGCAGCTCCCCTGACTGGATATTCAGCCAAAGCTAGTGCAACCTAGTGGCCAGAACTGTTTAAATGTTGGGGCTTATCCCAGTGGCTGACTTAGGGAGCTGCCTAGAAGCAGCTGCTCGTAGCTGAAAAGGAAAACTATGGCAAGCATGCAACTGCATGTAAGCACGTGCGCACAAACAACTGGCTACACTGGGCGTGCCTATGCTTGCATTGCAATCTTAGCGTGCTTGGATAACAATTCTGTCTGGATTTATGTACTCGAATCACTGAGGGAAGTTTTCACTAGACAGATAGGGTACAACGCTTCATACGTTCTCCTTGAATGTGTCAAGCTGTGCGCACATTTAGAGTCAAGTAAGGCACCAGGACAATGTAATCATCATCATCATCATCATCATCATCATCATCATACTTAATTACTTATTATCGATCTACAGATTATATGCTTTCTGGGATTGTCGGCATGCACTTGTTTGACAACGATATTCACTCATTACGGGGGGGGGGGGGGGGGGGGGGGGTCACTCATAAGGGGGTGGGTCACTTATTAGGGGGTGGGTCTTGAGGCTCGTGATGGAGCATCAGAGTGCTTGCATATGATTGCCCTGACCCCATGGTTGGGCTAGGGGGGCGCTGTTTACCCACTTGAGGCTCCAGCAGCCCACCAATCCCCCTGCTCACACCGGGTGGAATCCATCGACCTTTGCTTCCCTCGCGACTGACCCTGGGGGACTGAGTAGAGCGACCGGACCTGGGGACGGACCCTGCAGAGTGAGCCGAGCGCCCGGACCTGGGCTGGCTCGTGGGAGATGACGATGAGCGTAAGTCGCTGGGGGAAGAGGAAATTGGGGACTGTGGGGGGGTGGCTGCCGCGTGAGTTGGGATACTGCTGGCAGTGGATGGCCTGCCTGATGGATTCCAACTTGGCCTGGGGATCTTGGAGGCAGGCAGGACCTCAGCGTGGGGGAACTGTGGGGACCCCTGTCTAGAACTAGGGGTGGGTGGTGATCCTTGTGCTGAACTTGGACTGGGGTGTGAGCTCTGTTTGGAACTAGGGGTGGGTGGTGATCCTTGAGTAGATCTCGGAGTGGGGTGCACTATCTGTGAAGGACTAGGAGTGGTTGGTGATCCTTGCTTAGATCTCGGACTGGGGTGTGAGCTTTGTTTATAAGTAGGGGTGGTTGGTGATCCTTGCTTAGATCTCGGGGTAGGGTGCACTATCTGTGAAAGACTAGGAGTGGTTGGTGATCCTTGCTTAGATCTCGGACTGGGGTGTGAGCTCTGTTTAGAACTAGGGGCGGTTGGTGATCCTTGCTTAGATCTCGGGGTAGGGTGCACTATCTGTGAAGGACTAGGAGTGGTTGGTGATCCTTGCTTAGATCTCGGACTGGGGTGTGAGCTCTGTTTAGAACTAGGGGTGGTTAGTGACCCTCGAGTAGATCTCGGTGTGGGGTGCACTATCTGTGAAGGACAAGGGGTGGGTGTTGATCTGTGTGAAGAACTGGAAGTGGGCGGTGATCCCCGGGTATAACCAGGAATGGAGGTAGATCCATGATTTGGTCTGGGAGAGGAGTTTGGTCCACGTGGGTGGGGTGGAGCGGAATCTGATGCAGTTGGGGGGCAGGGGGAGGGATGCAATGCTAAGCGCGAGGTCGGGGAGGAAAGGGCGGCATCTTGGGCTGTAAGCCCTGCTTCCTTGGGCAGAGAAGCTGCAACCACAGAGATATAGGACCTGGTGCTTTGGAATGCTGAGCAAGCTTGAGTGGCGCCATGACTGGGACAAGATTGGGCGGCTGGATGATTTAGAGTTGGAATATTCAAGGCAGACTCATGCATGTGGTGTTGGTGCTCTATCTGGACGCCTTGCTCTGAGGGAACGATGCAGATGGCATCCTGCTGCTCCTGGAACTGCTGCTGCTGCTGCTGCTGCTGGGCCTCCTGAGGTACCTCCTCCTGCTTCTGGAGCTGCACCTTCTGCTGCTTCTGCCCCTCTTGCTGCATCTCCTGCTGCTGCTCCTCTTGTTGCACCTCCTCCTCCTGCTGCTGCTGCAGGACCTCCTGTTTTACGTCATGCTTTACCTCCGGCTGTACCTCCGGCTGCTGCTGCAGCTGCACCTGCTGTTGAACCTGTTGCTGCGGAGTCGTGCTGCTTGCCAGTGCAGTGGCTTGCTGCCGCCAGGCACCTGCAGGTAAACCTTCTCCAGCTGCAGATGCTGACCAGCGGTGAACTATAGGATGTACAGGGTGTACTGCACTGGATGTTGGCTCCCTACCTTGAGCACCACAATGGGGACAGGCTGTCACGCCAGGCTGGCTAGTGGGACCAATGCCTAAGGCTGCCATCAATCGGTTCCGTGAGACTGCTCCTGCTGCCCTCAGTGCCTCCAGTTGGGCATCTATGGGCTTCAGCCTCAGAATGCTCTCCAGCGCGGTTGCTGGAGACTGAGTAGGTAGGGGTGAAGCGGGAGGTACGATCGCGCAAGAGGAGCTCGCATCAGCAGGCAAGCCCTCTCCTCCTTCAACCAGGGACTGAGTAGATACGGATGACTTAGGGTTTGAGCACACGCCGCTGATGCTTCCATCACCGGTCAAACCCACTTCTCCTGCAGCTGGTGACTGAGTAGACAGGGGTGAAGCAGGGTTCAAGCGTGATCCACTCATGCTGGCATCATCAGTCAAGCCCAATCCTCTTGAAGCAGCTTCAGCCCACGGACTTGCTTGATTTGATTCTCCTGCTGCAAACACTATCGCATGGGACCCTTGCTCCATGGCTGCCGGGAAGGGAGGGGTTCCGGTCTGAGGTGATTGAGATGGGGGGTTGGGTGTGCTTGGTGCACCACAGAGATCATGTCTGTCGAAGGAGATTTGAGCGTCCACGGCGGCGTCAACATTATAACTACTATTCAAGGCCTGTTGAGCAAGTACAGCCATGTCAACACCAGCACTTCTGTTTGACGGCTGGGCGGGGCGACGGGGAGGTGATTCTGCCTTCTTCTGTTTGACCACCGCACACAGATCTTTGACCATCTTCAGAACCATCCCATGGTAGTCCCCTGCAGCGACAGCAGCATTGCTCTCAAGGGCTGATAGTTGAGAAGCATGTTGCTGGTCACACAGAGCTGCGAGGTAGGTGCGAGACTGCTCTTCCACGCCCTCAACTGCAGCTTGTGCCGAGGCAGACCGGACAGTCATTTCCTGGTGCACAGGACGAAGGAGAGGGCAGTGATTTGTTCTTCAAACATGAAAGTGGGTTTCTTCTAGCTTTACGGTTTTGAGGGCTCCTCCAGGGACAGCGTTTTAGTGCTTTCTATAGCTTTTTATAGCTTTTTGGGGCCATTTAGGGCACACAAAAAAAACTTTTTATAGCGATAATTTCTCCAAAACGGGGTCAAAACTAGCGATCGCTATATATAGCGGAAATAAAAATCCCTGGGAGAGGGCATTATAAGAAGGGACCGGCATATCATATGATGTTGACCAAAGGCAAGTATGATATCTTATGATATCAGACAAATTGGAACATATGGTATTGTATATGAATGGAAACTTTAGCCTAGCCAGACTGCCGGCTTCATATGATATCAAATGAGGACACAATATGATACGATATCATGTTGACGATCCCTAATGAAAAGGCTGCAAGATAGAGCTAGAGCTTGCAAGCCTTTTGTTTCTTAAGGTAGCCGGGTTGTGCTTGTTGAGACCTGTGGTAAACCCAATCAGCCCCTCCTGGAAAACTAGAGGTGACCTTGATTGTTTGAGGATGGGCAAGTCCCTAAAGCCAAAGTGGCTACCCCTGGACTGTAACATACATACATACATACATACATACATACATACATACATACATGCATTCATAAATACGTACATACATACATACAACCCCAAGCTGAGATACCCGACCCCCCTACCCCATTTCCCTCCCCTTTTCCCCCATTGACCTGCCCTCCCTATCCCTGCTCCTTCAACTTCGTCTCAACCGAAACACATTTACTGCCTCGTCGAACATCGTAAGCAAGTCCTGCATGTTACTGAACTCCCCACGACAAGAAGCAGCAGCAGAGATGCATTCAACAGCCAGACCCCCAGCCCTCTTCCCCCCCACCCCACCCCTACTGTAGACCTCCAACAACCCTGTTATTTCCCCTTTACCCCAACTTTGTCTCACCAGAAACACCTTCAGGGCCTTGTCCAATATCATAAGCAAGTCCTGTATGTTCCCAACCTCCCCACGACAAGAAAAGCAGCAAAGACGCAGTCGAAAGCCAGCCCTCCAGCCCTCTGCCCCCCCCCCCCCCCCCCCCCCCCTCGCAGACCTCCGACAGCCCTTTTATTCCCCCTTGACCCCAACTTTGTCTCACCCGAAACACATTTAGGGCCCCGTCCAACATCGTAAGCAAGTCCTGCATGTTACCAACATCCCCACGGCAAGAAGAAGCAGCAAAGACGCAGTCAACAGCCAGACTCCCAGCCCTCTCCCCCCCACACCCCACCCACCCTCCTACACCTCCAACAGCTCTTTTATTTCCCTTTGTCTCCAAGTTTGACTCACCTGAAACATTTCTAGGGCCTCGGCCAACATCCTATGCAACTTCTGCATGAACCCAACCTCTCCACGATAAGCAGCAGAAGCAGAGACACAGTCGTCAGCTATCTTTCCAGCCCCCTGTCTCAACTCAGTGGACCTTGCATCTGCCAGCTCACATGCCTCCACACACACTGCCAGCCTGGCTGCCAAGCCTGCCAGCTGGCTGTGCAGCTGATCATCCAGACCAACAACAATCTGTGTAATCGTGGCCACGCCACAGCCCCCCCCCAATTCAGGGTCTTCAAGGGGTCTGGCAGATGCACCAGCGCCAAGATCTAGGCCAGAACCAGGAGTTGGAGTAATAGAATGCTTCAAGTTATCACCCAGGGCTGGCTGGAGACGGCTGTCATGCCCTAACTCTGAACCAAGTCCAGAGCGAGAAACAGGGGGCTGGTCATCCCCAGATGCTGGTACAGTCAAGCTGCTCAGCCCCAATCCAGCACCAAGCTCAGGGCCAGCGCCAGCGCCAGCAAGATCAGCATCATCAGCACCAGCTTCACCATGAGCAGCAGCAACTACACCAGGACCTCGGCCCGTCCCAGGCATCGCATGCGAGGCTGCAGAGGCCACGGAAGCTGCAAGAGGCTGCATGAAAACATGAAGCAGATCCACAAGATCAACCACACCAGCGGTATATGCACCACTGTCGTTCAGACCTTCTTGAAGCGCCTCCTCATACTGCTCGAGCGCATCCTTCAGGCTAAACACCTCAGTTTTTGAATGATGGAGCTCCTGGGACATCATGGATAGTGACTGCTGTGCCTCTTGGAGTGATGACTCCAGCTGGGTGATGTGATCGGTCCGACTGTCTGACTCCCTTACTGTATCCTTCTGTGGCTCCTGTGGCACGACAGATAGCAGCTGCTGTGCCTGCTGGAGAGATGACTCCAGCTGGGTTATGCGATCGGCATCATCTTCTGTCTGCTTCAGTGTATCCCTCTGGAGCTCCTGGGACATGACAGCTAGCGATCGTTGCGCCTGAAGGGCATCCTTCAAGCTCAATACTTCATCAGCAGAAGTCTGGAGCTCACGGGACATTACAGCTAGCTCCTGTTTCGCCTCCTGGAGTGACGACTCCAGCTCAGTGATGCGATCGGTATGACCTTCTGACTGCTTCAGAGTCTCCTTCAAGCTCATAAATCCAGCAGTAGAAGCCTGGAGCTCCTCAGACATTGTGGCCAAGTCCTGTCCTGCCTCAAGCTCAGAGACACGCAAAGTTTGGAGCTCCTGAGACATTTTGGCCAGAGCATGTTCTGCCTCCTTGAGAGATGCTTCAAGCCCAGAGTCACGTAAAGACTGGATCTCTTCAGACATCTTGGCAAGATCATATTCTGCCTCAAGCTCAGAGGCTTGTGAGGTCTGCAGCTCCTCAGCCATTTTGGCCAGAGCATGTTCTGCCTCAAGCTCAGAATCACGTGAAGTCTGGACCTCCTCAGCCATCCTGGCTAGAGCATGTTCTGCCTCTTTGAGGGATGCCTCAAGCTCAGAAACAAATGCTTCCTTTTCCCCAAGGGACTTCTCAGACTGCTGAAGCAATGCCTCAAGCTCACTGACCCGAGCCTCCAGCCCCGCCAGCTTGTACCTGCTGTCGTCAATCGCTGGTGCAGGAGTAGCATCATCATGCACAGCATGCTCTTCAGCCGACTGGTCATTAATCTCCTTATCTTGAACCACCTGCTCTTGGATGGCTGGGTCTTTCATCTCCCGATCTTGCAACACCCGCTCTGGGGTGGACAGGTCTTTCACCTCCTCATCTTGACCTGCTTTTGCAACACGAAGCCTAACCCCCAATTCATGCAGGGCTGATTCAAACCGATCAAAGCGCTGTGTAAGACACTTTCCCTTGTCAGTGCCCACTTGCTGGGATGCCTCTGCCGTATCCACACCATCAAGTCCCGCGTCAGCACCGGGTACATGCCGGGCTGATTCGAGCTTAGCAACCTGCTTTGTCAAACTCCCACCCTGGTCAACATCCACTTGCAGGACTGACTCCATTGCATTCACTCCAGAGTTGGAATGATCCCCCTCATCGTCCTGTCTCAGCTGCAGCAGTGACTCTAGCCCAGGAGCGAGATCAGCATCAGGTCGACGCTCACTAACTGCCACCGCTAGAGATTCCTGTGCCTGCTGCAGTAGTGACTCTAATTCCTCAACGCGGGCTGCATACGTCTTGTTAGTGACACCAGCTCCTGCGAGAGCCTCCTGAGACTGTTGCAGCAAGGATTCAGAGGTATGAAGCAAAGGCTCCAATTCACTGCAGCGCAGGGCCAGAGCACTTTCCTCGGCGGACGAAGTGGCCTGCAAATCCATTGTGTTTTGCAAAAGGTCCATTGTGTTCTGTAAGAGCTCGAATGCTTCAGTCGCGTTAGCTTGCGATGCGGAGTTCCCACCTGCCATGGTCTCCTCATATTCTTGCAGTGTGGCTGAGAGGAGCAGAACCTTGGCCTCAGAATGGTGCAAGGCTTCTGACACGGAATCATTGGTCCTTCTCAAGTCCTGCACCACACACAAGAGCTCAAAAGCTTCAGATGCGTTAGCTTGTGATGCAGAGTTCCCCCGTGCCACTCCTTCCTTGCAGTGTTGCAGTGCATCAGAGAGGGACAGAACCTCGGCCTCAGAACGGTGCAAGGCATCTGATAGGGAATCGTTGGTCCTTCTCAAGGCCTGCATCACACACAAGAGCTCAAAAGCTTCAGACGTGTTAGCTTGCGACGCTGAGTTCCCACCTGCCATTGTCTCCTCGTATTGTTGCAGTGCGTCTGAGAGGAACAAAACTTTGGCCTCAGAATGGTGCAAGGCTTCTGATACGACAGCATTGGTCTTTCTCAATTCCTGAACACAAGCCTCGAGCTCAGCAACTTCAGAGCTGTGACGCTCATCCTCAGCCCCATACTGCTTCAGGGCCCCCTGCAAAGCTTCAATCTCAGCCACAGCACTCTCATAACGGTCAGCAGCTTCCTTCAAATCCTGGGTGTACTGCTCATTGTGCACCGCATACTGCTCCAGGGCGCCCTGCAGGGCTTCGACCTCAGCCCTAGCGCACTCGTACCGGTCGTTGGCCCCCTTTAAATTCTGGGTGTGCTGCTCATTGTGCATCGCATACTGCTCCAGGGCGCCCTGCAGAGCTTCGACCTCAGCCCTAGCGCTCTCATACCGGTCGTTGGCCTCCTTCAAATCCTGAGTGTACTGCTCAGTGTGCACTGTACACTGCACCAGGGCAACATTCAGAGCTTTCACCTCAGCCAAAGCACTCTCTCGACGGGCGTTGGCGTCCATCATGTCCTGAGTGCGCTGCTCATCGTGCAATGCATACTGCTCCAGAGCACCCTTCAAAGCTTCTACCTCAGCCACGGCTCTCTCATGACGGTCATTGGCCTCCCTCAAATCCTGACTGCGCTGCTCATAATGTCGTTCGTTCTGCTCCAGAGCGCCCTTCAGAGCTTTTACCTTAGCTACAGCACTCTCATGACGGTCATTGGCCACCTTCGAATCCTGACTGCGCTGCTCATCTTGTCGTTCATTCTGCTCCAGGGCCCCCTGCAACGCTTGCACCTCGGCCACAGCACTCTCATAACGAACGTTGACCTCCTTAAAATGCTGAGTGTACCACTCGTTGTGCACCGCATACAGCTCCAGGGCATCCTGCAAAGCTTCCACTCCTGCAACAACACTCTGTTCACGTGCGGTTCCCTCCTTCAAATCTTCAGTGCGCTGCTCATCGCGCTCTACATGTTGCTCCAATGAGATCTGCAAAGTTAGCATCTCAGCCACAGCACTCTCATGACGGTCAGCAGCTTCCTTCAACTCCCGAGTGTACTGCTCGTTGTGCATGGTAGACTGCTCCAGGGCGCCCTTCAGAGCTTCTACCTCAGCCACAGCACTCTCATAACGATTGTTGGCCACCTTCAAATGCTGAGTGTGCCGCTCGTTGTGCATTGCATACAGCTCCAGAGCACCCTGCAAAGCTTCTACTCCTGCAACAACACTCTGTTCACGTGCGGCCGCATCCTTCAAATCAAGAGTGCGCTGCTCATCACGCACTGCATATTGCTCCAGGGCCCCCTGCATAGTTTCCACCTCAGCCACAGCACTCTCTCGACGGTCGTTGGCCTCCGTCAACTCCTGGGTGCGCTGCTCATCTTGCAATGCATACTGCTCCAGGGCGCCCTTCAGAGCTTCCACCTCAGCCAAAGCACTCTCTCGACAGGCGTTGGCGTCTGTCACGTCCTGGGTGCGCTGCTCATCGTGCAATGCATACTGCTCCAGGGCGCCCTTCAGAGCTTCTACCTCAGCCACAGCACTCTCATAAAGATCGCTGGTCTCCTTCAAATGCTGAGTGTGCCGCTCGTTGTGCATTGCATACAGCTCCAGAGCACCCTGCAAAGCTTCTACTCCTGCAACAACACTCTGTTCACGTGCGGCCGCATCCTTCAAATCCAGAGTGCGCTGCTCATCACGCACTGCATATTGCTCCAGGGCCCCCTGCATAGTTTCCACCTCAGCCACAGCACTCTCTCGACGGTCGTTGGCCTCCGTCAACTCCTGGGTGCGCTGCTCATCGTGCAATGCATACTGCTCCAGGGCGCCCTTCAGAGCTTCCACCTCAGCCAAAGCACTCTCTCGACGGGCGTTGGCCTCCGTCACGTCCTGGGTGCGCTGCTCATCACGCACTGCATATTGCTCCATAGAGCCCTTCAAAGCTTCCACCTCAGCCACAGCACTCTCTTGACGGTCATTGGCCTCCGTCACGTCCTGGGTGCGCTGCTCATCCCGCAATGCATACTGCTCCAGGGCGCCCTTCAGAGCTTCTACCTCAGCCACAGCACTCTCATAAAGATCGCTGGCCTCCTTCAAATGCTGAGTGTAGTGCTTGTTGTGCATTGCATACAGCTCCAGAGCACCCTGCAAAGCTTCTACTCCTGCAACAACACTCTGTTCACGTGCGGCCGCATCCTTCAAATCCAGAGTGCGCTGCTCATCACGCACTGCATATTGCTCCAGGGCCCCCTGCATAGTTTCCACCTCAGCCACAGCACTCTCTCGACGGTCGTTGGCCTCCGTCAACTCCTGGGTGCGCTGCTCATCGTGCAATGCATACTGCTCCAGGGCGCCCTTCAGAGCTTCCACCTCAGCCAAAGCACTCTCTCGACGGGCGTTGGCCTCCGTCACGTCCTGGGTGCGCTGCTCATCACGCACTGCATATTGCTCCATAGAGCCCTTCAAAGCTTCCACCTCAGCCACAGCACTCTCTTGACGGTCATTGGCCTCCGTCACGTCCTGGGTGCGCTGCTCATCACGCAATGCATACTGCTCCAGGGCGCCCTTCAGAGCTTCTACCTCAGCCACAGCACTCTCATAACGATCGCTGGCCTCCTTCAAATGCTGAGTGTAGTGCTCGTTCTGCATTGCATACAGCTCCAGAGCACCCTGCAAAGCTTCTACTCCTGCAACAACACTCTGTTCACGTGCGGCCGCATCCTTCAAATCCAGAGTGCGCTGCTCATCACGCACTGCATATTGCTCCAGGGCCCCCTGCATAGTTTCCACCTCAGCCACAGCACTCTCTCGACGGTCGTTGGCCTCCGTCAACTCCTGGGTGCGCTGCTCATCGTGCAATGCATACTGCTCCAGGGCGCCCTTCAGAGCTTCCACCTCAGCCAAAGCACTCTCTCGACGGGCGTTGGCCTCCGTCACGTCCTGGGTGCGCTGCTCATCACGCACTGCATATTGCTTTATAGAGCCCTTCAAAGTTTCCACCTCAGCCACAGCACTCTCTTGACGGTCATTGGCCTCCGTCACGTCCTGGGTGCGCTGCTCATCACGCAATGCATACTGCTCCAGGGCGCCCTTCAGAGCTTCTACCTCAGCCACAGCACTCTCATAACGATCGCTGGCCTCCTTCAAATGCTGAGTGTAGTGCTTGTTGTGCACTGCATACTGCTCCAGAGCACCCTGCAGAGCTTCCACTTCTGCAACAACGCTCTGTTCACGTGCGGTTGCATACTTCAAATCCTGAGTGAGCTTCTCATTGTGCAATGCATACTGCTCCAGGGCAATCTTCAAAGCTTGAACCTCAACTACAGCACTCTCATGACGGTCGTTGGCCTCCTTAAAATCCTGACTCCGCTGCTCATCATGCACTGTACACTGCTCCAGGTCAGCCTGCAGAGCTTCCACCTCAGCTTTAGATGCCAGAGTCTGGTGGGAAAGCAGCTCCACTGCATTGTGCAGCGCCTGTTCATGCTCTGCCACTTCCACTGAATGGGACCTCAACTCAGAGTTGCAACCAGCTATGGTCTCCTCATACTGTTGCAGCGCCTCTGTGAGCAGCCAAATCTTGGTTTTGGAAACCTCTATCGTTTCTGACATCGCGCCCACGCTCCTTTGCAAGTCTTGAATGCAAGTCTCTAGCTCAGAGATTCGCGAGCCCTGGAGCTCATCATGAGTACCAAACTGCTCCAGAGCACCCTGGAGTGCGCCCACCTCAGCAAGCGAGCCCTGGTGCTGCATGGACATCTCCCTCAAATCCAGAGTGCGCTGCTCATCACGCATTGCATACCGCTCCACAGCGCTCTTCAGGGCTTCCACCTCCGCCACAGCACTCTCATGACGGTCAGCAGCTTCCTGCAAATCCTGAGTGTACTGCTCATTGTGCACTGTACACTGCTCCAGGGCAACCTGCAGAGCTTCCACCTCAGCCACAGCACTCTCTCGACGGTCGTTGGCGTCCATCAAATCCTGAGTGCGCTTCTCATCGTGTAATGCATACTGCTCCAGGGCGCCCTTCAGAGCTTCTACCTCAGCCACAGCACTCTCATAACGATCGTTGGCCTCCTTCAAATCCAGAGTGCGCTGCTCATCATGTCGTTTATTCTGCTCCAGGGCCCCCTGCAAAGCTTGCACTTCGGCCACAGCACTCTCATGACATTCGTTGGCCTCCTTCAAAAGTTGAGTGTACTGCTTGTTGTGCACTGCATACTGTTCCAGGGCACCCTGCAGAGCTTCCACTTCTGCAACAACACTCTGTTCATGTGCAGTTGCCTCCTTCAAATCCTGTGTGCGTTGCTCATTGTGCACTGTACACTGCTCCAAGGCAGCTTGCAGAGCTTCCACCTCAGCTTTGGATGCCAGAGTCTGGTGGGAAAGCAGCTCCACTGCATTGTGCAGCGCCTGTTCATGCTCTGCCACTTCCACTGAATGGGACCTCAACTCAGAGTTGCAACTAGCTACGGTCTCCTCATACTGCTGCAGCGCCTCTGTGAGCAGCCAAATCTTGGTTTTGGAAACCTCTGTCGTCTCTGACATCACGCCCACGCTCCTTTGCAAGTCCTGAATGCAAGTCTCTAGCTCAGAGATTCGCGAGCCCTGGAGCTCATCATGAGTACCAAACTGCTCCAGAGCACCCTGGAGTGCGCCCACCTCAGCAAGCGAGCCCTGGTGCTGCATGGACATCTCCCTCAAATCCTGGTTGCACTGCTGCAAAGAGGCCTCCAAGCTAGCTATGTGAGTGGCCTCAGCACTTCTGCTCTCAGCAGTCCTCTGCCTAGACTGCTCAGCCAGGGCCTCCAGGTCAGCTACACGATCAGCTAGGGCCTTGCTGCCTTCCTCACTGTAAACGACAGCCTGTTGGGCCAGATGCAGCAGGGACTCAAGCTCACTGCTCTTGGTGGAGTAGGTGACGATCTCATCCATGCAGCTGGACAAAAGCGCTTGCTTCTCATGCAGGGCGTCCTCCAAGTCAGAACTGCGTGTGCACGAGTCGGCATGGTGTTGCGTCAGGCACCGCAAGGAGTCTGCAAACACATGCACAAGCACAGTCATGCCAGCTGCGTCAAACTTCCCCTCATCTATGATAGACTCCAGGGCCTGTTTATACTGTTGGGATGCTTCTGAAAGGCTCTGAACTTGAGCTGCAGAGGACTCGTCCCCTTCCAAACGCGGAGCCATGGCGTGATGTGCCAGTTGTAGTGATGCCTTCAGCTTAGCGGCTTGTTCTCCTTCAACTGCTGTGGCTTGCTCTGACTGGTGAAGTGAAGTCTCTAACTCAGCAATGCGTGCAGTCAGGACCTTGCTGCTGTCAGCACTCAATGCTAGAGCCTGTTCTGTCTGCTGGAGCAAAGTCTGTAGCTCTACAATGCAAGCAGCTTGCTCTTCTTCAACTGCTGCTCGGGATGCCTCATCCAGCTCTGACTGCTGAAGCAAAGTCTGTAGTTCTGCAATGCAAGCTGCTTGCTCTTCTTGAACTGCTGCTTGGGATGCCACAGCCAGCTCTGACTGCTGAAGTAAAGTCTGTAGTTCTGCAATGCAGGCAGCTTGCTCTTCTTGAACTGCTGCTCGGAATGCTTCAGCCTGTTCCGACTGCTGCAGCAAAATCTGTAGCTCTTCAATGCAAGCAGCATGCTCTTCTTCAACTGCTGCTCGGGATGCTTCAGCCAGCTCTGACTGCTGAAGCAAAGTCTGTAGTTTTACAATGTTAGCTGCTTGCTCCTCTTGAACTGCTGCTCGAGATGCCTCATCCAGCTCTGTCAACTGAAGCAAAGTCTGTAGCTTAACAATGTTAGCAGCTTGCTCTTCTTCAACAGCTGCTTGGGATGCCACAGTCAGTTCTGACTGCTGAAGGAAAGTCTGCAGTTCTTCAATGCAAGCTGCATGCTCTTCTTCAACTGCTGCTCTAGATGCCTCATCCAGCTCTGACTGCTGAAGCAAAGTCTGCAGCTTTACAATGTTAGCAGCTTGCTCCTCTGCAAGTGCTGTTTTGGATTCCTCAGCCAGTTCTGACTCCTGAAGCAAAATCTGTAGCTCTACAGTGCAAGCAGCATGCTCTTCTTCAACTGCTGCTCGGGATGCTTCAGCCAGCTCTGACTGCTGAAGCATAGTCTGCAGCTTTACAATGTTAGCAGCTTGCTCCTCTTGAACTGCTGCTCGAGATGCCACAGCCAGTTCTGTCTGCTGAAGCAAAGTCTGTAGCTTTACAATGTCAGCAGCTTGCTCTTCTTGATCTGCAGCTTGGGATGCAACAGTCAGTTCTGACTGCTGAAGGAAAGTCTGTAGTTCTTCAATGCAAGCTGTATGCTCATCTTCAACTGCTGCTCTGGATGCTTCAGCCAGCTCTGACTGCTGAAGCAAAGTCTGTAGTTCTGCAATGCAAGCAGCTTGCTCCTCTGCAACTGCTGCTCGGGATGCTTCAGCCAGCTCTGACTGCTGAAGCATAATCTGAAGCTTCACAATGTTAGCAGCTTGCTCTTCTTGATCTGCTGCTCGGGATGCCACAGCCAGTTCTGTCTGCTGAAGCAAAGTCTGTAGCTTTACAATGTTAGCAGCTTGCTCTTCTTCAACTGCTGCTTGGGATGCAACAGTCACTTCTGACTGCTGAAGGAAAGTCTGCAGTTCTTCAATGCAAGCTGCATGCTCTTCTTCAACTGCTGCTCGGGATGCCTTATCCAGCTCAGACTGCTGAAGCAAAGTCTGTAGTTCTGCAATGCAACCAGCTTGCTCCTCTTGAACTGCTGCTTGTGATGCCACAGCCAGTTCTGACTGCTGAAGCATAGTCTGCAGCTTTACAATGTCAGCAGCTTGCTCCTCTGCAACTGCTGCTTTGGATTCCTCAGCCAGTTCTGACTGCTGAAGCAAAGTCTGCAGTTTTTCAATGTCAGCAGCTTGCTCTTCTTGATCTGCTGCTCGGAATTCCTCAGCCAGTTTTGACTGCTGCAGCAAAGTCTGTAGTTCTTCAATGCAAGCTGCATGCTCATCTTCAACTGCTGCTCTGGATGCTTCAGCCAGCTCTGACTGTTGAAGCAAAGTCTGTAGTTCTGCAATGCAAGCAGCTTGCTCCTCTGCAACTGCTGCTCGGGATGCTTCAGCCAGCTCTGACTGCTGAAGCATAATCTGAAGCTTCACAATGTTAGCAGCTTGCTCTTCTTGATCTGCTGCTCGGGATGCCACAGCCAGTTCTGTCTGCTGAGGCAAAGTCTGTAGCTTTACAATGTTAGCAGCTTGCTCTTCCTCAACTGCTGCTTGGGATGCAACAGTCACTTCTGACTGCTGAAGGAAAGTCTGCAGTTCTTCAATGCAAGCTGCATGCTCTTCTTCAACTGCTGCTCGGGATGCCTCATCCAGCTCTGACTGCTGAAGCAAAGTCTGTAGTTCTGCAATGCAACCAGCTTGCTCCTCTTGAACTGCTGCTCGTGATGCCACAGCCAGTTCTGACTGCTGAAGCATAGTCTGCAGCTTTACAATGTCAGCAGCTTGCTCCTCTGCAACTGCTGCTTTGGATTCCTCAGCCAGTTCTGACTGCTGAAGCAAAGTCTGCAGTTTTTCAATGTTAGCAGCTTGCTCTTCTTGATCTGCTGCTCGGAATTCCTCAGCCAGTTTTGACTGCTGCAGCAAAGTCTGTAGTTCTGCAATGCAAGCTGCATGCTCTTCCTCAACTGCTGCTCGGGATGCTTCAGCCAGTTCTGACTGCTCAAGTAAAGTCTGTAGCTTGACAATGTTAGCAGCTTGCTCTTCTTGAACTGCTGCTCGGGATTTCTCAGCCAGTTCTGACTGCTGAAGCAAAGTCTGTAGTTCTACAATGCAAGCAGCATGCTCTCCTTCAACTGCTGCTCGGGATGCGTCAGCCAGTTCTGACTGCTCAAGTAAAGTCTGTAGCTTTACAATGTTAGCAGCTTGCTCTTCTTGATCTTCTGATCGGGATTCCTCGGTCAGTTTTGACTTCTGAAGCAAAGCCTGTAGTTCTGCAGTGCAAGCTGCATGCTCTTCTTCAACTGCTGCTCGGGATGCTTCAGCCAGCTCTGACTGCTGAAGCAAAGTCTGCAGTTTTACAATGTTAGCAGCTTGCTCTTCTTGCTCTGCTGCTCGGGATTCCTCAGCCAGCTCTGACTGCTGAAGCAAAGTCTGTAGTTCTGCAATGCAAGCTGCTTGCTCCTCTGCAACTTCTGCTCGGATTGCCTCACTCTGCACCGACTGCTCTAGTGCTGACTCCACATGGGCCAGGCGATCCACTGTCGCAATTAGAGGCTGCTTGCAGCCCTGAAGCAGATACACAAGATCAGTCACACTATTGGCGTGCACATGACTGTCATCTAGGCCTGCCTGCATGGCCTGCTCGTATTGCTTCAGTGCATCCCTCATGCGCAACACCTCGGCAGAGGTCTGGAGCTCCTGGGCCACAACAGCTAGCACCTGCTGTGCATGATGGAGTAATGAATCCAGCTCAGTGATGCCATCGGCGTGACCCTCTGACTGCGTCAGTGTATCCTCTAAGCTCAGGTCCTCAGCCATAGATACCTGGGGCTGTTGGGATGTACTGGATGGCGACTGCTGTGCGTGTTGTAGTGATGACTCCATCCCTGAGGTCTGATCCCCATGGACTTGGCCGCCCCTTTCCCGGCTCAACATAGACAGCTCAGACTGCTTTAGTGCATCCTTCAAGCCTAAGACCTCAGCAGCAGAAGCCTGGAGCTCCTCAGCCATCGCGGCTAAGCCCTGTTCTGCCTCAAGCTCAGAAACACGTGAAGTTTGCAGCTCCTGAGACATTCTGGCTAGAGCATGTTCTGCCTCCTTGAGAGATGCTTCAAGCTTAGAGTGCGTAAGTGAATCCTCCAAGCTCAAGACATCAGCAGCAGAAGCCTGGAGCTCCTCAGGCATGGTCGCTAAGCCTTGCACTGCCTCTTTGTGACGGCTCATCGCTGACAGCTCAGACTGCTTTAGAACATCCTCCGAGCTCGACACCTTACTCAAGCCAGACGCTGCAGGCATGGTAGCTAAGCACTGTGCAACCTCTTTGTGACGGCTCATCGCTGACAGCTCAGACTGCTTTAGGGCACCCTCCAAGTTCGACACCTTACTCAAGCCAGACGCTGCAGGCATGGTAGCTAAGCACTGTGCAACCTCTTTGTGACGGCTCATCACTGACAGCTCAGACTGCTTTAGAGCACCCTCCAAGTTCGACACCTTACTCAAGCCAGACGCTGCAGGGTTGGTAGCTAAGCACTGTGCAACCTCTTTGTGACGGCTCATCGCTGACAGCTCAGACTGCTTCAGGGCACCTTCCAAGTTCGACACCTTACTCAAGCCAGACGCTGCAGGCATGGTAGCTAAGCACTGTGCAACCTCTTTGTGACGGCTCATCGCTGACAGCTCAGACTGCTTTAGAGCATCCTCCAAGTTGGACACCTTACTTAAGCCAGACGCTGCGGGCATGGTAGCTAAGCCCTGTGCAACCTCTTTGTGACGGCTCATCGCTGACAGCTCAGACTGCTTTAGGGCACCCTCCAAGTTCGACACCTTACTCAAGCCAGACGCTGCAGGCATGGTAGCTAAGCCCAGTGCTACTTCTTTGTGACGGCTCATCGCTGACAGCTCAGACTGCTTTAGGGCACCCTCAAAGTTCGACACATTACTCAAGCCAGACGCTGCAGGCATGGTAGCTAAGCCCTGTGCTACTTCTTTGTGACGGCTCATCGCTGACAGCTCAGACTGCTTTAGGGCACCCTCCAAGTTCGACACCTTACTCAAGCCAGATGCTGCAGGCATGGTAGCCAAGCCCTGTGCAACCTCTTTGTGACGGCTCATCGCTGACAGCTCAGACTGCTTTAGGGCACCCTCCAAGTTCGACACCTTACTCAAGCCAGACGCTGCAGGCATGGTAGCTAAGCACTGTGCAACCTCTTTGTGACGGCTCATCGCTGACGGCTCAGACTGCTTTAGGGCACCCTCCAAGTTTGACACCTTACTCAAGCCAGATGCTGCTGGCATGGTAGCTAAGCCCTGTGCAACCTCTTTGTGACGGCTCATCGCTGACAGCTCAGACTGCTTTAGGGCACCCTCCAAGTTCGACACCTTACTCAAGCCAGACGCTGCAGGCAGGGTGGCCAAGCCCTGTGCAACCTCTTTGTGACGGCTCATTGCTGAGAGCTCAGACTGCTTTAGGGCACCCTCCAAGTTCGACACCTTACTCAAGCCCAGGACCTTATCCAACCTCGTGGCTGCAGGCATGGTCACTAAGCCCTGTGCTACTTCTTTGTGACGGCTCATCGCTGTCAGCTCTGACTGCTTTAGGGCATCATCCAAGCTAGGGACTTCAGCCATCTTGGATAGAGTATGTTTTGCCTCCTTTAGAGATACCTCAAGCTCAGAGTCACGTGAAGTCTGGACCTCCTCAGACATCTTGGCTAGGTCATATTCTGCCTCTTGAAGAGATAACTCAAGCTCGTCCACATAAGATGCGCGATCTTGGTAGCTCTTCCGACTGATCACAAGTGACTCGTCCGCCTGCTGCAACATAGATTCTAACTCAGCGATCCGGTCCACTTGCTCGTGGCAATTCATCTTGCTGCTCAGAAGGGACTGCTCAGAGGTCTGCAACAGCTCTTCAAGCTCCTTTACACGACCCTGCAAGGATGCACTGTTACCCATGGCCGTCTCTACAGCGCCGGCAACACCTTGCATCCAACCAGCAGCCTCGGACATGCTCGCTACCAGAGATTGATCGTCTTCAATGCATCTGCCAAGATCTGTCTCGTACTGAATCAACTGAGCATGGAGAACGTGATCATTGACAGATGGGCTGTGGGGCGGTCCTTGTTGAGGCTCAACTGCTTGCATATAACTCAGGAGCTGTGCATTTGAGTCAGAGCAGGCAGCATTGCTGGGACTGACCTCATTCTCAGCTCCCACCAAACTTGCGTCTGAGGCCTCCATGCTATGCTGTGAACCATCAGCAATGCGGCCCTCGGTTAAAGAGCTTTGTAGGTGTTTCAACTGGGCCTCAAGCTCGGCAATTCGAAGGATGTGACCATCGCACATCTCAGTTCGGATCGCTGTTTCCATCTCCGAGTGCTGCAGTCTTGCCTCGAGTTCCTTTCTGGGTGAGGCAAGGGGGGAGGCAGAGAGGGAGCGGTGCCCGCCTGCTTGCCTAGCAACCTCCACAGCAGCTTCTAGCTCGCTGATCTGAGCCATCTGAAGGAGAACCTCCTGTGCCTGACTAGAAGCTTCTCGCTCCATGTACTCTAGCTTGGCCTCCAGCTCGGCAATGCGCGCAGCGCTAACAGCTTCTGCCGCTTCTTGAATCTCTGCTTGAACTGCCTCAAGGGTTGGTGTACTCATGAGCCCAGTGTGACTATCGTGCTGGTCCTTGCGATCGGGTGCCACTCCAGCTTGGTCCTCCAACAGCCTCACCTTAGCTTCCAGTTCTGAAATACGATCGGCACTGTTAGATGCTCCAAGCAGGTTTGAACCCCAACCTGGGTACGTGGTGTATGCCTCAGCTGTGGTAGGTTCCCCAAGCAGGTTTGAACTTCCATCTGGGTGGTATGCACCACCCGAAGTAGATGCATCACCCTCGAACGATGCACCGCCAGAGTAGGATGCGCCCCCTGAGTTGGCCGCACCAGCAATGTGGTAAGATGCACTTCCCATGCTAGATGCCCCAACCAGGTTTGAACCTCCACCTGGCTGGGATGCACCACCCAAAGTAGATGCACCACTCTCGTAGGTTGCACCGCCAAGGTAGGATGTACCACTCAAAGCAGATCCCTCACCCTCGTAAGTTGCACCGCCAGGGTAGGATGCGCTCTCTGAGTTGAACACACCAGCAATGTGTGGAGGGTCAATCTGCACAGCAGTCAAACTTGACACACACTGAGTGGCGGCCTCATCGAGTAGTAGCTCCAGCTTGCGTATCCTGGCAGCCTGACTACTGACAACGGCTTCACTCTCTGTTGCTGCCAACTCATACCTATATAGAGTTTCCTCTACTGTCTTCACCCTTAGCAGCAGCTCGTCAGGATTCAGGGTAGACACGTCAACTTCATCTGCATGCACGATAAGATGACAAATAAATAAATCAGGGCGGACACGCCAACTTCATCTGCATGCACAATAAGATGACAAATAATAAAATCAGGGCGGACACGTCAACTTCATCTGCATGCACAATAAGATGACAAATAAATAAATCAGGGCAGACACGTCAACTTCATCTGCATGCACAATCACACGACAAATAAATAAATCAGGGCAGACACGTCAACTTTGTCTGTGTGCACAATAAGATGTCTAATAAGTAAATCAGGGCAGACACGCCAACTGCTATGTCTGCATGCACAATCACATGACAAACAAATAAATCAGGGCAGGCACGTCAACTTTGTCTGCGTGCACAATAAGATGACAAATCAATTAATTGGGCAAAATGAAGAGCAAGTGCATAAAGAATATGAGCATCTTGCCCCCCCCCCCCCCCCCCCCCCCCCCCCCAAGGTTGGCAGTAGTTTAGATCTGTGTAGATTGAAGATTGTAATGGGGCGGGTAACTTCTCGTGGCCCATCTGACTCGCTCCAGGCTGTAAACCAAAGTCGGTCATGTCCGGGTCTGAGACTATCACACCTAGTTTTTCTTATCATCTTCGAGCAGCAGCTTCTAGGCAGCTCCCTGGGCTCTTTATTCATCCAAACCTTAACCAACATAGGCACCTTGAAGCTGATATTGCCAGCTTTCCAGTGGTACTGGAATCTTTGGGTTTGTCCCAGTGGCAGTCTCAGGTAGCTATCTAGATGCTGGAGCTGGTAGCCGAATAGAAAAACAGTGCTATCACAGAAGCATAGACAGGACTGTAATCAGAAGATACGAAAAATGTGCTCTATCATACTCATACAGAATAAGCTTTTTGCGACGCGGCGCAAATTGAGCTACTCGGGGCGACCCCAATGCGACGCGCTGCCCTCTGAACTCCCCGGAACGCAAAGAGAGAAGCCCGAAGGTTCGGGGGGGCATTTCTGACTAGTTTAGCCAGACCCATGCGTCGCCATACAGCAACGGAATGGCGACAGGTTGCACAAAACAATGTAGGGATAAGAGGATGCTGCACCTCCAGTTCACCCACCCAACCAACCAACCCAACCAACAGCCTTCTATACCCAATCAACCAACCCAACAGCCTTCTATACCAAACCAACCAACCCAACCAAGAGCCTTCTATACCCAACCGACCAACCAACCAACCCAACCAACAGCCTTCTATACCCAACTAGCCAACCAACCCAACCAACAGCCTTCTATACTCAGGGTACTGGTCACCTTCCTGCAAGTAGCTCCTTGCCGAGTGTTTATGCTTATGCTAACTCTGGTCCTCCGTCGTGGGCAGCACCCTTACGATGTGTTGGGGACCAGTTTACCCAGTGTTACATTCAATTAAAATCCTTCCTAAAACTCTAAAGTTGATCTTGATTGTTTGAGGTTGGGGAAGTCCCTTTAGCCAAAGTGGCTACCCCAGGACATAAGTACCGGTATTCATACACACATACAACATATGGGGACCATGGCATTGGTATTGTTTGTGATAGAGGCAGTACATAGATCATGGAGACACTGTCAGAGACAGAACGACAGTCAGCAGCAGAACAATGCTCCTATAATGTGCGATGAGAATTCCTTCATGGGTGTCACTTCTATGACAGGCAGTTGGCAGACATGCATTTTATAGACAGAGACTCGTTTGCCTAGAGACAGTCTCAGGGGCAGACCTAGAACGTACCTGAAACATGCGATGAGTATCGCTTCATGGGTGTCGCTTCCATGTCAGGCAGTTGGCAGAAATGCATTTTATAGAAAGAAACTTGTTTGCCTAGAGATAGTCTTGGCTAGAGAAAGAGATAGGGACAGACCAAGAACGTACCTATAACATGCGATGAGAATAGCCTCAACGGAGTCACTTCCATGTCAGGCAGTAGGGATGCAATCCTTGCAGCACTAGAAGCTGGCACTGGAGAGGCAGACGCCCACACACTCAAAGAGCTGTCTCCCTCTCTGTTTGGAGACAACTGAGGGCGAGGACTTGCCACAGCATGCAGAAACTCAACAGACACGTTGCCTTGCCCATCTGCTTCAACTCTGCTGCCCCCGTCCTCCCCCCGCATCTGAGGTGAAGGATCCGAAGCACGGAGCTGTGCCTCCAGTATGCTGCACTTATCTTCCAGTACCTCATATTGGGCTGCATGGGCGGCGATGAGTTCCTTGGCTGCATCAGCATCCCTGCTGCCTTGCTCTTGCAGCTCTCGTAATAGCACCTCAAGCTCCTCACAACGCTCTTCCAGCTGATGACAGTACTCTTTCAGGGCATCCTGCTGGGCGTCCTGGGCAGCACTAAGGTCCCTTGCTGCTTCAGCCTCTTTGCTGGCTTGCTCGTGCTGCTCTCGCAATAGCACCTCCAGCTCCTGACACCGCACTTCCACCTGGCGGTAGGAACCCTTCAGGGCGTCCTGCTGGGCGTCTTGGGCAGCGCTAAGGTCCCTTGCTGCTTCAGCCTCTTTGCTGGCTTGCTCTTGCTGGTCTCGCAATAGCACCTCCAGCTCCTGACACCGCACTTCCACCTGGCGGTAACACCCCTTCAGGGCGTCCTGCTGAGCAGCTTGTGCGGCGCTAAGGTCCCTTGCTTCCTCAGCCTCACGCCTGGCTTGCTCCAGCACCTGACATTGTTCCTCCAGTTGATGGCAGTACTCCTTCAGGGCGACCTGCTGGGCGTCTTGGGCGGTGCTAAGGTCTCTTGCTGCTTCAGTCTCCTTGCTGGCTTGCTCCAGGTGCTCCTCAAGCATCGCCTCAAGCTGCTGGTTACGCTCCCTCAAAGCAAGTCGCTTGCCAACCCCGTCATCAGATGTGTTGGAGGGGGACAGAAGGGGCTTAGGACTCCGGGCTGTGGGACTGGTGGCGGTGAAAATACTACCGCCATGGTCACTTGCCTCATAGAGCGGGTTGGAGTCTAGGCCCAAGGGACTGGTGATGGGTGACAGGCTGTGGTCATGGTCACTTGGCTCAATGATCTCATCAGGGGGAGAGGTGTACCCTGCTTGAGTGGAAACTTGTAGTGTTGCTGCTTTAGAGGGCACTTGTAGTGCTGCTGCTTTAGTGGGCGCTTGAAGTTCTGCTGCTTGAGTGAACACTTGCAGTGCTGGGAGCGTGTGTCCAACAGAGGGGGCGGGGTGTCTACAAAAAATCAAGAAGGACATGTGATGGCGCTGGACTTAGGTGAAAGCGCGTGAACAGTGAACAGGATAGTGATTGCGATAATAGCATTTTTTGATAACATCTCTTACAATTGGAACGATGCAGAGATGGTTAGAATTGCCCCTGTGCAAGGATGACACGCACAAAGCAAGAAAAGTGTTTGCGATCATTGTACGTATCAGCTCATCGAGATCGTGTCACTAGGCCCTCCTAGTGAGTTATACTTATTTCTTACATTCCAGGCTATGGAAGTTACCTTCAGCCTAGCTAGCTACCCCCAGAGCGGAAAATGTACTAGCTGGCTACCCCCAGACCACCTACCTACCAACCTACCTACATACCTACCTACATACCTACATACCTACCTACCTACCTACCTACCTACCTACCTACCTACCTACCTACCTACCCACCTACCTACCAACCTGCCAACCTACCTACGTACCTACCTACCAACCAACCAACCAACCAACCAACCAACCAACCTACAATACTACCTACAAACCAACCAACCAACTTACCTACCTACCTAGCCCCAGGAGTATGATTAGCTTCCATAGCACTCACAGCATCTCCAGTGTTTACATCCTAATGTTCGTCCTGGGTGTGCATTGCGGGTAATACGCGTGGTAATCCCCATGCAATTTGAGAAACATATGACCCTTTTATTCCACTTTGCCCTAAACTGTTGTATTGTATTACCAGTAATACACGGCCACCCAGGACAATCACTAATAGCCTATCATTATCTTGATTATTTGAGGTTAGGCAAGTCCCTTCAGCCTATCCTCAAATAATCTGCTACCCCCTGGACTGGAACATACATACAGAGTGCCCAGCGGACTTGCATCTTTCTGATTCATGGGAAGTGGTTATCTAGAGCAGTACTGTTTGCGAACACTGGCATTGCAGGAAATTGCAAAATAGCCATTTAATAGCAAGTATATGCAATTACATAGGCACCAATTGCCACCAAATACATTGCACTTACACTGGCACCAATTGCCACCAAATGCATTGCACATACATTGGCACCGATTGCCACCAAATGCATTGCACTTACACTGGCTCCAATTGCCACCAAATGCAATGCACTTACACTGGCACCAATTGCTACCAAATGCTTTGCACTTACACTGGCACCAATTGCTACCAAATGCATTGCACTTACATTGGCACCAATTGCCACCAAATGCATTGCACTTACATTGGCACCAATTGTCACCAAATGCATTGCAATTACATTGGCACCAATTGCCACCAAATGCAATGCACTTACATTACCCAAGAACCATTCGCAGTGGAATCACAAAAGAACCAACCCCGATAACTCAAGAAAACATAAGAATCATAGACCAATTTTCCAACTTTCTGTACGTTTACTTGCGTAGCAAATTTTGCGACGCAAGCCTGATTTCAGGATTGTGGTGTAGCACGGTGTAGGGCGGCGTGCGAAGCGTTGAGCCCCGGGGGCAGCGCGTCGCACTGGGGTCGCACCGAGTCACTCTATTTGCAGCGTGTCGCATTAAAAAACAGTGGCATAGACTATTCTGCCAAATGAGCAATGAGGAGGCTTAGTTGAGAAGGTCAAGGCAGGCAGTAGTAGATTTTAATGTTTGAATTATGTATGCATGCATGTTGCAATCCAAGGGTAGGCCAAATAGGCGTAAAGATCTTGCCCAACCGTGACAGGAAGGGTTAAAAAGAAAAAGTATTGATTGAATTCTTTGCCCAAGTGAAGTTATAGTCTGGGGAAATAAGTCTTCACCTTAAAATTGGTTACTTTAGGTTTGTCCGTTGTTGCTCACCATGCAGACTCTCTCAGTGCTTCGATTAGATCATTCTGATTCATGGTATCTAGAGCAGTACTGTTTGCTTACAGTGGCATTGCATCTTTCTGAGTCATGATACGGGGTATCTAGAGCAGTATTGTTTGTAACACCTCCATTGCAGCTGTCTGAGTCATGATAAGGGGTATCTAGAGCAGTATTGTTTGTAACACCGGCATTGTATCTTTTTAAACTCATGGTAAGTGGGTATCTAGGGCAGCAGTATCGTTTGTAACAGTGGCATTTCATCTTTCAAAATCATGGTTAAGGGTATCTGGGGCAGTATTGTTTACCTATTGTGGCATTGCATTTTTCTGATTCATGGTATCTAGAGTAGTAGTATCTGTGTGCAGTGGCATTGCTGAGTCTCAAGAAGCAAGCAGAACCAATCAAGGAATCCAGATGACCGCAGTATAAGTTCAACATACATTCGTACACACATTTGAATATGCAGAACAATACACATACATATTTACATATATACACTGGTCAAGACAGGCAGTATCTCACCCTGCAAACTCCCTTGGTGATTCGATTTGTTCCTCCAACTCCCTGCAGCGAGAATGCTCCTTACTGTACGCCCTCTTCAGACGAAGCAGCTCGGCAGTCATAATCAGCTCTCGTGAGAGGCCTTGTGAGGCCAAGCTGTGCTCCTGATCAGATTCCCTTGCCCTTGCAGCAGTTCTACCTGTACAGACTCCAGTCTCTCCCAGGCTTGGAATCAAGCATCCCTTATGGGCAGGAGTCTGAGTAGAAGAAGCAAGCTGAAGGTCCAGGGTAGCCCCGCAATCCAAATCCGCGCTCCCCTTTCCTCCAACCTCGTCGATCTCCGCAAGCGGGTTATCTTGCAAGCCCCCGGGCACTAAAGCTGGGAGGTGGTCTTCACGCATAACATCAAGGGCAAATCTGACGTAACTAGTGAGGATGTCCCTCCCTTGTCGAGTCAGGCCAGACTCGAGAGAGGCAAGTGGATTTGTACGCATGCCTAGGACATCACCCTTAGAACTCCCCAGGCAGGACCCTTGACCCTCATCTCCCAGCTGTCCTTGCTGCGGGTGCTGATCAGCTGTATCAAAAAGTGCCTGACTCTGAAGAAGAGCTGAGGACAAGGACTCGTCTACTTTCTGGAGTTGGTGTGATAAGGCTTCAATCACAGATGCTTGGTAAGCGATCACCTGCTCCTGATCGCCCAGTCGCTTCCATGCTTGCTGCTGGCTTTGGTCCTGCATACCCTCCCCTTGGTGAGGGCCCTGCAAAGCCTCCCTATGGTGCTGGCCATGCATGCGGAGCTCTTCGTCATGCCGTTGCTGCTGCTGCTGCTGTTGCGCTGGCTCATGCTGTTGCTGTTGTTGGACCCGGCCTTTGTCCGTGTAAAGGTGCTGTTGCCGCGGGTCATCACTCTCAGATATCCGACCCTGCTGTAGCTGTTGCCGCGGGTCATAGAGCACAGGCACCTGACCTTGCTGCTGCTGCTGCGCCACCTGCTCCGAGTATACTTCCCTGGGATCCCTTCCTGCCTGTATGGCACCGGATGACTGCACCCAGTCAGTCAACAAATCAACCCGGTCTAAGCTGCCAAGCGTATGCAACGCCAGGCTTTGTTTGGTGCATGGAACAGCTCCCCCGCTGGGATCAGAGAGCTTCTCGTGCACAGGCATGGGCATACCATCACGTCCATACCTTATCCCCGAGGATTGAATTCTGGATACTGTTGGGGTGGTAGGATAAGGGAGATTAGAGGCAGCCTCGTCAGAGAAGTCGCGAGCTCCTCTGTCTAACGTGTTTGGGGATGGTGCAGCTGCCACCACCCCTCCAGCTTCCCTCCATCCCTCCTGAACCATCCCTCCAGCTTCCCTCCATCCCTCCTGTACCATCCCTCCAGCTTCCCTCCATCTTGCAGGTGGTGATGCTATGTGGCTTAGGGGTGCTTCATTCCAAAGGGGAAGGGCAGACGCTGGGCGATCAGCTGCTGCGTAGGTTGTAAGCGCTTCATGCCGGACACGCGAGTTAGAAGCTGGGCGGTCAGCTGCTGTAAAGGTCGTCAGTGCTTCATTCCAGAGAGGAGAGCTAGAAGCTGGGCGATCAGCTGCTGTGAAGGTCGTGAGTGCTTCATGTCGGAGAGATGATGATGGAGCTTGGCGGTCTGCTGCTGTGTAAGTTCTGAGTGCTTCATGCATGGGAGGCGAGTGAGAAGGTGGACGGTCAAATGTTGTGTGAGTTGTGAGTGCGGTATGCATCAGAGGGGCATGGTCAGCCCGGCGCTCAGACTCCCTGACGAAGCGCCTAGACGACTGCTGCGGTTGGGATATGAATCCAAGAGGGGCCATGTTGCTGCGATGAGAGGGTCTCCTTGGCTTAGAAAGCGAAGGACGTGAGGAGGAAACATGAGCTTCACGCCAGGAGGGTCCCGGGTCAGCCACAGGTCTGTTCTCACGCTCTCGGTTCCCGCCTAAGGAGTGGGAGGACTGTGCAGGTAGATAATGGAGATTGCGGGCCATAGTTGCATCGTACTTCTCCCAAAGCCTGTCGTGAGTTCTCTCCTGCAGCCGCTCGTGAGCTTGCATACTGCTCTCCAGGCCCTGTCCATGTAGTGCATCGAAGTGGGATTGAGAGGCATGGTATCTCTGGCTGTCTTCTTGACCCTGCTGTCTGCTACTGGGGTGGGAACCGTTGTCTGTGAGAGAGGCATGGGATCCCCGGTTGCCTCCGTGTCCCTGATGTCTGCTGCTGAGGTGAGAGGCGAAGTCTGAGAGAGAGGTGGCAGTGCTTCCGCCTCGTATGAACTCTCTCAAGCGCCTCTCTGCTGCAGCAGAGCACTCCTGCTCGAACTGAGCGTGCAGCTCTACACAGGGCAACAATTGAGGGTGAGGGTGAGGGTGGAGTTATGTAGTGGGGGAAGTGCTTTGTATGACGCTTCATATTCTCAGCTGCAGCTGAGCACTCTTGCTCAAACTGAGCGTGCAGCTCTACACAGGGCAACAATAGAGGGTGAGGGTGAGGGTGAGGGTGGAGTTATGTAGTAGGGGAAGTGCTTTGTATGACGCATTGTATTCTCAGCTGCAGCAGAGAGCTTCTGTTTGAACTGAGCGTGCAGCTCTACACAGGGCAACAATTGAGGGTGAGGGTGGAGTTATGTAGTCGGGGAAGAGCTTTGTATGACGCTTCCTCTTCTCAGCTGCAGCTGAGCACTTCTACTTGAACTGAGCGTGCAGCTCTACACAGGGCAACAATTGAAATCCATTCATTCAAATGGTGTCTACTGCTAGTTTTGGCTTACGCAGTGGTGTCCTTAACTTCACGTCCTGAGAGTGGCACATTACTCGGATGTAACAATTTCAATTTCAATTTCCATTCATTCAAGACGTGGTCATCTTCTCATATACAAGCGATTGCTGACCCAAGACAAGCTCGCCCCACCCATCTGGGGTCTTCCATTGTAGCACAGTGGCAAACTCATGTATACAGGCGCGATGCAGGCAGGATTTTGAAGAGGGGAATAGAGTCTGTGTATACGTGTGCATGTCTATTTACAGTAGAAAAATAGTGCATGTTATCAGACATGATGCAGATAATGGATCGATAGGACGTATCAGATATATATTATACGCCCATATATTGAGTCCTCGTATGAGTGTAGAGTATGAGTGTAGATGTACATCTGCAGCAGGAACAGGGTGGATGTAACCTCATCACCCATATAGAGTTTTGTCATTGTGTTTTTGTATTGTGATTACATTTGTGTGATTGTGTTTGCATTTTGTATTGTCGTTGCATTTTTGTAAATGCATACATAAGGTAGGCGTAGGGACTCTGGAGCCAACGTAGGGTTGCCATGAGCTTGTACAGGCATGCATGCAGTAGGCAGAGGGTATATGGGGCTCATGCAGAGTTTTCATTTGCTTGTTAATGCATGCACACGGTATGCACAAGGTGTATCAAGTGTGCAGATTCTGTATCCCTTCTGTTGCAGTAGATACAGCTAACCCATGGCGCATGGAGCACCCAGCTGCAGCTAGCCCAGATAATCCCAGATACATCAAGATATACCCAGATACACCCAGATACGGCTAACCCATGGCACACGGAGTCCTCATGTGCTTGTATTCATGAGTACACCGCGGGTATAATTCTGGGCAAAATGACTCCACAGCTGAGTGGGATGGCTGGTGGTGGGTCAGGCTGAAGGACCTATCCTTTCAGATGGTGTGATGTTTGGTTCTCAGGGCTTTTTGAGCCTGTTGATGCGATGTGTGGTTGTATGGGTGAGCATACATGAGGGCGCGTGTGTACATTCAGGAGTATGCATGCACCTGCGATCACTGTTTCATTCTTGGGCTACGCATGGCAGCTTCCAGCCAGCTCCAACAGCCTGGGTCTAGCCCAAAGCTTTCAGCTGCACTGACATTGACTGTATTGTCAACTTTCAGATGTACTAGGTAGCTTTGGATTTGGCCCAAGGACGGGGGGAACGAGCTGCCTAGAAGCCGCTATGTGCAGCCCAAAAATGAGACAGCATGCGATGCGATGAGTAGCATATACCAGGTGTGGGATGCAGAGTTGTGCTAGCTTGTTAGTATGCATGCAGGTGTGGATAGTAGGAGATTGGGAGCAGGAGTATAGCCAGATGGGAGAGGGGGAGGCAGACAAGCTAGACTGAATGAGTTCGTGATGGCATTATCTTTCGGGGGTAATAGTTGCATGACTAAACTGTAGAGCTAGTTCTGACAGCAATAGGGATCCCAAAACGGTTGAATGAAACATGCAGGCAACCCACCCGCTTGGGCGATGCGCTGCTCCAATTCATGCATCCGCTGATACGAGCGGTCTGCCATAGCACTTTCCCCGCTAAGCTGCTCAGGAGCAGGCGCAGGTAGAGTAACCTCGCTAGTTTGGGTGTAGCCGCTGCTAGCTACAGTGATATGTCGAAGCGACGAGCATTTTTCGATGATCAGCAGCACGGATTCATGCTTGCAGGATTGTAGATTCTCGAGAAATGATCACGCAGAAGCATCGCTACGTGGCTTCCCATCAGAGAGGGTAGAAGGTTCCCATCACATGTTCGATCACCCCCAAGCGGAGCCACCGGTCACCCCGGGCTGCCGGTAATGGGTAGCTGCACGGTACCGAGGTACAGGCAGTGGCGTACGTCAAGTCGGACAGAAAGATCCCAAATGGTACTGGGGAATAGAAGGCCTGTGAGGAAAGGTGGGCGAGGGGTTGACAGGGTGGACACAGTCGCAGGGCGTTCATTTGAAGTCAAATTCCTTGATGTGTTATCTTTATTTCTGATCAGGTTCTGATGCTACTTTTCAAGGACTTGTATTATTGTATTATAGCTGCGCTTTACTTGGCCCTATTAAGCAGCTGCAATTTTAACTAAATGGAGCTGATGCACATGTCAACCATGTTTAACGTGTTCAAAAATCCAAGGTCCTTTACGGTCTTACTAGTTTGGAGCTACCTTAGGGCTGTAGTAAAACACAAGCACAGCAACAATGCAAGCAAGCTCTGGGATGCCACAGAAAGACGCACTGAAGATAGGAGGACAGAGCTCGACAGAGAGTAGATACTTGAACTGAATACAGCAGTCACTACTCACTAGCACAACAACAATACAAGCAAGCTTTGGGATGCCAAGGGTCAAATTCTTTAAGTTAGCAGTATAGATAGCTGAAGTTGAAGTACCCTTGAATAACCCTTGTCAGCACCACTTGTTTGTGAGGCAACAATGTAGCTGGCCTGGTCAAGTCTATAAATGTCCAACCCGCTTAGTGCGCTCCCGGGTTTAACTTATATATACATGGGATCGGTGTGGCGTTGAGTTATGTGGCGCTGTGGTCGTGCACACCTACCTACCTACCTATCGCACGGGGGGGAACTTGGAGTGCAAGACGGTGAGCAGCTCAGAGTTGGCAAAAAAACATGTAACAATTCAAATTCAAAATTCCTGTGGTGTAAATACTTTCAATACAAAATGTGGTCAGCGCCTCCTGCAGTTTGTCCGCAAGAGTGCGTTGTAGTAGCGTTTATACTTATCATGTTTACTCTGCCGCGGGTACTGAGTAGCCTGAAGGCTGATAGCCCATGTAATCAAAACAAACCAAGTGGTCAGTGCACAGGTTTTTCACGTTTTTAAGCTGTGAAAGGACTTTCACCCCAGGAGGTGGGTCTCACGACACAAACCAGCGACCCGGAGGATTCAGTTTGAATGGCGTTGCCCCTCCTACAATGTGCAAAGTAGGCGCAGGGCTGTGGGGAGGCCGGGAGGGTGTAGCAGCAGTACTTGTTGTATTGAAATTGAAATTCCAATTGTTCACTGACCTGGAACAGTGACCCGAATGGGTGTGGGGAGGCCGGGAGGGTGTAGCAGCAGTACATGTTGTATTGAAATTGAAATTGTTACATCCGAGTAATGCGCCACTCTCAGGACGTGAAGTTAAGGACACCACTGCGTAAGCCGGAGCTAAGTACTTATTCAAAGCTTACAACAGGTAGGTGGGTGCACGTGCAATGTGAAAATAAGCCCATATCCCCCTTTGGCCTAACGCGGTGTGGACATTATGGTCCAGGGGTGGTCACTAGCCAGATATGCTATAGGGATTGACCCCAATTTGAAAAACGTGCCCGTTATTACCGGTGTATTAAGGTCTTGTTTTGGGAGCACATCGTTAGTTGCGACTATATAACTGGTAGATTACCTGGGCATGTATGTCTTCAAATAAACTGTCCGCACATGCGTGGTCACATTCTTTGGTCAAGGATATGGTGTAATCGTATTTAGACTACCCATTTTTACTCCGCCCGCAAGCCACAAGTGGTCTGAAGGCTGTCAGGCCATGCAGTCAACGACCTATCACGAAGTCATGCAAGCAACAAACGAGGCTGGCATAACCATGGAAAGCAATGACTCGTCAGAATCCATGAAACACCCAAAGGATGGTGCTTGGGAAGACGCACATCTGTAGCACGAAATCAGCCCCCCCGTCGGTAAACCAATTGTGTGTGGTTCAGTTCATATAGGCTGTTTCTTTATTTCCCTTCCTATCACGGTTGGGTAAGTCACTTTAGCGTATTTGGCCTTCCCCTGGACTGTAACATACACACACATACGTATAGATCTATGATAACTCTATACGACGGATCACCCCCAGACCTGGTTGGGAGGTAGCCCACATGCCTCCCACCCTTGCATCCTTAGATGGGCCAAACAATGCCAGGCCATGCCAGGTCCAGGAAGCCCATGTGGGGATGTTCATCCCCTCTCATTATATGCAATCTAGCTAGCTCGAAACAGTGGTTGACTGGGCTGCAAGTTCCGCAGCCAAAATCCCCCTGCAAATCAGTTGGGAGGAGGATAATAAGATTGGTAGTTGGCCACAGTGCAAGCAAACGGGCTGGCCCCCTCAACCTCACGCTTCGTAATAAGCCATACTGTTTTATTATGTTTTGTTGAGAGGAGGGTGAAGTACATGAGTGAGAGTCTGAGTGTCAAAGACGTAAACAAAACTGCACAGATAGGTGATTCATGCTGATATCCGTATGGGGCTGCAAAATGTACAAATTGAAACTAGCAAATTCAGTCAATCCTGGCAAGAGCTAGCAACGTTGGTGTTTACATTGTTGGTGATGGGCAATGCATGCGCTAGCAATGTAGATGATCGTCATTCAAGAAGGGATTTGAAGTAAGGGTATCCGCAACACCGCGCCTCAAGACAATTGACAAAAAGCAAGACAAAGGAAAACTGGCATGGGACAAGAAACGGTAAAAATCCATCACCAGGTCCAACAACATCACAATTTCACAATCACGCGCCAAATAGAGGAATCCAAACTACAAATCACAGAACGTAAAACCAAAATGGAAAAGGAACAAACATACAAACCACAACCACCCAATTGGACAAAAATTGACATAACAATGAATCAAATTGACAAAATGTGACAATTTGCTATGAATTGAACCACTTCACAAAACAAACGAAATCACTCACGCGCCACATGCTAGTATCACCACAAAGAAACATAACGGGGAAATAATAAACAGTGGAACAAAATGAACAATTGTGTGACGATAATAGTTTCCTCATCACACAACACACTGCTTGGATAACATCCAAATCACACAGCAAAGGGATGGACGAGAATCAACACACCTCAATTGGGTTTTCTCATCACCCCGTCACAGTTCGTTCTGGGCCCTCGACACGGGGGGGATGTGACAAAGAAGAAAAAAAAGCAACCGTCAGGAAAAAAAGTACAACACACAATAAATGGGCCTAGGGCGTGCCGACAACGTCTACCAGTCCTGCTGTGTGAATTTTATTTTCGACTTTCGAACAATTGACTTTGCAACAAGTACTGGCAATAGCAAAAGAACTTGACTGCATTTTTGTCCGCAACACTCCTCACAACAAACACCCCCATGTTCCCCAACACACCACAATAAATTTATGATATGTGTGTAATCGGGATTGTTTGCAAACATAGACACATAACAGGGCATCCTACATGTTGCTCACCTGGCTCGCATATAGCTCTAACGAGCCAATAATTGATGTACGACTAACAGTACATTCCCTGCCCCTGGTGGCGCCGGTGCCCCCCCCCCCCCCCCCCCCCTCCCACAACCACACACAATTCTTTTCCCGCTCTCGTCCGTTTCCCTTTTCTCTCTCCAAGCTCTATCCGTCTCCATCTCACTTCACCTCCGTTTCGCAAGATATTTCCCTTCGGCCATTTCCCATTTGGCAACTCTAGAAAATCTGCTTAACCTTGCATTTGCCCCCCCTATCTCCTTTCCCTACCTTTCTCACTCCTATATGCTTCACCCTCCCCCCTCCTTGGCCTCTACTCCCTCCCACTCTCAGCGTCCCAACCCTACCTCCGCCTCCCTTTCTGTCCAGCCCCCTCCCTCCTCCAGGACCCTTTTCTCCTTGCTCATGCATACTTGCCTACTTTGTCCTCCCATATTCTCCCTGTTTCGCCCACCCCTCCGCCGCCTCCCTTAACCCCGTCTGCGGGCTCTTTCCCGGCCGTAGCCCTTGTTCGCCCCCACCTCTGTTCGCCGGGTCGCGGCAAAAACACCAAACACACACAGCCTTACAACAACCATTTTTCGCCCCCCTGCACTCCCCCCCTACCCCCCCACACCACCAGCCTCGCCATCCTCGCTCGACGCCCCCGCCCGCGCCCCCTCGCCCACAGACCACACACCTACACACCTTCTCCCTCCCTCTTCCCCTTCACTTAAGCCCTGGCCCCCCAACCTCTACCACACACGCCTACCATCACAACCCACCCCCAGCCAGACCCACAGTATCCCCTATTTTTCCCGACTTCTCCCTGCCCCTCACCCCACCCCATCCACACACACTCTCTCCCCCCTCCCCCCCAACCGTCCCTTTCCTCAACCACCTAAAAGCACGCACACTTACCTCCTTTATCCCTACCTCGTTCACTTCACTCCAGCTGTGAGCTGTGATTGCGCAGAAAGTGCAGGCTGCGTATTGAACCTACTAACAGCTTGCGAACGCTCAGATTTTGATTACGCCAAGAACACCGGATCTGCGCGATTGTAAAGCTACACACTTGCAGCTTCTTCTTCTCGTGCAGTGGCCCAGTTGGAAAAACTTCGCCTTACATCCAGTCAACACTCGATGCAGCAAAATCCGCAGCGAGATACCAGATAGGAAGAAGGCGTGTATCTTTACGTATGTATGTATGTATGTATGTATGTATGTATGTATGTATGTATGTATGTATGTATGTCACCGTCCAGAGGGTAGCTGATTAGGCTAAAGGGACTTGCCCAAACTCAAACAATCCAAAAAAATATGAACTATCCACAGGAGCTATGAACAAGCACATATAAGGCATATGATTTATGTGAGCTATCGGCTGTACTTGAACAGGATCTGTTCTTCAGTTGGTACACTCTTCCGTTTAAATGAGTTATGTCAGCTACCCCCCGCAGTAAACCCCTGAGAATTTACAGCCTAGCCACAAAACTCACCACTCCAAACCACCACACCACCACCACACCACCAGCTACAAAACTCACCACTCCAGTTAGCGCATATTCATCCCAACAGGGGATAGCTGCAGTGGCTTCGTTAAAGGAACTGATCAAAAGCTTCACTAGGTCATTGGCAGTGTCTTTTGGAGGATCTCCCAGTCCACGAGGGATGGGCCTGCCGCCAAAGGAGCGCTTGTCGAAGCGCCATTCCCCATACTTGCCAGCTGTGAATTTACCTGCAACATAATAAAAGAAGACTCAAGAGTAGGATTGAATAAAGAAGAAGAATTGAATAAAATATAATAATACTGAATATTCATAGATTACTTGCCAGCTGTGAATCTACCTGCAAACAAATAAAGGAGCATTTAATACAGAAGAAGAATCGAATAAATATAATAATTGAATAAAGAAGAAAAAATGAATACAATAGAATAATTGAATACATTATAATTGAATAAAATATAAGAACTGAATACAGAAGAAGAATTGAATAAAAATAGAAGAATTTAATAAAGACGAAGAATTGAATAACGTATAAGAATTGAATAAAGAATAATAATTGAAAAAAACAAATTAATACAGAAGAATTGAATAAAGAAGACTAATAAAATATTAAAGAAGAAGAATTGAAAGAAGAAGAATTTTAAAAATTAGAAGAATTAAATAAAAAAGAACTTAAGAAAGAAGAAGAATTTTAAAAAATAGTTGAATAAAGAAGAAGAAGTGTTCACGTAATGTTGCAGGCTTTGTTTTTCCTTGTTTACAATTTTTAGGATTCGATTCATGGGTATTCAGCCAACTCTGGGCTGCTCGCTGCCAATTATGAATCCCCCCCGTGCAATACCGACGTAAACCAGGGAGCAAGCTAAGCAGACTGAAACCCATGACTAGTCATATGCACACACGACGAAGTCAGGTGACAAAAAATTAGAGAACACTGTACTGCCACATCCCAACCGCTGTCTGCACCTAGCTTATCACGATCATGCCCACCTATGATCATGACTTTATACAGAGAAACACAAGAAATACCAAAAACATATCACGATCATGCCCATGCCCACTTATCACGATCATGCCCACCTATGATCATGCCTTTATACAGAGAAACACAAGAAATACCAAAAACATATCACGATCATGCCCATGCCCACTTATCACGATCATGCCCACCTATGATCATGCCTTTATACAGAGAAACACAAGAAATACCAAAAACATATCACGATCATGCCCATGCCCACTTATCACGATCATGCCCACCTATGATCATGCCTTTATACAGAGAAACACAAGAAATACCAAAAACATATCACGATCATGCCCATGCCAACTTATCACGATCATGCCCACCTATGATCATGACTTTATACAGAGAAACACAAGAAATACGATAAATAAATAAAAATAAAACATGCATTTGTTTTTTACGAACAATGCCTTTATACAAAGAAACACCAGTGCCGATAAACATATCCCCTCTATCTTCTAGATTCCACAGAGCTTGGCAGCAAGATACCAAGTAAAAAAAAAACTCGAACTCCTCTTAGTAGGGTGATCACTAGATGCAGACATGTTTAAGAGGCGTTATAGGGTGTTTAACACCCCCTGGCCTTGCAGGCTTGAACACCCCCAGGGTGTTAAATAGGTGCAGACAGGGGTAGGGCATTGTCAAGGAAGACTGGCACCTACCTTCGAGATTATAGTCCATGCCTACCTTCCCACCCCCTTGTCACCTTCCCACCACCTACCTTCAAGATCATAGTCCATGCCTACCTTCCCACCACCTTCCCACCTTCCCACCACCTACCTTCAAGATCATAGTCCATGCCTACCTTCCCACCTTCCCACCACCAACATTCAAGATCATAGTTTATGCCTACCCTCAAGATCATAGTCCATGCCTACCTTCCCACCACCTTCCCACCTTCCCACCACCTTCCCACCTTCCCACCACCTACCCTCAAGATCATAGTCCATGCCTACCTTCCCACCACCTTCCCACCACCTACCTTCAAGATCATAGTCGATGCCTACCTTCCCACCACCTTCCCACCACCTACCATTAAGATCATAGTCCATGCCTACCTTCCCACCACCTTCCCACCACATACCTTCAAGATCATAGTCCATGCCTACCTTCCCACCACATTCCCACCACCTACCTTCAAGATCATAGTCCATGCCATATGTGTAGTGGATGATGTAAAAGGGGCGCCCATTCCTAGACACCACATCCTTATCCCAGGGCGGCTGGCTGGCTAATTCCGGATATAGGTCCACGTGCTTGATTCCACATTTATAAAGAGCGATAGTGAAGCCGTACATCTCTTGTACCCAGCCCCAAACCTGCATATCAGCAATACATAACAAATAAATGGTACGCCTGGTTATGAGGCGTGAGGTTGAGGGCGCCAGCCCGTTTGCTTGCACTGGGGCCAACCACCAATAGGGCGGTGGTGAAGCCACACATCTCTTGTACTCAGCCACAAACCTGCATATCAGCAATTGTGATTAGAGAACGGCAATATAATATCATGTCATCATATGATACCATATGATGCCGGCAGTCTGACTAGGCTAAAGTTACCATCTCTTGTACCCAGCCCCAGACCTGCATTCCAGTAGGGAACGGCATATCGTATAAAGTTGACGATAGGCGAGTTTGATATCATATGACATCATAGAAATTGTATCATATGATATCATATATGAATGGTAACTTTGACCTTGTCAGACTGCCAGACTCATATGATATCATATGATGACATAATATAATAAGATATCATACTGCCCTTCCCCACATATCAGCAATTATAATTGTATAATTAAATTATCACCGTAGCACGAACTCAGGGCCCCCATTGGTAAAATGATTGTTTGGGTTCAGTTCATCAGTGTTTTTTCGTTTGAAGCCCCTCCTGTCACGGTTGGGCAAGTCCCTTAGCCTATTTGGCCTACCCCTGGACTGTAACAACGTACTACAGCATATGAAACAGACTCAGGGTCTCTGGAGAGGCAATTTGAGGCAGGGCTGTTTTTCTCGCTTTATATAGTGATTGCTGGTTTTTACCCTGTTTTGGCAAAATTATCGCTATAAAATGTAAACAATCAGTTTTGTTTGCCCTGAATGGCCCTAAAAAGCTGTCAAAGCTATAAAAAGCACCAGAACGCTGTCTCTCGAGGAGGCCTCAAACCATAAAGCTATAAAAAACCCACTTTCAGATTTAAAAAAGGCCCTAATTTGAGGGCATATGAATAAGGACCGGCATATCATATGATACCATACACAGGCGAGCATGATATCATGCAAATTGCATCATATGATGTTGTATATAAATGCAACTTTAGCCTTGTCAGACTGCCGGCATCATATGATATCATGTGATGACATGATATCATATGATGATGACATGATATCATATTGTGATATCATATTGCCGTTCCCTACATATGAAACAGGCTCAGAGTCTAAGCAGATGCATAGAAACTTAGATAGTACAATCTCAGGACATATGAAATAGGCACAAAATCTTAGAAGAGTTCCTGGGTGAAAGGACTGGGTTTTGAGATCGGCAGCGGATTGTGTCGATTGGGTTCTGTGTAGCGATTTGGGTCTGAGTGCTGGGATCTCGAATTGGGTCTCAGATAGCGGACATTTCGGCAAAAAACGGGGTCTCAGGTAGCAATCAAAATAGGTAGTGGGAAAAAATCTCTGACTCAGTATGTATGAAATGTAAAAAATCTCTGACTCAATATGTATGAAATGTAAGATCATGCACACCCTACATGATCTTATATCTTATCCAGCTGCTTATATAAAACTCAGCACATTCTAGAACCTTCCGGCCCCACATCCAAACCTCTAATGGTTCCTCCTACGGGCCCTTGGTCCCGAATTGATCATGTACACCCTGCATGATCTTGCATGCGATTGGCACACAATGTTAGATGCCACACTCTCAGGACATAAGCCCTCTCAGGAATTAGCACATGCCACTTGTGGCCAGAGAATTCCCCCCCCCCCTCCCGCTACCAATAGCGATCGCTACCCGGGACCCCGTTTCGGCCAAACCTTCCGCTACCCTGCGACTCCCCCGCCCCACCCCCTGACCCAAATCGCTACCAGGAGCCCAAATGCTGCTCACCGATCTTGCTTCCTTGTCTGTGAAGATGGCGATGGAGACATTCATCCACACAGAGTTGCCATGAGTACCAATACATAAGAATGTCACCAGCAGGATCATGTACTGACAGCATGACCAGGGCATGAGTACCAAGCATAACTAATGATGCTATGCTGCAACAGGATGACAGCCCCCCCCCCCCCCCCCCCCCCCCTTCCCCCCCTATTGGTGGCAGTCCCCAGTGCAAGCAAACCGGCTGGCCTCCTCAACCTCATGCCTCATAATAAGGCGTAGTATTTATTTATTTTGTTTATTTATGCCATGCAGCCCTGCGTGCTGCTCACCGAGCTTGCTTCCTTGTCAGTGAAGATGGCGATGGAGACATTCATCCACACAGGCATCACTGATTTCATATCCTCGAAGGACATGAAAGTGGGGCTATTTCCAATTGGTGCAATCTTCTCAATCTGCGAGAATGCACAAGGTTGTGTATGTAGGAGATGTGCATCTGAATAGGATGGATTGATGAACTGGACTACTGGCTAGGATGGATGGGTGGATGGATGGATGGGTGGATAGATGGATGAATAGATGAATGGGTGGACAGATGGTTGGAGGGATGGTTGGTTGGATGGTTGGATGGATAGATGGATGGATGGATGAATGGAGGGATGAGTGGATAGAAGGATGGATGGATGGTTGGATGAATAGATGGATGTATAGCAAACTTGAAAAAGGCCGGGCATGAGTCACAAGCCATTTGCCTCAAGCTAGCCCACGCACATAAAAAGCATTAATGAATTAAATTAGTAAATTAACATGCGGCATTTTGTGCTATCTCGTGTTTGAAGTTGTCTTAGTGTCACGTCTCCAACTTCAGAGTTTTTTATTTCAGATTTCTGTGGGCCAAGTTGAGTAGCTACTAGGGGGTGGGGTGGGGTGGGGTGGGGTGGGATGGGATGGGGTGGGGTGGGGTGGGATGGGGTGGGGTGGGTGGGGTGGGGTGGGATGGGATGGGGTGGGATTTCAGGATTGTTGCGTAGCCATCGCATGGCAAAGCGCGAAGCCGGGTGGGGGGGGGGGGGGGGGGGGGGGGGGTGGGTCATACATGCCATTTACACGACGGAAAAGCGATGTGTCGGCGGAACAAAAAACAGTGTCCAACCTACTTGTAATTATTTATGCGTCTGTATCAGGGTCTTTGCAGTTCAATCATGCAGTCACTATGATCACTAGCTTGATTGCACTATTTTATTTATGAAAGGATATTTTGAAGACCCCCCCCCCCCCCCCCTTTCTTGCAAGTTGTAGTGCATGCTGGCCTTTGGTCAGTGTTTTTTATTTTAGATTCACTGAGTCCAGTTGAGTAGCAAAAGCTGCGACGCAAGCCTGATTTCAGGATTGTGGCGTAGCATGGTATAGGGCGGAGCGCTGCACCCCGGGGGGGTGGGGGGTGGGGGGCAGCGCGTCGCACTGGGCTTGCACCGATTCGTTCAATTTGCGACTTGTCGCGAACAAAAAAGTGTGGGTCTTCGGTCATGACTGGCTTGTCAAATTGTCTATGAATGGTTTGGGGTTGGGGTAGAGGTGGGTTGGGTTGGTTGTGGGTGGTGCGGTGTGTGTGTGTAGTGTGGTGGGTGTGTGGTGGGTGTGGGGGTGAGGTAGGGTGAGGTTCCACAGATACTCGTGGCAATAACTGTAACTAATATACATATAACTATATATACATATATACTAATATAACTATAACTAATGTACATGGGACATGACTTGGCGCCACTATGGTAGCCGCTTCCTCTGACGAGGAACATTGTCCTACTAAGAGTGATCAGCAAAAGAGCACATACGTATATGTATGTACACAAATATGTATACAAATACTACAATGATGATGTATATAAATATGTATACAAATAATACAAATATGTATACAAATACTGCAATGATGATGTATACAAATACTGCAATGAGGATGTATACAAGTAATACAATGATGATGTATACAAGTATACAATTGATGATGTACACAAATATTTATACAAAAAATGAAATGATGATGCATACAAATAATACATTGATGATGTGTTCAAATGATACAATGGTGATGAATACAAGTTATAAAATGATGATGTCTGGATGATGTATGCAAATATGTATGCAAATAATACAATGATGATTTGTACAAACTTGTATACAAATAATACAAGGATATGTATACACGAGTGTACCATTAAGCTTGTATTGCGCTGCGTATCCTGGTTGGAACAGCCACTCTGATCACGGGACTGACCTCTGGCATGGTGATTGGCCCCATGAACTTCTGTGTGATGGCCTTGTGCTCAGCTGGTCTAATGTAAAATAAATACCTAGGTGTGAATTGCCTAGCCTACAGAGGTTGGATTAATCACTCTGACCCCAGCACTAACCTCTGTCATGGTGATTGGCCCCGTGAACTTCTCTGTAATGGCTTTGTGCTCAGCTGGTCTGATGTAAAAGAAAGGAAAGGCAGCTGCGTAGGGAATGGGAGAGAGGAATTTAACAGGGCAGGAATTGATTAGGAATCTAGTAGGGATTTAGTAGGGCAGTGGTTGGCGCCAGTGCAAGCAAACTGGCTGCCCCCTTTCGGCCGCACCCCCCCCCTGACAAGGCCGTTTTTTTATACTCGCGCCCCCGTAATATGTATAGTTGCTTTCTTACGACGACGCGGCGAAAATGAGGACAAACCCACCCACCAAAAGAAACAAAAAAAAACATTACTCTACAAAACAAACAAAAAACCATATTAAAATAAATAAAAACAAAACAAAAACTAAAACAAAAAAACATAAACAAAACCTTAAACCCACAAAAAACCCCCACAACCAACAAAACCCAAATTAAGCAACAAAACAAAAAAAAAACAAACAAAAAAAAAAAAAAAAAAAAAAAAAAACCCAAAAAAACAACTCAAAAAGACCATTCCACCCCAAACCAACAACCCAACCAAACACACAACCAAAAACCTCAAAGAACACATATCAAACACATCACAAAACCAAACCAAAAACATAAAAAACATAAAAAACAACCCAACAAAAACAACACACCAAAAAATATAAAAAAACCCAAACACAAACAAAAACCACACCAACAATAATAACAACAAACTACCACAAAACACCATACACACAAACAAATCCCACACCAACAACCCAAACAGCAACACCAACCCCACCAACCCAAACCACCCAAACCCACCGAAACAAAACAACCCAACCCAACAACAACACACCACCCACCACCCCAACCACCCCCCCCCCCCCAAAACACCCCACCCCCCCCCCCCCCCCCCCCCCCCCCCCCCCCCCCCCCCCCCCCCCCCCTTACACGCGTTACTATGGAAAAGTGTCTTTCTTAAGACGACGCTCGACACCTGCGTCCCCACCCCCCCCCCCCCCCCCCACCCCCCCCCCCCCTTACAAGGCGACATATGTATATGTTTTTTTACGACGAAGCGGTCTCCCACCCCCCCCCCCTACAAGGCGTACTATGTATAGTGTTTTCTTACGACGAAGCGTCCCCCCCCCCACACCCCATTACTCCCCCGTTGCCCCACCCCCCCTGACAGGGCGTAATATGTATAGTGTTTTTTACGACGAACGCGTCCCCACCCCCACCCCCCCCCCCCTCCCCCCCTTTATGTTGCCCCCCCCCCCCCCCCCCCCCCACCTTACAAGGCGTTCCTATGCATAGTGTTTTCTACGACGACGCGTCGCCACTGCGTCCCCCCCACCCAGCCCACCCAGCTACACAACCTTGCCTAGAGAAATCTGAAATAAAAAGCACTGTCTATTTACGTATTTATTAGGGCAGGGCTATTAGAACAGGGTTGTGTAGAGCTCTGTATGTATGTTAACGATTTGCTGGGGTTCAGTTTACCAGTGCCTGTTTGTTTAACTGCCTTCCCTGTTTTTAAGGTTAGGCACGTCCCTTTAGCCTATTTAGCTACACCTGGATATATATGTATATGAATGTGTACGTGTATAGGTCAATACATATTTATATAATTGGACATAGTGTTTCTACAGGTACTAAACTTGGTCTTGGGGCATATTTATAAGCTGCAGGGCAAGTCCCTTCAACCTAGTAGGCTACCCCTGGGCTACGGAACCTAGACATACCTGGTGCGTCTCCCTTCATCAAGTTGGGGATTGGCCGGATCCACACGTGATCTGGCTCTGCCATCAGCACAAACCGTTCTGGGATGTTTGCCTTTTTTACCCATTGTGCGAAGGCGTATGGTCTGTTGAGCACCACGTACCTAGCATGAGCAAAAGGCAGATTTGTGTGTGTGTGTGTGTGTGTGTGTGTGTGGGGTGGGGTGGGGGGACTACGCATGTACGGGAGGCACCTTGAAAAGGCAGATTTTGTAGGTGAGTGGTTCTTAATGTAGGCTTATAACTGCTTTAGTGTTTATGTTTTACTGTTCGATATGGCTCTGCCACTAGCTGCTGCACATCGCCCAAAACAACCTGACCGCCCTTCTCAACCTGAGATGACCGGCCCATGCCGCGGGTTCATGCGCAGGTGGCATGGGCCGAAGGTCTCGGTCGGCACCGAACCCTTAGGTATAATCGGCACCTCGCCCAGTGTAATTAGTGTAACAGTGGAGTCTCTGCTACACTGAGGGCGGCGAATACAAATAATGAAAACTTATAGCCCCTCTGGAGAGTATAAAAACATCTTGGTTATTTGAGGTCGGGCAAGTCTCTTTAGCCTAATTGGCTACCCCCTGGATTGTAACATATATACACGCATGCAAGTGCTTCCAAACGACCAGCTATGCTCCAATTAGCCCAGTGGCCAGCTCAGGGAGATATGCATATGCTGCAGGGCAAGTCCCTTTAGCCTAGTAGGCTACCCCTGGGCTGTAACATACATACAAGCTGTTGCAGATAGCCAAATATGAAAATAATGCATACCAGCTATGCCCCACTTGGTCTTGGGGAATATTCATGAGCTGTAGGGCAAGTCCCTTCAGCCTAGTAGGCTACCCCTGGGCTGTAACATACAAACAAGCTGTTGCAAATAGCTAAAAATGAAAAGAATGCACACCAGCGATGCTCCACTTGGTATTGGGAAATATTCATAAGCTGTAGGGCAAGTCCCTTCAGCCTAGTAGGCTACCCCTGGGCTGTAACATACATACAAACTGTTGCAAATAGCCAAAAGTGAAAAGAATACATACCAGCTATGTTCCACTTGGTCTTGGGGCAGTGGATCCACCACCATTGTTGGAAGCTCATCCATCAGATCATCGGCACTCCCAGAGTGAAGCAGTCGGGTCCAGCCGCCGATGTCACACGGTCCCTCAGACTCACATTTGGCTCTTTGTTTTTTGAACCTGCATTAATGGGAGAAGGACTGGATGAGTATAGAACTTCATCGTTTTCCTTTTACTCCAATCGGCTCTTAGATTCCTGAACCTGCATGGATGGGAGAAGGACTGAACGGGCCAAAACAGTGTCACAGCCTTCTGCAGATTCATATTTTAATATTTAGCACTCTTCTTTTTGAATCTACGAGGATGGGGCAAGGACTAAGTGAGCAAAGAAATACCATGGTACTTCAATATTGTGGGCCCCCCAGACGCACATTTGGCTCTTTGCCTCTTGAACCTGCAAGGATTGTGCATGGGCTGAATGAGCATAGACACTGTCAAAGCCTCCTGCAGACTCATATTATAATATTCCGCAATATCCTTTTTGAATCTGCGAGGATTGGGCAAGGACTAAGCGAGCAAAGGAAATGCCATGGTACTTTGGTATGCCCCTGTACACCCCGTGTACGCCCCTGTACACCCCTTGCATGCACCTCTACACCCCGTGTATGCCCATGTACACCCTTGTATGCACCTATACACCCCTTGCATGCACCTGTACACCCCTTGCATGCACCTCTACACCCCTTGTATGCACATGTACACCCTTGTATGCACATGTACACCCCTTGCATGCACCTCAACACCCCTTGTATGCACATGTACACCCTTTGTATGACCCTACACACCCCTTGTATGCCCCGAGTATGCCTCTCAGTCATAGGGCCCATCAGACACAAGTTTGGCTCTTTGCTTCTTGACCCTTGAAGGATTGGACATGGACTGAATGAGAATAAATCATATATGATGATAACTGCCAGTTGTCATGTATATAAATATGAGCTTGAATTTGAGTTTGAATCTGGGTTTGAATTTGAACTTCCTGATAGCGCTGCTACCTACCAATAGTAGTGAACCCTACACTGCCAATGTACTGCTGGGCCCTGTGCAGTTGCAACGACATGGTACTTGCGGGATCCATCTTGAGCTGAAGTCTCCTGTGAGAGAGCATGTGGGTGCTTGAGTACATGTGTGGGTCTTTGCATGTGTATCTATGCGTGTGTGTTTGTGTGTGTGTGAGAGAGAGAGAGAGAGAGAGAGAGAGAGAGAGAGAGAGAGAGAGAGAGAGAGAGAGAGAGAGAGAGAGAGAGAGAGAGAAGAGAGAGAGAGAGAAAGAGAGAGAGAGAGAGAGAGAGAGAGAGAGAGAGAGAGACTTATATACTCCTTGTCCTTTTTATCTTTCATTTTTTACCCTCTAGCTTTGTAACTGGCTGGACACCATTTTATAAATGCAGCACACACTACCAGAGAGAAACAGAGAGCAGAGGTGGAACAGGTACTACGTAGTTGGCTCTTGGTAAGGGACCGGCATATCATATGATGTCGACAAAAGGCGATTATCATACAAATTGTATCATATGTATATATTGTATCATATCTGAGTGGTAAGTTTGGCCAAGCTAGACCGCCGTCATCACATGATATCATACGATACCATACTGTCGTTCCCTACTCTTAGATATTTGGTTGACTAAACTTTCTATATCGTAGGGTTGACTAGATGACTCATTCCTAATGTTTCCCTACTCTCAGATATTTGGTTAACTGAACTTTCTATATCATAGGGTTAACTAGATGACTCATTCCTAATGTTTCCCTACTCTTAGATATTTGGTTAACTGAACTTTCTATATCATAGGGTTAACTAGATGACTCATTCCTAATATTTCCCTACTCTTAGATATTTGGTTAACTGAACTTTCTATATCATAGGGTTAACTAGATGACTCATTCCTAATGTTTCCCTACTCTTAGATATTTGGTTAACTGAACTTTCTATATCATAGGGTTAACTAGATGACTCATTCCTAATGTTTCCCTACTCTTAGATATTTGGTTAACTGAACTTTCTATATCATAGGGTTAACTAGATGATTCATTCCTAATGTTTCCCTACTCTTAGATATTTAGATTACTGAACTTTCTATATCATAGGGTTAACTAGATGACTCATTCCTAATGTTTCCCTACTCTTAGATATTTGGTTAACTGAACTTTCTATATCATAGGGTTAACTAGATGACTCATTCCTAATGTTTCCCTACTCTTAGATATTTGGTTAACTGAACTTTCTATATCATAGGGTTAACTAGATGACTCATTCCTAATGTTTCCTTCGGTGTTTATGTTCACTGTGCGGCTGGGACTTCGTTGTGTAACACTGTTCACCAGGGATAAGATGCTTTGCATACTCATCAAGTAACACACTGTCCGGTGACAAGGGTGAATAGTCAGGGAGGTCAACCCTACAGGAAGTAGAGACACACTTTCTTCTCGTCACCACCTATTCGTAGATCTACATATATAGTGCCACCCGTCCAAGTCAGGGAGGCCAACGCAAATGGAAGCAGAGACAAACCGTCTTCTCGTCACCATTTATTTGTAGACCCGTCCAGGTTAGGGAGGCCAATGATACAGGAAGCAGATGCACATCTTCTTCTCAACAACACCTATGCATAGATCCACACCTATAGTGCCACCCGTCCAGGTCAGGGAGTTCAACACTACAGAAAGCAGAAACACACCTTCTTCTCGACACCACCTATTCGTAGATCCACACCTATAGTGCCAGCTGTCCAAGGTACGTTAGGACCTTGGTCGCTGGGGTCTTCAGCATCGGGGTTCGCCTGCAAATACGTTCCCGGAGAAATTAGAAATCAGGGAGAATGAAAAAGAAACCATGTGTGGCTTGGGCGCGCTTGCAATGCATGAACCTTCATTTAGGAGCAATCATTTGAAAAATTTGCATGCATGTATGTTACAGTCAGGAGCACCTCAGGAACCACTCATCTTTGCTAGGCTCAGGTTGCACTGCTCAATGTGTATTGTTATACCTATTCAAATGTGTATTTGAATACCTATTTAAATGTGTATTGTTATACCTATTCAAATGTGTATTTGTATACCTATTCAAATTTGTATTGTCATACCTATTCAAATGTGTATTGTTATACCTATTTAAATGTGTATTGTTATACCTATTCACATGTATATTGTTATACCTATTCAAATGTGTATTTGTATACCTATTTAATTGTGTATTGTCATACCTATTCACATGTATAGTGTCATACCTATCTAAATGTGTATTGTCATACCTATCTAAATGTGTATTGTCATACCTATTTAAATGTGTATTGTCATACCTATTTAAATGTGTATTGTCATACCTATTTAAATGTGTATTGTCATACCTATTCAAATGTGTATTGTCATACCTATTTAAATGTGTATTGTCATACCTATTCAAATGTGTATTGTCATACCTATTTAAATGTGTATTGTCATACCTATTTAAATGTGTATTGTATACCTATTAATGTGTATTGTCATAGTCATACCTATTTAAATGTGTACTGTCATACCTATTTAAATGTGTATTGTCATACCTATTTAAATGTGTATTGTCATACCTATTTAAATGTGTATTGTCATACCTATTTAAATGTGTATTGTCATACCTATTCAAACGTATATTGTCATACCTATTCAAATGTGTATTGTCATACCTATTCACATGTATATTGTTATACCTATTCAAATGTTTATTGTTATACCTATTCACATGTATATTGTTATACCTATTCATATGTTTATTGTTATACCTATTCAAATGTATATTGTTATACCTATTCAAATGTGTATTGTCATACCTATCTAAATGTGTTTTGTCATACCTATTCAAATGTGTATTGTCATACCTATTTAAATGTGTATTGCCATACCTATTTAAAGGTGTTTTGTCATACCTATTCAAATGTGTATTGCTATACCTAAACAAATGTATGTACAGGGGTGGCCTACTAGGCTAAAGGGACTTGCCCGTTTATAAAAACATAGGTGTTGTGTCCTCACAGATTTCTGAAGATTTAGAGAACTGTGCCAAGAGATAAGGAGTATGGTTGAAGTGGTGGATATTCACAGTTTTGGGTTCATTAGCAACAGGGTTGAGCTGCAAACAAGTTCACCTAGAAGGTATGAATCACAAAGAGCTATTGTAACCGTGCAAACTTCACAACCATTTAGAGCAATGTGCCAATAGACATAGAGTATGGTTGAAGTGGTGGATATTCACAGTTTGGGTTCATTAGCAACAGGGTTGAGCTGCAAACAAGTTCACCTAGAAGGTGTGAATCACAAAGAGCTGACGTAAGCTTGCAAACTTCACAACCATCTAGAGCAATGTGCCAATAGATATAGAGTATGGTTGAAGTGGTGAATATTTACAGTTGTGGGTTCATTAGCATCAGAATCGGGCTCAACCAAGTTTAAAGGTAGAAACACAAAGAGCTGATGTAACCTTGCAAACTTCAGAACCGTTTAGAGCAATGAGCCATGAGGTGTTGAGTACGGACGTAAGGAAGAAGTGGTGGATATTCACTGCCATGGGTTCATTAGCATCGGAATTGGGCTCAAACAAGTTTACCGAGAAGATATAAATCACAAAGAGCTGATGTAACCTTGCAAACTTCAGAACCGTTTAGAGCAATGTGCCAAGAGGTGTAGAGTATGGACGTATGGAAGAAGTGGTCGCTATTCACAGTCATGGGTCCAGTAGCATTGGGGTTTGGCTCAAATACTTTACCGAGAAGGTAGAAAACATAAAGAGTAATCGTAACCTGGCGAGCCGTTTAGAGCAATGTGCCAAGAGATATGGAGTACAGACATAGGGTAGAAGTGGGGGATACTCACAGTCATAGGTCCATTAGCATCTATTCATGCAAACAAGTTTACCTAGAAGGTAGTATCTACAAAGAGATGATGTCGCCCTGTTGTAACCTGGCGAACTTCCAGACATTGAGATAAATTTGCCAATAGGTATAGAGAATGGTAGAAGCGGAGCCCAGGGGGTTCAGAGGGTTCATGCGTCGCCACGCAACGACGGAATGGCGACGCAGTGGGGACGAGTTGTCGAACAAGTCCTATGCAGCGTCGCAAGCGACGCTAAAAAATGGCGGAGAGTGTGCGCAACAAAGCGATAGCGACAGGTGGCAACAGAAGCGAGTTAGTTATGAGAACGTTGACTGACGTGTCAGGCTTCGTCTCATGGGGGCAGTCAAACGGACAACGGGGTAACCCTGGGGGGCTCTTTTAAGGTTTAAGGTTTTAGGGTTTAGGGTTTAGTTTAGGGTTTAGGGTCTTAGGGTTTAGGGTTTAGTTTAGTATTTAACCCACCAAAGAACAAAACGCAAGAGACCGTGTTACTCACCTCATGCTTTAGCCAGCACGTCGGTGATCCAGGTATGGGTGGAGAGGGTCTTGGGGGTGGGGGGGGTCTGGTGTGGGGTGGGGGGGGGTCTGGGGTGGGGTGTGTGTGTGGGGGGGGGGGGGGGAGTAACCCAGGTATGGGTGGAGGGGGTCTGGGGTGTGTGTGGGGCGTGGAGGTCTACACCCGCGTACTTGCTCACCTCATGCTTTAGCCAGCACTCCATGTAATGCTCCTTGCATGCCGCTGCATCTCCGCAGTACTCAAACACTGCGCAGACGCGTTTGAGTCATTCAGTGAGTGGGCCAGACAGGTCAAGAAAAAAGCTTAACAAGGTCAGAAATGAATGTCATCAAGCAGGACCTGGAGACTCAAATTTTTGTGTTCTTAAGGTCATTTACCTTCAATTGTTTCATAAAACCCTACAAACTTTCCAGAATTGAGTAATGAAATATATCTAAGAAATAAAAAATTACTTCCTGGGCTATCCTGGGCATATCCTGCTATAACTTTAGCTATAAAATAGCACAGCACAGCACTTGAAGATGGTAAATTAACTTGAAGAGAACATAGAATTATCTCTAAGAAGTTAAAGTATCTTTGAGAAGGTAAATTATCGTCAAGAAGGTTAGCAATCTCTAAAAATACATTATCTTTATACTACTCGTACTCAGGGCTTGCGAGGTGCACTTCATGTTCACGATTCGTTGGGAACCAGGCCGAGGACCAGACCACCAATTGCTGATCGCAATTAGTCCCTCCTGGATATTTTGAGGTGGTGACTTCAGCGCTTCCGGTGCTGTTGGTGCTGCTGGTAGCGCTGGTGGTGGTGGTGGTGCTGCTGCTGCTGCTGGTGCAAGTGCCGCTGGTGGTAATGCCACTGGCGCTGGTGGTAGCAAGTCCCTATAGCCTATATATCTACCCCTGGACTATAACATACACACAAAGCATACCATTGCATTTTGCATCGTTCTCTTGGTCGAATGGAGTGTAGCTCAAACAATGTTGGCCGCATGCATCAAGGGAAGTAACTTTATTACCGTCTCCTCGAACCAAGACATCACCCCACAACCTGCGGGAGAAAAATGGATGGATGGATGGATGGATGGATGGATGGATGGATGGATGGATGGATGGATGGATGGATGGATGGATAGATGGATTGATGGATGGATGGATACATGGATGGATACATGGATACATGGATGCATGCATGGACGGATGAATGGATGACGGGGAGGGAGGGAGGGAGGGACGGGGAGGGAGGGGTATGTGTGTGGATGAATGGTTGGCGTGTGAGAGGATGGATGGATGGATGAATGAACAAACACACACTCAAAACAAATTGTTTGAGCCGTAGCAGGGTCTGACAGGGCAAAGTCCTTCCTCATTCAACCAGAAATGGAGTGGGACACTTTTTTAAACAATCAATTCGCTTTGAAGTAACAGCACTTTGCAAATGTAAAAAAATAAAATAGCAAATAAAGCAAATATATAAAATAGTAAACATAGCAACTGTATAAAATAGCAAATATAGCAAACATATAAAAAAGCACAATCCGGCCATATAGTCTGCTTCAAAGAAAATCTGATCATGCAGATCATGCAACCTTCTCTCAACGGAACATACCTCCGTACACAACCAATTTTGAACAGAATGTCAACTTCAACCGGGTTTCACCCTGCTGTCAAATAATAAGACCAGGGCCCACGACTGAATGATGCTGCATGTGGTTTCTCCAGTGCTCGCTTGCAATCCCGCGTTGACATTTTCAGCCCTTTCTAACAATCTATAATTTATCTTGGTTTTGGCCAAGTTCGCCAAGTCCCTTCGCCTAATTGACCACCCATGGACTGTAACATCTAACATACATATGTTACCAACATACAAACAATGTGAGTGCATTATAAACACCCATGGACTGTAACATACATCTATCATACATATGTTACCAACATACATACAATGTGAGTGCAATGTAAACACCCATGGACTGTAACATACATCTATCATACATATGTTACCAACATACATACAATGTGAGTGCATTATAAACACCCATGGACTGTAACATACATCTATCATACATATGTTACCAACATACGTACATTGTGAAAACATTATGTTTGCAGCACTACATGCACCAATCTGGAGCTATTCTGAGGATAACTCACAGAGTGTGGTTGTAAGTGTAGATGCGGTTTGAAGCACCTTGTGCACCTCCCTTTTGCTTCTTCCATGTACCTGGGATCAAACAAGCAGCGGCATCGAGGTGTAGATATTTTAGGCGGAAACATAAAATGGTACAGCAGAGCAGAATATACTGAATCGTTTTCAATGACATGAGGATTCCTGTGTACAAAATTGAATTGACGCTCACTTAGGTCGTAGATCTGGAGCATGTCAGATAGAACTTCAGTTTGTGTGTGTGTGTGTGTGTGTGTGTGTGTGTGTGTGTGTGTGTGTGTGTGTGAGTGTGTGTGTGCATGTGTGCGTGTGCATGTGTGTGTGTGTGCATGCAAGGGGGAGAGGGGGAGGGAGGGGGCACCAGATCATTTGGCCCCTGACATGAGGATTCCTCTGCACACAATTAACTTAGCCAACTAAAAGGCTGGGTCTTGCAAGAAAGATCTGGATCTTCGGTTGCAAGCATGCATCGAAAGGAAGCTAAATTGGCCCCACCCTTTGGAGGAGAGGCTGCCCGAGGATTCAACGATGCAGAGTTGTCGTGCTTCGAGCCTGAATTGTCGTCGACCTCGAGCGTTAGTCTGACATCGTCATCTTTGAGTGCTTCTGTGCTCACAGAGTGCAGCTTTTGAAGACTGAACAACGATACCACAATGATGGCGGACACGCACACAAACACGATGCGGTTATTCACGAATCCCATCGCTGCTATTTGTTCATGTCCCGTACGTTAGGCATGGGATAGTGTTTCAAGGCTTCATACAATGCTGGTGCATGCAATCGCTCTATCTGAATATAGGATACTGCGACAGAACTGCTTCTGCCGTTTCTTGACTGTCGCGAACACAATCTTAAAGCTAATTGCAAAGAGCTGTCGGCATGGGCAGTACACGGCACGGGGGAGGGAGGTGGCCGAAGTTGGCTCAGACCCTGGCTCAGACCTCCACTTGGGAAGGGGCTTTGACTGTGCTGACCCTGGTGCTGACACAAATGAAATCAAACTTCAGCAGATTTATAGTTTACAAATTGTTTGGAGGGGATTATCACCCAACGAGGTGGTTCTCCCCTTGGTTATGTGGACACAAACCAGAAATCCAGACTATGGTGGATTGGTTATATACTAAGTGGTACCGGTACTCCTATCCAAACTCAGTGACCCCCCATCAGAGCAATCAATGCAGAATCTATGAAAACCTATAACTCCAGGTATCATAGGTTCATGCCCCCAAAGTTAGGCAGATGGCAGATAAACTTGCTCAATTCAGGACTGCTTGTCTGATTCCTGTATAACTTAACTGCCCAAGCCCAATTTCATGTTCCACATAATTTCAACCTGGGAATCCTAGCGTTTGGGTGCAATATTCAATCAACATGGCTGTAAGGTTTTTAGACACTTTCAGAGTTTGAACTCAATGTGAGAAAGCTAGAAACGTCCCCCACTCCCCACCACCACCACCACCACCACCACACACACACCGCCCACCGCCCCCAACCTACGTCTATATTTTCCTCCTAACCTTATACCATACCGATATTTACTTTCCCACGGGCCCAAGTGGGCTGTCCGGCCATCCCGTTTGTCCCAGGAAGTGTGGCCTGTAATCATCGGGAATCCTTACTAGGCCGCACACAGGGGCGGTGCTGGGGTCGGTGAGTCGGGGCACTCGCACTCGGGAGGGTGGGGTTGGGGTGTGGGGTAGATGATAACCGTTTCGCACGCTCAAGTCCCCTTGCTCTTATCTAGTCCTCTCCAAAACCGCCTCGCCTGGCGACGAAACCGACACACAAAGCCTGGACCCTAAATCCTACCAGGCTTCTTCACCACGCTCCATACTTATCCCCAGGCTCGCTCTCGCATACCTTCAATTTGACAATTCACCGTTGCACTTAATCCGATAACCTGAACCAACTGGACCACCGCCCACCATTTGCATCGTTCCCAAGTTCCCACAAGCTCACCGACAGCATTGCGGAATGCGCACTAGACATTGAGGAGAGTACATCGCATACGCCCTAATTGGGGATTTACGCAGTTTCTGACAAAAATAACCCATTACTAGAAGAGGCGCACTGTCAAGTGCTGGGCGCGAGTAGCAGGGATGTACAGCGAAAAGCAGCTCTTCGACGACTGCGTTCGTCTTGCGGGCAAGGTGCGCATGCAGCGCTGCAACTGTGCACGAATTGTCTATCAACCTCTCTCGCATACGCATCCTAGGTAGTGGTAGTGATTGGTCGCGGTCCTGTGGTTCCTCAAACTCAGGCGAACAATCCCACGTAATGTCAACTACATGTGATTGCTGAGTCTACTCAGGAGTAGGGTGTAGTAACACTGTTTCTTCTTTGGGCTACGCGTAGCAGCTTCTAGACAGCTCCTTTTCCCCGTCCTTTGGCCAAACCTGAAGCTAGCTAGCCCGTCTGAAAGCGAACATGACGGGGGTTCCAGTGCAGCTGAGAGCTTAGCGCTTGGGCCAGTTGCTGGCTTATGGAACTGGCTAGAAGCTGCCATGCGTATCAAAAAAAAGAAACACTTTGCAGATATGTTTGTAATACCATTATCCAATCCACACACTGACGGTCGGCATCCTAAAGGCTGAGAGACAATGTAATGTAATTAAACCAAACAAAACAAAACAAAAAAAAATTAATGTAATCAAAACAAAACAAACCAAAAAAGCAGCCACTGTAAGCTTTTGTGTATTTGCTGTCCCAGTCCTGCGCTAGTTCAGTGAATACAAGCACTACAACCCAGCTGCAACTGGCTTTTTTACTTGCCTTCATGGAAGTGATTTGTTATGATATGACTCGCTACAACTCATGAGTCATATCCTGTACTGCCCAGTTGGTTTTCCCATGGATATTCCCATGGATATTATGCCTTTGATCCCTGCCCCCGCCACCGTCCTGACCCAGTAAGAATTTCACCCACTCAAAACGTTAAGGAGAGCTGACGCTAACGACTGCGCAACTGTGTTACGACATACAGGGTGAAAAAACGACTACAGCAACGTACCAGGAAGTTTGGGCAGCATTGCAAAGATGGCTGTGCTCACAGTTTGCGTCCTTCCATGGAGGGAGCATGAACACATTTGCAAGGCAAGTCTATTGAGTATTTTACATTTCAGCATTTGCACAACAAGTCCTTTAGTATTTCACATTTCAGCATTTGCACAGCAAGTCTATTTCTCATACCTAAAATAAGAGGAAACATTTGAATAATTTCCAGACCACAGTAAATTGGACTGCAAACACTGCGGTGATGAGGCTTGCAAATTTTGGGTTATCTCTTCAATTGAGCTGCATAATTTGTCTTTTTAGGTATGTGCAGCAGATTCTAGGCAGCTCCCTGAGCCAGACACTGGGCTAAGCCCCAAGATGTTGACAGTTCTGCACAGTGGATTCTGTCAGCTTCCAGACACGCTAGGTTGCATTAGCTTTGGCTAAATAGCCAGTCAGGGGAGCTGCCTATAAGCTGCTGCTTTTATCTGGAAAAAAACTGTTGACCTGTTGGTTTTGGAGAAGGGACTTGTTTGTCGTATCTCTGTTCGTACATACTGACATATTATTTTGAGCTATTACAATAATAACGCAAACAGCACTCAACACCACCACCAACAACACAACCAGCACCAGCACTACCAGCACCAGCACCACTACCAGCACCACCAACACCAACACTACCAGCACCAGCACAACCAACACTACCAGCACCAGCACCACCAACACTACCAGCACCAGCACCACCAACACTACCAGCACCAGCACAACCAACACTACCAGCTGTAGCACCACCAACACTACCAGCACCAGCATAACCAACACTACCAGCACCAGCACCACCAACACTACCAGCACCAGCAACCACCACACTACCCACCAGCACCCACACTAGCAACACACTACCAGCACCAGCACCACCAACACTACCAGCACAGCATAACACACACCCGCTGTAGCACCACCACACACCCCGCACCAGCACCACCAACACTACCAGCACCAGACACACACCAACACTACACGCTGTAGCACCACCAACACTAACAGCACCAGCACCACCACCCACCGGCGGGGGGACCATCACAACACGAGCTGACCATCTTTATCACCAACCAACGACTACCATCGACGGATCACGAACCAACAGGCTACCATGCTGTTATCAGGCCACCAACAGCAAGGGGGGCCACCATCACCAATCATAACCCACAGCTTCCATCCCGGGCGAGGTCACAACCAAACTCCGGGGCGTGGGTACTCCTCATCACAACACTACTATCATCAGGGGCAGCGCACTCGGGCCAACCCTTGCCCGTGCACCATCAGCGCAAGGGGCCGCTCCTCCCCTCCCCCCCTCCCCCAACAGGCGCCCTCGGCCGGGGAGTCAGAGGGCCATAGACTGAGGGGTAGCGCGACCGAACACTACCTGGTATCCGCACCAGACACCAGCAACAGGCAAAGTTACGTGTGCTCCAGCAGGGTTAACCATTCCCACTGATTAACAAAGAAAGAGTCACTAAATGGGTGCCCTAGACTTGGCTATATCAAAACAAGCCTGCTCGTTGCACATGTAAATAAATATAAAGAGAATATGATATAATGTTGGTAGAGCATTCAACTGGTACTTCCAGCTCGGATCTACCTAGGAGAGTACCAGTAGCAGTAGCAGCACCACCACCAATAACAACAACAACAACAACAGCAGCAGCCCCACCACCAATAACAACAACAGAAACAAGAGAAACAAAAAAAGCAGCAACAAGAACAACAGAAACAACAGCAGAAACAACAGCAGCAGCAACAATCACAACAACAACAACAACAACAACAGCACCACCACCAACAACAGCAACAACAACAAGTGCTTCGTCGGAAACACTCATAGTTTACATTCTTACAGCTATGCTGAACATTTGCTGCTCCAGTTCCATCATTTACATTCTGATTGAGAGACTTGCCATCCCCTCCTAAGTATTCAGATCCCAACTTAATTATACTACCATCATTTTTTCATGATTATGACAGGACGAGCCCAAGCCTCCAAATTTTTAGTCATGCCGATCGATTTTTTCTGAGAACAGGGCTGTAATCGCATGTATCATGGCGATATTTTAAGTTACTTTTCAGGTCATCCTGAGCACCTCATTTAGGGGGGGGGGGGGGGGGGGGGGGGGGGGGGGGGGGGTCAGCCCTCATTTTGTTTTTTGCTAACTTTTTACTCAGACCTCCAAATGACATTTTGAGACCACCCATAAGTGAGCCTTGGTAAGGTTAGTCTATTGGCACCACTTTGGACCTAGTGCAATCAGTATTTACCCCCCCCCCCCCCCAAAACCCCCCAAACCCCAGCCCAGCCCAGCCCAGAGTAACAGTGGGTGAATGGCTGGGTATGTGTTGATAATATGGGTGGGTGAATGGGTGTGGGTGTGAACACACACACACCCAACCTACCCAAGCACCGCCCCGACCCTCCACCATGCGACAACACCAAAACGCCGCCATTCTACCACGTACTATGCGTTTGCTTTCTCTTCGTTTTGGTATGCCTGATGCTGATGCCGATGCTGAAGCTGGTCTGTCCAGTAACTCGCCCCGCAAACGTGGGCGCCCGGCGGGCGACAAGTCGGATCACTGGCGTTGCGCATGTCGAGGCATGTTTGATTTTTGACTATCACACAATCCCTATGTGGGAATTCTGAGGATGCCATTATATGCGCTATACTGTAAACCCCCAGAATCCATATCTAAGTTTTTCAAAAAGGGGTTATTTCTATTTAGAAGGGGGGGGGGGGGGGGGGTCAGCCCTCCCCAGGTTTTTTAGGGAGGGTGTGGCCTATCTTTTTTTTCTCCTCCCGATTATGATAATGATTATATTAATTTTTAACTTGCTTATTCCAATCACATGACAAATTCCACTCTTTGCCCCAGGTTTGTTTGGCAGAGAAACATCACCTCATCAGGGTCCCTGCTACTGATTCCATGTTTTGTGATGAATGACTGCTTCATGAAGTCAAACATGCTGCGTTACGGGAGAGGTGTCCAGACAGTTGGCAGCATGGTGGGATGCGGAGTCGAGCCATGCGAGGAAATCAACTTTACGAAGATTGCAATACGGTACGTTTGCAACTGCTCACTACTCTTATCTTATTTACTCAAGCAATACAGTACATTTGCAATTGCACACTATCTTAATCTTAATAACTTGAGGTTGTGCAAGTCCCTTTAGCCTAGTCGGCTTCTCCTGGTCACGGACATATAAGTATATAACTCCAGTGCAAGCCACTTTCCCCACTCTTTCAACATAACTTATCTACTGTGTTTACACACACAATTCATACTGATCCGAAACCCTTCAACATAACTTATCTGCTGTGTTTGCACACAATGTGAACCCTGGATTTCAAGTCAGTTGCAACACGCATGAACACTTCAGGGTTAGTATGATACGGTGAGGAGTTGGTGCAGTGTAGAGAGAAAGACAAGGGCTTGTGATGAACGTACACTCGATATGATGAGGCGGTGGTTGATATGTCAAGGAGGTGGTGCAGTGTAACACCAAAGGTGTGTGACTAATGTAGTAATGTACGGTTGATGTGGTGAGGATTTGGTTGATATGTCAAGGAGGTGGTGCAATGCAGCAGCAAAGGTGTGTGACTAATGAACGTTCTCCCTCATTCTGCAGGTTCTCTAACCAGCTCAACAAGGACACCATTTTCAAATGCTTTCGCCGAATCCTGACAGCTCTTGGTGAGGCCTTGACAGTACAGGCCTGTGTGTCTGTTTCATTAGGTGTGGGGGTGCTGAGATCCACCGAGCGCCGACTTGAATTTGACTTTGACCGAATGTTCACCAAGCAGCAGCACAAGAGCCATATGCCAGCTCAGCAAGCTGTGCCTCGCATTCCAATGAGTTCTGACTTGACCCAAGGACAGCCGCAGCCGACGTCAGGGGCAGCATTGCCAAAGCTACCCCCATCATTTCCTGGAGGGCTTGGCAGGCATCTGTCCAAAGACCATGCAGGTCTGGTCAACACCACCAAGGTGAAACAGATGTTCATGGGAGCTGGAGGCATTCAGAGATCAGTATCAGCCGCAGCAGCCGAGGATAAGAAGGGATTAGGACCAACCAAGCTGTCTGGCCTGGTGGCTGGTTTGAGTAAGGCTGCGCAACAGCCAGTTGGGGTAAGAGCCATATCAGCAGAAGGCACTGATAGGTGCAGATTTGGCAACAGGTATATGGGGTCCCTCAACTCTCAGAACAGGGACACGATTTCAGGAGGTGAAAGAGATAACCCAGCATTGACTCTGGACACGGGTGAAGTTGGTGCTCACTCCCTATCCCACAACAGGTCTATGGGGCTTGTCACATCTCAGGACAGGGACACTGTTTCACTAGGTGAGCGAGAAACCCATCAAGCACCCGCTCCAGATATGGGTGAGGTTGGCGCCCATTGCAAATCTCATATCAGGCCTCGGGTTACCAATGCCACTGAGGGTACATGCACCTCGGGTGATGGGCACCAAGGAATCCCATCATCCCCCACACCGATTCCTTGTCACAGTGATGGCATCTCAGCAGGCAATGTTCCTGGGGGGCACGTTCTAGGCAAGCCCATAAGCTTTGCTGCTAGGACAAGTACCAGCATTGCACCTAGTAGGCCCCCATCTGAGGGGGGGCTGGGAAAACAGTCAGCACCACCAACAGCATCGCACCATCCCAAGGCGCTGTCTTCCAGGGATTCCACCAAAAATGATCCTGTGGGGTATGTGAGCGCTGCATCAACTTCCAGGGCATTTTCTGCAGCATCCGCAACCCGGGGAGGTTTGCCAGCACTCAAATCCGGAGGCATTTCCAAGCTCTCCTTCTCTAGCACCAGCAGACCTCAGACAGCAGCTCAATCCAGCCACAAGGGCGACGTCAAGAACAACTGCACAGCCAATGCAGGACAAACTGATCCCATGGGGATTGTGAGGGCGGCATCAACTTCCGTAGCCCTTTCTGCAGCATCCACACCCCAGGAAGGGTTGCCAGAACTCAAGGCCAGAGGTATGCCTGAGCTCTCCTTCTGTGGCACCAGCAGACCTCAGACAGCAGCACAATCCAGCAGCAAGAATTGCGTGGTCAAGAATAGCTGCCAAAGCAATGCGGAGAATGTATTGCCAGTCTGCCCTGTGGGTAGTGGTGCACCAACATTGCCACGACTGCCACATAGCTCCACCTCAGTTGATCGTATCTCTCAGCTACATCTGTCAGCTACAAGACCTGAATCAGGAGGCGTCCACTCCAAGAAGCCCCCTGTCACACTGGAGGCCCCCGTGTTAGACTCTGCAGGGATAGTTGAGGGCTCTGTGGTTAGCAATGCACTTGTGTTACCACGGCTGTCACAAAGGCCCGCATCAGTCGATCGTGTATCACAGTCACACTCACAGCAAAGGTTGACTGAACAGCAAAATGAGCAGGAAATAGTTACGAAAGATGGTAAAGGAGTGACCATTCAAAGGGGAGAAGATCAGTTCCCACCAATGGTTCGGAGTTCAACGGAGAAGGAGCAAAGCAGCAAAAGCAAGCCCTCTCCCAGTGGGATGCTTTCTGAGGCACGGGAGCGAAAGGCAAGGGAGAGAGAGGTTGAGAGGCAGAAGGATGACGAGATGGAGACGAGGAGGCAGGCCTTAAATGAGGAGGCGCGGACGATGCAAGAACAGAGGCGACAGAAGCAGCTGGAAGTCCAACATTTCTTGAAGGCGCAGATGATGGAGGGGCGGGAGCGCAAGCAGCGAGAGAATGCACTCACGCGCTCCTACGTGCCCCCGCCAACTCTAGCAGAAGACGCAGAGGCACTCAAGAAGTTCCGGCACATGAAAGAAGTGAATTGGAAGGAGGATCTGAAGGAGCAGATGCAGCAGCGGGCACTTGCTAAGCAAGAAGAGCATGATCTTGAAGTTCTTGAAGACTATGTCCGGGCCAAGGAAGCTGAACATGATATGATGGTGGCATACAACCGAGGCCGGGAAAGGCAGCAAGATAGTATGATGTCACGCAATCAAGTTCTTGAACTTGGTTGCATGGCTCCAGCCTGCAATTTGGATGCTCGCCGCAATGGAGATCAAGAAGTGCAGGATCATCAGCACTCATGGCGACAACTGGGAGAGTGGCGCCCCCCTAGCAGCGGTGTGACGGGATTAAGTTCCCCTAGAGCATCTGAGATCACTGACTTCGGTGATGCCTACTGGATAGACTATCGCTAGAGCACAGAGCACCACCACCTGAGCACCTGAGCACAGCACAGAGCACCACCACAGCTAGAGCAGAGCACCTGACTCTTTTAGAGGCTAGAGCCATGTATCCAAGCTCATGTTCAAAGTTCGAAGAGCATCTGACTTTGCAGATTTTAGCTGACTTATGTGTAATACTAGCACTAACCCTAAACCATAAACCCTACCCCCTGAACAGACCAGGGTGTTCATGACAGTATTTCGATATAGAGTTCCAAACGTACATACCAATGTTAACCAATAGTAGTGGAGATGACATTGACCAGCTTCTTTCGAGGCCATACTAGTATTTTAAAGTGACTATTATTTTAGATTTGGAAGTTGGGACAATGGCCTACTCTTTTGTAGGAGTCGCAACGCCAGTCGAACTGAATCCTTGAAAACAAATGGGTCCCATACATCCCCTCTGTTAGCCTAGAGTTATCTTGATTTTCCCGGTTGGGCTAGTCTCTATAACCTGCTTGACTCCCGCTGGACTGTAACATAGCATATACGGTAAATCCCTGCAGAAAGAGCGGAGTATTGTTTGAGACCCTTTGGGGGACTTGCATTCACACAAAATGTTTACCTGCATCAAACATATCTTAATGTGTGTAACATGCTTAATCCTGCGTGAGAGGCCGGGCTTTGTGCTCAGTGCTTCAAACATCCCTGAATGTGTGTATGTTGCACTCCAGGGGTAGGTAAAATGGGCTCTACAGACTTGCGCAACCGTGACAGGAAGGGCTGAAATGAAAAAGTCATAGGCGGGGCGCAAGCGAAATTGGCGGGGAGTGTTGGCTATCGGAGCGACAGGTTGCACTGGAATCGAGTGCAGCAGACCAACGGGGTGACACTGGGGGCTCCCGCCCCCCAGAATGAGGGGCTCCGCAAAAAAATGAAATGCCCTTTAATGTCTAAGACCACACCTAGCCAAGACACTCAAATTCAGGCGCAATCTCAAAAAAGGTTTTGGCCAGCGAACTTGAACTTGATAGGCCAGCGAAACTGAAGTTGAGGTTTATCATTGGTTCGGTACGTGGCTCAGGGTTAACATCAAAACGAGTAATTTATTCACATTCCCTCAAGGTCTTTGGATATTTAACATTAGTTGAAGCAGCCAGAGCCCCCCAGAAATTCAGCATCCTATGACGGTCTATGGTCCTTGTAGTTAAAAGGGAATGCCATGTGGATTGTATGTGCACCAATATACACTCAACAACTAACTCAAGCTCCTAATACTTTTCCATCACGCACTCTGGAATGCTTGCAAATTAGCATTGCGCAACGCTGAGTAAAAGGACTTCATGAGTGAGATCAGGAATTAAGGATGTAGGAAGCCTGCAGCCTGCAGGGAGCCTCACAACAAGTTTTAAGCGCCCAGATGAAAAACTGATTGGTCCCGCGGCCTGTGGAAAGGTACACCTGACGAGTGATGACCCGAATTGCCGATTTTCTTCGCCAGCCCTTTCCGACTATGAGCAACAGACCAACGGCAAGGCGTGGACTCGTTCATTTCCACCCAAAGCCCGCAGGCAGTCAAGTTCAGACCAGGGTTGTTCAGGAGGACCCCTAGCTCTGCGTCCTACGTCGCAACCAATTTTACAGCCTGCGTCCAGAGACGCAACCAATTTCATAGCCTGCGTCCCGAGACGCAACCGAACCAGCATAGACTGTGCGTCCTGGGACGTAACCGACCCGCAACCGACCTGTAGCCTGCGTCCTACCACGCAACCACTGAAGCTGCGTCTGCGACGCAACATACCCTCCCCACGTTGCGTCTTAGGACGCAACGGACCCTTCGACGTTGCGTCTGCGACGTAGGAGAACCCTGGCTGTTTGAGTCGAGTCTGAGCGAGCCAATTTGAACGCAGGAGGAGGCCCCCCCTTTAGGGACAAGGGGAGTCCCAAACCCCAGAACAACCCTGACGCTTCGCATCTCAAAAAAGGCTTAAGATTCTCCCATCCGGCGTTGCTTGTACCCTGCAGTCCTCCTCTTACCCTAGAATTCACAACATAACTAAAATGGCTCTCTCCATGAAGTCTTGCTCCGGACGCGTTGCTGCCCCTCGCCAGGTGGGGGTCGTGAAGCAGAATTCTGTCGTAGTGACGTTCTGAATGCATCACCAGCGATCGAATTGGCAAGCGAATTCAGACCCCTCGTGGTGCAGTTACACCCATGGGCTCGGCTCGAGCATACACAAAAGTGTGGCTGAATTTCTCTCACTCGGGTCTTCGATGCGTAGGTGGCCAAGGCTGGCCGCAAGGCCGTTGTTGTCAGGGCCGATGGCGCTTTCATTGGATCCACCACCAACATTGTAGGTCATGATGTGATAAGTCTAGATCTCCTTGATTGTCTGGACTGCCACTTTGGCACTGATCCCGTACTGCACTGCACTGCTCTTGGTGGTTTTCTCTTCTTCACTCGGATCCTTCGTAATTCTAATTTTTGCCGATTGTGGTCGTCTTCTGCTCAGATAATGGTGGCTTCCACCACCCTGTGCTTGGCTGCCGCTAAGTTCGGCCTCGCCCCCAGCGCCAAGATGGGTGCCGTCGGCCTGAAGCTGACTGAGCGACCTGTTGACTTGCTCAGCAACGACCCCTCAGGGTGAGAATCATGTCTCGGGGGATGAATCCATCGTCTGCTAGATTTTGGAGATGAACTGCCGGCTAACTATTAGCGCGGGGTAGAGGATGACATGTATGATCAGGGTTAAGGGTTGGTCGTGCAGGCGAGGACGGATTCTGGGGTGTTGGTGGCAGTTGGTTGCACCCATATATCTGAGTGAGCCAATCGGACGAAATTCGCATGTGTGTGGTTACATGGCTCCACACACCATGGCAGTGTTGTGAGAAAGGCATTCTAGCTGCCAGTGTGTACAAGACTAGCTTTCCCTTGTTTTCTGGACTGGCATGAACATGTTAGGGGGAGGAGTGCATTGCCAATTGTGAATGGGTGACTCAGAGGATGGGCAAAATGAATTGAAAAACATGATTTGCTTGGTCAACAAATGAGAGTTATGTTAGTTGCTAGGCTTATATTAGCTTATCCTCCTTGCAGGTAGAACAGATGGGGTTGTATGTCTTGACGGGTACTTGGTTGCCCCAGCTAACTGCCGAGGTCGTGAATTAATGTGTCCTGCTCAGGCGGTAGACACTTTACTCAGCCTCCAGGCTCTCACTGCCTCTATTTCTAAGATATTGTTCAAGGAAACGAAGTGATCTAATGAGAATGCCCATTAAAAGTTAGTTAATGCATAATTTCCCCTTTCAACGATCCTGACCCAACCGTGCCCCTTTTCTGCTTGTAGCTTCACCGCCGCTGACACCCTTGCAAGTAAGTACTGACACTGGGGTGTATGGATGTGTGGTGGGTAGGGCAAGAGGGGTGTGGGCAGTGACGGCAGATTGGGCATGTTCCTGGATGTTCCGTGTTTTCACTGCCCATTGGGATTCAGAGTTGTCTTGTCCATGTGACTGGTTTTTGGGGGAGTCACCCTGTCTGGGGGGTGGGAGCCCCCAGGTTACCCACTTGTCCAATTATTTGTGTGTATGTTTGTCTGTCATATTCCAACTCTGGGCCTAACTGGCCCCTGGCCCTAAACCCTAAACCCACTCTCCACCCTTCCAAACCACGGACAGCCAACACGCTCAGCCATTTTTTTGTGTGGCTTGCAACGAGCCTAATACTGGTTCATAATCCATTTGCTCGATCCCACTTGATCCTTGAACTATGGCTCCAACATGGTTGTTTGTATACTTATTTATTACATTGTTGGAAACACCTGCGTGTAATGTGGGGGGGTCTTCTTTTCCGGAAAGGCATATTGATTTTTGCTTGTTGCGAGACTGTTTCCAGAGATGCTAATTTTTGTTGCACCAACACTTTTTAGTCCCGCCTCAAATTTCTCTCTCTCTTTACTCTGCAGTGGGCGCTGCTGGACACGGAATCGGCATCGGAATTGTTTTGGGCCTCAAGGGAATTGGAGCTCTGTAAATAGTGTGCTTCCAAATGATAGACTCACTCTAGTGTAAATTATTTGAATGTCACATACATACAGTGTACATATCAAACTGAAACATATTTAACAAACAATGAATTGCCACCCCGCTGTCTCTGTCCCACCCCTTCCTGCTCCTTATGGAGTGGTGAGCACTGAAAAAGTTCAAAATTGAGTTAGCAGTGTTAGTGGTAGAGATAGGTGAGGATGTTCTGCTGTTATGCATCATACATGATCACAGTGATTTGGTGCCCCATGATGTTGGTTCTTGGGTGTCCATGTGTCTGGTCTAGGAGGGTTTCAAAATGACCACAGCCCTTTGTAGGTTATGTAGGTAAGCCATCAGGAGATTGAGAATGAAGTTACGAGAAGCTTAGAATTTGGTTAGTCATGAGTCTAGGGTAATGGCACTGTCGTGCCTAGCATTTCATAAGGCGAGCTGAGGGTAACAAGATAACGTGATCACGATTAACCTTCGGCTGCACACCGCTAGCAGAGTCAACACAGGCCTTACACGCACTGCTTTACAACTCTCTTGGCTGTCTGAGACCACAATGAGGTCGCATTATTTTCTGCAGAAGGGAACAAAACTTCATGTTCGGTACTCCGGTAATACAATTCAGATACCCAGTAAAGATGTACGTGTGATGGACACATCGCACAGCCAAGCCACAGAGTGTCAACTGAAATATCACGGTTGTTCTGCATCCTCTGGTACTGCAGGAGGCAACGGAACTGTCACGTGCACAGGGGACAGAAAGTAAATCCTAGCCGATCCCAGACACTGGAATGCATGAGGATTTGGGCATGTACTTGATAACCACGCTGCCATATGCAACATTTGAGAAGGTAACACTTTGAACGACGGGTTGCTTTATTGGCCTGCCCGATTCCAGAATCGGGTTGCACATATCTTCTTACAATTTGGCCAACAAAAACTATGCATCTACAGCTTCAGGGTTCAAAAGTGGACATTGTCTTGACCCTAGGTGGCAAAAATATTTGCACAGGCACTTGCATCCAAGGGACATTTGCAACCAGATATAACTATATACGTGGCTAATACAGCGGTGCAGACTACTATACCAGATAAACATATTCAAACATACACTAGATACTACTAAGAATAATGTAGTAATATTAAACCCTTGATCCACTGCCCGGTAGAAGCTGAGACCGGCGCAGAGAACGCTAGTGTTGAATTGCAGAACTGTTCACCGTCTGCTGTGGGCTAAGAATACAGCTAGCACGAGCCGTGTGCATATACGATATATAGGGGTCGGCTATGTTATATAATATTAGTGAATAAAGAATATTATACAATATTATATTACATTACATTACATTACATGTTAAAGTCTACTTGACACCGCGAGGGTGTATGAGACTCTGTGCTTTAAACAAAAAGAAAAAGCACCCACAAAGCAAAAAACCCCATTACATCAGGGGTGTGTCGAGGACAAACAAACCAAACTCCCAACCACCGTTTTGGTGGCGTAGGTATTAAACCCCTTAGAGCAGGACCCAGATCTCAACCACTTACAGTGGCGGAGGTAAGAAGCTAACAAATGAGAAGTCACAAGAAGAAAAAAAAGGGATAATAAATTACGGTGCCACTAAGCAGTCCAGGGCTTCCTGTCTTGCTCTTCTACAAGTAGAAAGATAGTCGGCTAGGTTGCTCCAAAAAGACTTAGTGCCATTTCCATTCATAAAGGTTCTGAATGTGGAATCGCAGAATTCCACATTCCATACGGTTAAGTCGGTATCCTCATGGACATGCCTATAAATATCTGTAAACAGATTCTGGTAGCGGAGGCGAATATCATTATAAAAAGGGCACTCAAACATATGCATTTCATCCTCAGGTTTTTGGAACCCACACATTTGACAGTGTCTCATTGAGCGAGGGATGTGTGCTCTATCCACCACCCTCATTCTTTCTGTGTTCAGCCAATGGGAACCCATTCTAAACTGTGCTATAGAACGAATCTGATCCTGCTTATGTATATAATATTAGTCGGACGAGCCGTCTCACCAGAATTTCGAATTTATTCGAAAAACTAATATTATTGTGACACTGTAATAGTATTAGTTAATATTAGTTTTTCCAACACTAATATGAGTTGCCGTTCCCTACCTACAAATCCTTGCTCGAACCAGTATTACCTCCTCTCCCTCAGGGATATACTGGTGATGATGATTGTATACCAGTACCCTTGTCAAAAACAATTCAAACCTGTGGCTCTGGGCACCTGCCACCTGGCCTGATCACTGTGGTAACCAGCCAGATGCCTGTGTTAAAGACTTCGGACTGCCTGGACGTTTTAGAACCGGGCACCCGATGCCCAAGCCAAGCATCCTGCAATCCGTAAACGTTAATTTATTATCGTGCACGCCCGATGCTCCAGCCAACTTGAACTTGAACATGAGCTTGTTTACATAGCTCCAGCCAGCAATTTGGCTGCTCACCGTTTTCGACAGTACATGTTTTAACCAGGGGAAATGTGAACACCTGCGTGAACAAACCATTTTTCTTTGTATGATTTTGATTGTTTTTACCGGTATTTTTAATCGTTTATAGCTTTCTCACTGTGAGTTAAAACTGTGAAAGTGCCTCAAAACCGTACAGCCATGTCAATTGAATTCTGCACACCTGGGCGCCCGATGGGTAAAATCGGCTGAAAGTGTTATTATCGGGTGGCCTCGACATATCGAGCTTGTACATTTCGAGCTTATGCATTTTCCTGGGTATGGTGGAAGACTAAGATTATATACATAGGAGACGTAGGGGTTGGTGTGCATTCTCTAGCTTTCTCTCAGTCAGTTCAAACTCTTAAAGTGTCTCAACATCGTACAACCATGGTTGATTGATTAATTCCATAAGGGTTTTTTGTTTGTCAACCCTATCGTCCTGATGACAAGATAATCTTCTGAAGAAGCAGACGATCCTTTCCAAATAACTGATTCGGCTTTGATTGGAGACGAATTGCATCATTACAACATGGTGCATTTTTTGCTATAGTAATGAAGTGAAGAGGTGTAGGTAATTTGGAACAATCCTGGGGGACAAATCGGAGTCCAGTAACTCAAAACACTGCAGGCATATACTTGATGTATGTTTCAGTCCAGGGGTAGCATGCATAGAGCCATAGACTACTGCCCCCCGACAACAACCAGCAGCACGGTATATCTAGAGTGGAAGGCTTGGCTAACCTATCCTAACCTAAACATTTATGGTGTGGCTAACCTTGAAGGCTTGGCTAACCTATCCTAACCTAAACCTTGAAGGTGTTACTAATCCTTTAATATCTAGAATGACAAGCATAACTACACCTTCGATTTCACTGTGCGGCTTGGGGTTAGAAAAATACTCATCAGGGTTTCCCATTGTAACTAAAGCTGGACTTGGTTTCACGTGATAGCCTTCTTAAGTCATAGTGTTTATATTACCCATGTCTACTCTGACCGCAGACAGTGAGCAGCCTAAAGGCTCATATTATGACAGGCAATGCATCGAAGACTACAAAAACAACAACAACAGCAGCAACAAGCTATTATACCTGTCTGCTTGAAGGCTGACAGACCCTGTAATACAGACAAATCTGTCATGTGATCACGTCCAACAAACGCGCCCATTGCAACTGTCGTGTCCTTTCAATACAGCTTCTTCAATATCAAACCTACAGTCTGCCTACCAGGGTACTTCAGGAAGACCTCAAGCTCTGCTTCCTGCAACGCAACCAATTGTATAGCCTGTGTCCTGCGACGCAACGGACCCTTCGATGTTGCATCTGCGACGGAGGATGCAGCGTCCTGAACAACCCTGATGACTACTAGGTGATCACGTCATTGATTGCAACTGTCGTGTCCTTTCACTACTGCTTCTTCGAAACCAAACCTTCAGTCTGACTACTAGGTAGCAGCAGCCCACTGCGCCACCCGGCTTGGAGCTTGATGACTCCTCACCAGCGTTTCCCACTCTGCCAACTGTCCCTCCACCGCATCTGCCATCTCCTCCAAGGACAAAACTATTGGGGAGGAGCCGGGCTCAAGAGGGGGCTCCATGTCATTAGAGTTGCCTCCACCTGCCTCCTCGGGGGGAGTTGAGCTAGGGAGGAGCAGCATCTGGCGTATACTGCTCATGGCAGCACCAGCACCAGCATCTGTATGAGCGTTGGTAGAGGAGACCGCACCAGCCACCCTGCGTGATTTGTGCGTAGTGTTTGGTTCAGTGTTTTTTATTTCAGATTTATGTAGGCCAGGTTGAGTGGCTACTTGGGCTTCTCAAGCCTGATTTCAGGATTGTTGCGTAGCTATCGCATGGCGGAGCACATGGCGGAGCGCTAAGCGCTGAAGGCTTGCCGAACCTTGAAGTTGAGGGCTCGCTGAACCTCGAAAAATCAGGATAAATGTTTGAGTATTCGGAAGTACGAATTACGCATACGAGGACGGGTTTTCACTGCAGGCTGAAAGCAAGAGCACACATAGAGCTGATGATAAATGTGACAAGAAACGAGAAGTTAAATTATCTGCCCCTGCCGTATACAATTTGTCGTGGTTCAGTTCACCAGTGATTGTTTCTTAAACTGCCTTTCCTGTTTTTAAGGTTGGTCAAATCCAAATCTTTTAGCCTAGTTGGCAACCCCTGGACTGTAACAAGACTTACATAGTGCAGAAGGAGGACTCTACTGAAGTGTAATAGGTGATAAGGGCATATGATATCATGTCATCGTATGATATCATATGATGCCCGCAGTCTGGCTAAGCTAATGTTACCATTTATATACAATATCATATGATGCAATTTGTATAATATCATATGATATCATACTCGCCCTTGGTCAACATCATGTGATATGACGGTCCCTATAAATATTATATAAGAGCATATGGCATATGTTGATATGTACCTGTCCAATGTAGATGTCGCCAAGCGCAGGCTGGAAGCAAGAGCGCGCATGGTGCTGATAGCCTCATCAAACTGGTGCTGCAAGCTTTGACCCGCTACGGTGCCCAGTCCTCGTGTTGCTTGGGGAGCCAACATTGCCCGGAGAGAACCAGCTGTGAGCGCTGGTCCTTTGATTCCGGGGATGAACTGCGTTCAGGTGGGAATTGAGTGGCATTCAGGTGGGAATCAGGTTGGATTCAGGTTGGATTCGGGTTGGATTCAGGTTAGATTCAGGTGGCATTCAGGTTGGATTCAGGTTGGATTCAGGTGGGATTCAGGTGGGATTCAGGTTAGATTCAGGTGGCATTCAGGTTGGATTCAGGTTTGATTCAGGTGGCATTCAGGTTGGATTCAGGTGGGATTCAGGTTAGATTCAGGTGGCATTCAGGTTGGATTCAGGTGGGATTCAGGTTTAAATTCAGGTGGTATTCAGGTTGGATTCAGGTGGGATTCAGGTTAGATTCAGGTTGGATTCAGGTTGGATTCAGGTTAGATTCAGGTGGCATTCAGGTTGGATTCAGGTTGGATTCAGGTTAGATTCAGGTTGGATTCAGGTTGGATTCAGGTTGGATTCAGGTTTGATTCAGGTTTGATTCAGGTTAGATTCAGGTGGCATTCAGGTTGGATTCAGGTTGGATTCAGGTTTGATTCAGGTTTGATTCAGGTGGGATTCAGATTAGATTCAGGTGGCATTCAGGTGGCATACCAGGTGGCATACAGGTTTGATTCAGGTGGCATTCAGGTGGTAGACCAGGATTTAATTAGACCCTTCTAAGATCAGTAGATGTAAGTGGGGTATGGGTGGCTTGGGGGGCCAACATTGCTCGGAGAGAACCAGCTGTGAGCGCTGGCCCTTTGAGCCCGGGTATAAACTGCATTCAGGGATTTCTAAGTTGAGCAGATGTAAGAGGGGTATGCATTTAGACACAACTCAATACTTAGTGTTCTGTCGCCTGCATTAACTATACTTGAGATTGATTGAATGAGATTGGGCAAGTCCTTCTGGTCTAGTTGGCTACTCCTGGACTGTGACACACATATAAATAATATTACATTGAAATAAATTGTATTATTAGTATATAATATATTAATAATATTATTAATAACACAAACATTGACGCGCAGACAGATTTGAAGACACAAAGAGCAGGCGAAGCTCACAAGGTTCAGTGTTTTATTTATTTCATATTTCTATAGGACAGCTTGAGTAGCTACTTGGGCTACTCAAGCCTAATTTCAGGATAGTTGCGTAGCAATCGCATGGCGAAGCGAGAAGCGCGGAGCCATGGGGGGTTGGGGGCTAGCGCCAAACCCATGTGTCGCCATGCAACGACGGAATGGCAACGCAGTGGCGACGCGTCGTCGAGGAAACAAATAGTGTGTTGGTGTGGAAGGGCACCCTTCCAAAAGCAGGGTGCCCTTCAACACCAACAACCTGGTTTGGTGTGGAAGGGCACCCTTTGTGACCAGGTTGGTGTGGAAGGGCACCCTTCCAAAAGCAGGACATCAAAAATAGACAGGAATAAACAATTCACAATAAATGCTGGGCTGGCCCCAGCGCAAGGAAACGGGCTGGACCCCTCAACCTCATGCCTTTGGTCAACATCACATGATACTACTTCTACTGGTCCCTACTAATAAGGCCAAATAAGATAGTATCTCAGGTGAGGTAGGCTCCACTTTGTCTATTCAAGTCCCCCTCTGTCCCTCGAAGTTTCTATTTATACATCTGACCAACACTGGACTGAATGCACTTCTTGCACTCATGTAGTCATGTTTGGGGTTCAGTTCATCAATGCTTTTCAGGACTTGGCCAACTTCAAACAATCAAGATCAAGTCTAGACTTCCAGGGGGGGGATAATGTGAGACAAGAGTTAGCATAGGCCCTGCATACACCGTTACATTAATTTCATACCTATTATATTGTACAATCAAATGATCAATGTAGCAAGAACCCAGGGCCCCCGTTGGTAAAACGATTGTTTGGGGTTCAGTTCATCAATGCTTCTTCTTTTTAGCCCTTCCTGTCACAGTTGGGCAAGTCCCTTCAGCCTATTTGACATATCTCTGGACTGTAACATACATACATGTCATCCGTGGCTAACATTGACTTCCTTGGTCTGCCAACAACCCTGTAACAAATAAGCATCCTGCAAGCCCGAGTATTCCAGTCCAAGTCAATACATTTAAGTTGCAAACAAGGTCAGGCAGTGCAACAGAATGCACAAAGCAGGTATGCGCCCAAGGTGCTCGTATCAATGAGGCCTGGTTGTGTTGTTTGCAGGCGTAGGGGCAGTCTAAGTCAACACATGCATACATACTCATCATCGACACATCATGCATACACATCATGCAATGCATGCATACATACTCATCATCGACACTCACTTCTTTCATCTTCTCAGGGACATCTTCAGGGCTGGATAAGCGGAATGCTGGCAGCCCATGGGCGCGAGCGATGGTGATTTGCGCGTTGTCGTTTGATAGAAGCATAACAGGCAGCAAGGGCTTCAGCGCCACTGTAGGGTCGTCTGGATTCACAGAGCTCGCAGACTTCACCACTTCCTTCTGGAAAAACATGGCAACCTCCACAATCTTGTAGTCCACCTACATGACGGTGGAAAACACGCGGTTAGCAGTGCAAGTGCAACCTGACAAAGCAGAGTGGGATCTGAGGTGCTCCCATATACATACATACATACATACATACATACATACATACATACATACAACCTCCAAATCTTGTAGTCCACCTACTTGAGGGGGGAACGAACACGGTAAGCAGTGCAAGTGCAACCTAACAAGGCAGAGTGGGACCTGAGGTGCTCACATATGGCCATATACATTATAACATACATACATACATACATACATACAACCTCCAAAATCTTGTAGTCCGACTAGATCAGGGTGGTAAGTGTTGTCAGTTGTGATTGTATTCCCAGTTGCATACATAAATACTTTCATTCATAGGTGCAAACTCCACAATCTTGTGGTCCACATAGATCAGGGTGGTTAGTGTCGCCACTTGTGATTGTATTCCCAGTTGCATACATAAATACATTCATTCATAAGAGCTAACTCCAAAATTGTGTGGTCCACATAGAGCAGGGTGGTCAGTGTAATCACTTGTGATAGTGTTCCCATGTGCATACAGTACATACATTCATTTATAGATACAGCCTCTACAATCTTGTAGTCCACCTAGAGCAGGGTGGTCAGTGTAATCACTTGTGATAGTGTTTCCATGTGCATACAGTACATACATTCATTAGTGAAATACCTTTCACAACTAAAAAAACATAAGTTCAAACAGGTTCAAAGATGCGAAGTCTACAATCTTGCAGCCCACCTAGATAAGGGTGGTTAGTGCCGCCACTCGTGATTGTGTTCCCATATGCATACCGTACATACTGTCATATATACAACCTCCACAATCTTGCAATCCACCTATTTTAAGGTGGTTAGTGAGTTGCTAGTGTTTGCATGTGCATACATTTAGGTAGAAAGTTGCAGGCTTGGTAGGGTGAATGCGAAGTAAAACCTAGCAATGCATGAAATTATCACTGTAGCAAAAACTCAGGTCCCCCGTCAGTAAAACGATTGTTTGGGGTTCAGTTTATCAATGCTTCTTCTGTTTAGCCCATCCTGTTACGGTTGAGCAAGTCCCTTTATACTATTAGGCCTACCCCTGGACTTTAACATACATACGATGCAGTATGAACCTTAGGTGCTCATGGCGGTCATGGTTGATCTATTTGTATGTTACAGTCCAGGGTAGGCCAAATAGGCCAAAGGGACTTGCCCATCTGTGGTAGGAAGGGCTAAAGAGAAAAATTATCCATAAACTGACCCCCAAACAATCGTTTTACCAACGGAGGCCCAGAGTTCGTGCTACAGTTTGTTTTGCCTACGTTGTCTGCTGCACACGGGGCACCGTTTGTGTTCCCACCCACATAAATACATTTGTGTAGGCGGAACAGTTCATGGTGCGTAGTGCAACCAGGGTACTATTAAGCGCGCGCGGCCGCGCGGCCTTTTCAAGCCCCTCTGCGCGTTTCCCGCAGTTTTTTCAACCCCCTGTGGGCGCAGCGCGCAGTTTTTGCTCTTTTTGCACTAAAGAGCGCTGACCGATTTGACGTTTGTGCGCGCTTTAAGCGCTGACCAATTTGGCAAGAAGTAGTACTCTGAGTGCAACATGAACCTAACGAAAACTAGTGGTTCCTGAGGTGCTCCCGTCAACAAGACATATAGATACATGAATAAATCCATCCTTCCATCCATCCCCTTGCTTCCAATGTGTCTGATCAGTACCATTTATAAAAAATGCGATAAGAATCGCACAATTAAATTATCATCCCAGATGAGATGATGATTTAAGTATCTTGTAGAATTAAATGATCACTGTAGCATGAACTCAGGGCCCCCGTCGGTAGAACGATTGTTTGGGGCTCAGTTCATCAGTACTTTTTCTTTTTAAGCCCTTCCTACACAGTTGGGCAAGTCCCTTTGGCCTACCCCTGGACTGTAACAGCATAAATACATGTCATGCTTGGTAGGGTGAATGCAAAGTGGGACGTAACAATACAGTATGGACCTGAGGCGCTTGTGGCGCTCATTCTGCTGCACATGGGGTACCGTAAGTGTTCCCATACACATAAAGACATGAATCCATCCATTCATCCATCCTTCCACCCATCCACCCACCCATTCATCCAAGCATCCATCCGTACCTTCTGCCCTTTGCTCCCAATGTGTGGGCTGTCTGATCCTGCCACTCCCAGGCCCCCTGACTCAAGCAACAGGCCTTCACCCTCATGAGCTCCAAGCACAGTCAGGAAGTCAGTGCCTGTTGAAAACATGGTGAGCATCATGAGCATGGGCAGAGTTTGTGCAAGGGCAAGAGAAACGTTTGTGCAAGGGTCAGGTGCAAAGGAATAGGTGCATAGGCAAACGGGCTGGCCCCCTCAACCTCAAGCCTTGTGAAAAGGCGAACTATTTATTATATTTACACATACACATGCAATGTGATGATCACAAGTTCCCCTTGTCTATATCAAGCTGTGTGCACAGTATAGGTCCAACCTGCCACTTTTATTTTACACTTGGCTGAACGTAGCAGCTTCTTGGCGGCTCCCTATCCCCGTCCTTGTGCCAAACCTGGATGTAGATAGTGCATCTGGATGACGACATAACAGGCTCTCCAACTAACGATATCACCTGGTGGGGCGTGGTATTAAGGGAGCCCTGTCTTCAGAGGTATGGAACAGGCTGCTAATTTACCTGGACAAAGCTACCATAGCGGTTGGCAAGGACCGCAAACACTTAAGCGCGCTCGTGGGGATTCGAACCCGGCACCTTCTCCGTAACAGGCTCTCCAACTAAGCTGGAATCTTTGCACTTCACCCAGTTGTTGGCTAATGGAGCTGGCAGGAAGCTGACATACGTAGCACACAAAAGAAACAGTGGCATTACCACATATCTAGGGAACGGCGATATGATATCATATGATATCATGTCATCATATGATATCGTATGATGCCGGCAGTCTGGCAAGGCTAAAGATACAATTTATAATATACAATATCATAAGATGCAGTTTGTATAATATCATATGATAGCATACTCGCCTTTGGTCAGCATCATATGATATGCCTGATGCCGGCAGTCTGACAAGGCTAAAGTTACCATTTGTAATATACTATATCATATGTAGGGTTCGGCTATGTTATATACTACTAGTGCATAAATAAGATTATGTAATATTATATAATATCAGTGAATAAATGAGATTATGTATTATTATATGATATTAGTCGGACGAGCCGTCTCACCAGAAATTCGAATTTATTTGAAAAACTAATATTATTGTGACACTATAATAATATGAGTTAATATAACTTTTTCAAACACTAATATTAGCTGCCGTTGCCTAATCATATGATGCAGTTTATATGATATCATATGATATCATACTTGCCTTTGGTCTGCATCATTTGATATGCCTACAGGCCCTGAGACCTTCCACACACCCCTAACCACCTCCCATCCCCCCCTAATTCCCCCCCCCCCCCCCCCCCCTAATCACCTCCCACCATCACCTCCCCCCCCTACACATACCTGCAGGCCCTGAGACCTCCCACCATCACCTAACCACCTCCCCCCCCCCCCCCCCCCTGACCACCTCCTACCATCCCCCTCCCCTACACGTACCTGCAGGCCCCATGGCTTCAAGGCCTTCTGACAAAAACTTGCGGATAGCTACCCTTGTCGTTGACAAAGCCTTCAAGCTGTCCAACTGCTTCATAACCGAATCTGCAACAGAAAGGACGCACATATCAGCACAATGCACGAGACAGGTCAGAACTACTGGAAGAGAAAAAAATCAGTTAAACAAGTGCTGGTTTTAATCAGTCGTTCCTGGCAGCCTAGATATAATCATAAAATATAACAATGTTAAATATATGAGATAATAATATAAAATAATAATATGAAATACATAATAGAATGTAATAATATAAGATTATTATTCAAGCCAGTTCACCAAGTACTAGTGTCAACTATGGTAGTCCTTCCTGGCCATGCAGATATCATCTGGATTATGATTCAAGCCAGTTTACCAAGTACTAGTGTCAACTACGGTATTTCTGGCTGGCATTGCTGATATAATCTTGAATATTATTCAAGCCAGTTCACCACATACTAGTGTCAACTACGGTAGTCCTTCCTGGCCATGCAGATATCATCTGGATTATGATTCAAGCCAGTTCACCAAGTACTAGTGTCAACTACGGTACCTCTGGCTGGCAATGCTGATATAATCTTGAATATTATTCAAGCCATTTCACCACGTACTAGTTTCAACTACAGTAGCCCTGGCTGGCAACCTAGATTTAATAATTTAAATGGATTATTATTCAATCCAGTTCACCAACTACTAGTTCCAATCACTCCTGCCTGGCAATGTAGATACCATTGTTTATTATTAACCAAGCCAGTTCACCACGTACTAGTGTCAACTACAGTAGCCCTGGCAATGCTGATATAATCTTGATTATTATTCAAGCCAGTTCACCAAGCACTAGTGTCAACTACGGTTGCCCTGGCTGGCAATCTAGATTTGACCTGGATAATTGAAGGGTGGGCAAGTCCCTTTAGCCTACTTGCTATCCCTGGACTGCAACATGCACAAATAATATAAAGAAAATATCATGCACAGGTTGTTGAGTTGTATTGGAACAGAACACGCATGATTCAGGGCTTCTCTTTTCGGCTTTTCTTAGCATCTCCTAAGCATCTCTCTGAGACAGCCACTGTGCTACTCCCAAATATTTCAGCATCTTTGGACAGCTCGCTGATCGTGTCAGCTTAAAGGTGCATGAGGTTGCGTTACGTTTGCTTGAATAGCCAGTCAGGGTGGGGGGTGGGGGGTGGGGGGTGGCTAGACGCTGCTGCACGTAGCTGAGAAGATGAGCTACGGCATGATTCCATCCTCATAGCCTCTTTCAGTGATATACATTGGTCTAGTGGTAGACTAAGTCACTTTAAGAATGAAGAGTCGGGGGTTCGACTCCCCCTTCAGTCGCTCTTGGCGTTGCAGGTCGTCGTCAACCGCGATGGTAGCTTGTCCAGTTTAGGTAGGAGACCGCTTCCCACCCGCGTACACCAGGCTTCCTTAACACCACGCCCCATCAGGCGTTATCATTACCTTTATTCCATCCTCATTGTTTGAGGCTGCCCAAGTCACTGTAGCCTAGTTGACTACCCCTGAACTGTTACAGACACAGTGTGCAGGCATGAGACCACTGTTTCTTGTTTTGGCTACGCGTACCAGCTTCTAGGCAGCTCCATTTCCCTGTGCCTGGGCCAAACCTGAAGCTAGCTTTTGCGTCTGAAAGCTGACAGGTCAGGTATTCCAATGCAGCTGCAAGCATCGGGTTTGACCCAGTGGCTGCTAAGGGAGCTGGGGGGGAGCTGCCATGAGTAGCCCCAAAGTAAAACAGTGGACCTTTTCCTTCTTCTTCTTCTATTTGGCAACCCCTGGACTGTAACACACACACATGTAGTGCTGCTTGTACAGGAGGGTGCAGATACTTCAGAAATTGTGTTCACAATATTCACGTTCACTCCACCCGCAGGCTGCGAGCAGCCTCCAGGCTGCAATACCATGCTGCTGCTGATAGTTACACTAGCCCAAAAATGAAACAGCGCCTTTTGTTGGGTCTGATTTCAAAGAAGCACTGGAGGGTCTAGATTGCGTTGCGTTAGCACTAGGTTGCGTTACGTTTGCTTGAATAGCCAGTCAGGGGGAGCTGCCTAGACTGGCTATTGGAGCTGGGAGGAAGCTGCCACGAGTAGCCCAAAAATGAAACAGCGCCTTTTGTTGGGTCACAGGAGCACTGGAGGGTCTAACATCTTCTCAATGAATATCGATCTTATATGAGTAGCCCAAAAATGAAACAATGCAAAACCTTAAATTATTTCAATTTCATCCAAGGCTGCGATGATTACAAATTAGAGTCGTTCAAAAAACAAAATATAATAAAAAATAAAATCGAATAAAAAGTAATGAAAATATTTGATCTTTGATCCAAGGGTAAGATTATTACAAATAGTCATTGCTTTTTTTTTGATATAAATAATGATATTTGATCCAAGGCTAAGATTATTACAAATAATTGTTGAAAAACAAAGCTTAACCTCACCCGCAATGACAATGAAGATTCGATCGCTGCTGTTTAGTCCCACTCGCCCAAAGCGCCCCTCTTGTGCTAGCCGTTGGAGGATATCCATCGTGATGGAGGGCCTAGGTCAAATTTGGGTGTGTATGTGTTTGTGTGTGTGTGTGAGGGGGGGGGGGGGGGGGGGGGGGGGAGCTTTAGATTCAGGCTCTTGTGCCAGCCGTTAGAGGATATCCATCGTAATGGGGGGCCCAGGTCAAATTTGGTGGGTATGTGTTTGTGAGGTTTGGATAGGTGAGTGTTTGTGTGTGTGTGTGTGTGTGTGTGTGTGTGTGTGTGTGGAGGGGGGGGGGGGGGGGGGGGGGGGGGAGGAGCTATAGATTCAAGCTCTTGTGCCAGCCGTTGGAAGATATCCGTCTTAATGGGGGGCCTAGGTCAAATTTGGGTGGGTATGTGTTTGTGAGGTTTGATTAGGTGTGTGTGTGTATGTGTGCGTGTGCGTGTGTGGGGGGGTAGGAGCTTTAGATTCAAGCTCTTGTGCCAGCCGCTGGAGGATGTCCATCTTAATGGGGGGCCTAGGCAGCAGTTGAAAGGTGATAGCATGGAGAGGATGAGATTGTCGTTGTGACCGTCCAGGGGTAAGCCAAATAGCCTGAAGGGACTTGCCAAACCGTGACAGGAGGGCTAAAACGAAAATGCACTGATGAACTGAAAAGGATGGGATTGTCAGCGATTTGGAGGAATGAAGCTCATATGCAAACAAGTCCTAGGCGCGTCGCAAGCGATGCAGAAAATTGGCGGAGAGTGTTGGCTATCAGAGCGACAGGTGGCACCGTAATCGAGTGCAATGGATCAAAGACAGGGTTTACGACAGGGCCAGGGGCCAATAAGGCCCAGGGTTGGAACGTGCGGACAAACAAACACACAGACAATTGGACAACATAGTGACTCTGGGGGCTCTTGCCTCCCAGAAGGGGGGGCTCCGCCAAAAATAACTCCCTTCTATATATTGCTGTTTGCCTTATCATATGTTTGCCCTGGGCTGCATCCCTCCCATTGCCTGGGGCTGTATATCCTGTATATGAGATATCCCTTGGGCTGTAACGCTTACACACCACAAAGCTTGAGGGTTGTCTCGTGATGTAACTTAATGTATTGTGTAGGGTGGATTTGGGATAAAGGGGGGGGGGGGGGGGGGGGGGGGGTAGGGTTGAGCTGGGTTAGGGGGGTGAGTTAAGTTAGGGGGGGGGGGGGTGAGGTAGGGTTGAGCTGGGTTAGGGGGGTGAGTTAAGTTAGGGGGGGGGGGGTGAGGTAGGGTTGAGCTGGGTTAGGGGGGTGAGTTAAGTTAGGGGGGGGGGGGGGGGGGGGGGGAGGTAGGGTTGAGCTGGGTTAGGGGGGTGAGTTAAGTTAGGGGGGGGGGGTAGGTAGGGTTGAGTAGGGTAAGGTAAGTTAGGGCGAATAGGATTAGGTAGGTTAGGGCGGCAGTCTGACTAGGCTAAAGTTACCATTAAAACACAATATCATATGATGCAATTTGTATGACATCATATGATATCATACTCGGCTTTGGTCAGCATCATACGATATGCCGGTCCCTACACACTGTAAAATGCTGCAGTGTTCATCCGCAACAGATACACACCTTGCAAGGTCTATGTTGGGCCCCAGCATGGACTGTAGCGCCCAGGTATCGGGAAGGATGACAAGTGGTCTTATCTCATATATATCCGCCATCTCCACTATCACCGTGTACACTTCCTTAGCCCCATGCAAATTCAATTTAATTAGCCAATCATGATAATCTCTAGAGCTGATCTTGACTGCTGAAGGTTGGCCAACCCCACATGCACAACAGATACACACCTTGCAAGGTCTATGTTAGCTCCAAGCATGGACAGAAGCGCTGAGGTATCAGGGAAGATGAGAAGTGGACCGCTCCTGTAACCGCCATCTCGACCATCTCCGTCCACGACTCCGCCCTGGTAGGAAGCTGCAGGCTGAGGGCTGGGGGAGGGAGCAGAGCTTGTGCTAGCTGTCTGCTGCGTCTTCTTCCCAGGCACAGGGCTGGGGGTAGTACCGCCAACGTGCCTGAATGGGGGTACACAAAGGGATTCAGGGGGTTCAATTGTTGTGCTAGCTGCTTGCTGTGTCTTCTTCCCAGGCACAGGGCTGGGGGCAGTACCGCCAACGAGCCTACATAGGGGTACACACAGGGAGTTATAATCCACTTTTTTTGCAAGCTGCTTGCTGAGTCTTCTTCCCAGGCACAGGGCTGGGGGTAGTACCGCCAACGTGCCTGAATGGGATACACAAAGGGATTCAGGCAGTTAGACTTTACTTATGGTGCAAGCTGCTTGCTGAGTCTTCTTCCCAGGCACAGGGCTGGGGGTAGTACCACCACCCAACGTCCATGAATGGTATACATAAAGGGAGTCAGGCAGTTCGAATTGAATTGTTGTGCTAGCTGTCTGCTGACACTCCTTCCCAGGCACAGGGCTGGGGGTAGTACCACCAACGTGCCTGCAGGGGGTAAGCACAGGGAGTCAGGAAGACCGAATTGAATTGTTGTGCTAGCTGTCTGCTGCCACTCCTTCCCAGGCACAGGTCTGGGTGTAGTTCACCCAACGTGCATGAATGGTATACATAAAGGGAGTCAGGCAGTTCGAATTGAATTGTTGTGCTAGCTGTCTCCTGACACTCCTTCCCAGGCACAGGGCTGGGGGTAGTACCACCAACGTGCCTGCAGGGGGTAAACACAAAGAGTCAGGAAGACCGAATGCCATTTTTGTGCTAGCTACTTGCTGTGTCTTCTTCCCAGGCACAGGGCTGGGGGCAGTACTGCCAACGTGCCTGCAGGGAGCACACACAGGGAGTAAGAGAGTGAGTGTGCAAGTCCTCCCTGATACGGCACGGCAGGCTGAGAGGTGGGGGAGGGAGCAGAGCTTTTGCTAGCTACTTGCTAGCTACTTGCTGTCACTCCTTCCCAGGCTCAGGGTTTGACGTAGAACCGCTGACATGTGTCTAGGGTAAGCTCACATGGAGTAAGACAGTCAGTCAAAAAGTCCTCCCTGATAGGATGAAGGTTGGGGGAGGGAGTGGAGCTAGTGCTAGCTGCGTCCTCTTCGCTGGCACAGGGCTTGGTGTAGAATCGCTGACATGTCACCAGGGTATGCACACAGGTAGTAAGAAAGTGAGTCAAAAAGTCCCCCCTGATAGGATGAGGAGTGTGTGTTTGTGTGTGTGTGTGTGTGTGTGTGTGTGTGTGTGTGGGGGGGGGGGGGGGGGGGGGGGGGGGGAGGGGCTAGAGCTAGTTGCTTGCTGCATCTTTTTCGCTGGCACAGAGCTTGGGGTAGAACCACTGACATGTGTCCAGGGTATGCACACAGGGTGCCCAAAGTTACTTCTTGTGTTATCTCAAAATGAACTTCTTGTGCTATCTTAAAAGGAATGTATTTGTAAAATTTTCCTGTTTATCAAGGATAGTCTGTCAAGCAATATGCTTGACAGACTATCCTTGATAAATAATTATCTACTTCCGGCATATTCGCGCACATTGCTGGATTATTTTGCGCCGCGCCCTCTTCTTTGTGCTTTAGGTACATAGGTGCTACGTGTGGCTTTTCCAGAAAATTAAAAATTAACTCTGAAAAAACAGAACTGGGTTTTCCAGCAGCCGGTGCAGCACTTGTGAGGTCTTGTTGTAAGCACTCCCAGTGTCTTGCAGGAGAGCTGACGCGCTGAAGGGGTAGGGGGTGCGTATGCAGTGATTTGTTTTTCAAATCTGAAAGTGGTTTTGTCTAGCTTTATGGTTGTAGGCCTCCTCCAGGTACAGCTTCTTATAGCTTTTTGTAGCTTTTGGGGGCCATAAGGGCAATTTTGGGGCAAAAGAAAAAAAGCTTTTTGTTTTTACTTTTTTAGCGATAATTTCTCCCAAACGGGATCAAAACTAGCAATCGCTATATATAGCGGAAAAAAATAACCCTGGGGGGTGCATTTGGTGCACTAAACAGGCGAGCAGCCTAGAAGCTGCTGCTCATAGCCACACTGTACAACAATGACAAGGTTATCTAAACAAACATGACAACTGACCTGGGTTTTCCAGCAGCAGGGGTTGCGTTTGAGGGCTTGTTGTAAGCACTCTTAGTGTCTTGAAGCAGTGCGGACTCACTGGGGGCCTGCTTTTGGCAGGCCAGCCAGGGGAGCTGCACATGGACTCCCAGCAAGGGTGTGCGACTGATCCTCAAGTGCATCTCGTGGTCGTGATTCTTACCAGCTTTGACCACCTGGGGGTTAGGAAGGCGGTAAATCGATAATTGCAGGTTTGGAATCAGCATGTGGGCAGTACAAGGTGGTGAATCGGTCTATGAAGGTTTAGAATCAGGGTGGTGAATCAGTCTATGCAGGTTTAGAATGAGCAGGAGGGCACTACAAGGTGGTGAATCATTCTTAGCAAATTTGGGACCAGCAGGAGGGTATTACAGGGTGGTAAATCAGTCTTTGCATGTTTGGAATCAGCAGGTGGGCACTACAGGGTGGTAAATCAGTCTTAGCAGGTTTGGAATCAGCAGGTGGGCACTACAGGGTGGTAAATCAGTCTTTGCAGGTTTGGAATCAGGAGTTGGGTATTACAAGGTGGTGAATAAGTATGTGCAGGTTTGGAATCAGCAGGTGGGCACTACAAGGTGGTGAATCAGTCCAAGGAGGTTTGGAATCAGCAGTTGGACACTACAGGGTGGTGCATGCGTCTATGCAGGTTTGTAATCAGCAGGTGGGCACTACAAGGTGGTGAATCAGTCTATGCAGGTTTATAATCAGCAGGTGGGCACTACAAGGTGGTGAATCAGTCTATGCAGGTTTATAATCAGCAGGTGGGCACTACAAGGTGGTGGGTCGGTCTATGCAGGTTTACAGCCTGCAGTGTCCGGAGCGCGAACAATGGTCCTTGAAAATCCTGGGAGCGGCTACCGATCTTGCCAGGTCGTACTCATAATAGCATCTTACCTGCGGCACATCTACCACAAGAGCTCTCTCCTTCTTCTGGTCAGCCAAGAACTTTCCACACAACTCATCAGGAGAGATGAGGTTCCACTCCATTCGAAGCCACAAAGGCTTCAAGCCGGGGGTACGCTTGGTGGGGCAGCGTGCCAGCAGCAACTTGGCACCTGGTAGCAGAAAGTAGGAAAACGATGAGATGAGGACGATGGCGTTAAGGTCTGGGGATCACGGGTAGGCTAGCAGCATGTTACTTAATGACTAATGATCCTGGGGCATGCTTGGTGGGGCAGCGTGCCAGCAGCAACTTGGCACCTGGTGGCAGAAGGTAAGAAGACGATGACATGAGGACAATTGCGGTAAGGTCTGGGGGTAACCGGGTAGGCTAGCAGCATGTATGTTAATGATACTAGGGCACGCTTGGTGGGGCAGCGTGTCAGCAGGGACTTGGGGTCTGGGGGTAACCGGGCTGGCTAGCAGCATGTTGGTTAATGATCATTAGTAGGATTAGTACCATAGTGGTCCCAAGAATGATATATGTTTCATGGCCCTAGTGGTGCAACAACAATAACACGTCTTTTAGGCCTGGGTACGCTTGATGGGGCTGTGTCCAAACAGAAACTTGGCACATGGTAGTGGTAGGAAAGATGGTCTGAGGGTAGATCAGAAGGTAGCGGTGGTTGGACCCAGTGAAAGCAAACGGGCTGGCCACCTCAACCTCACACCTCGTAATAAGGCGTACTATTTATTTATTTTATTTATCAGAAGGTTTTTATTTTATTTATTTTATTTCCTATTGTTTTATTTTATTTCCTATTGTATTATTTTATTTCCCATTGTATTATTTTATTTCCTATTGTATTATTTTATTTTATTTATCAAAAGACGAGGACATGAGGACGATAGCGTAACCAGGTATGCTGGCAGCATGTTGGTTATAGCAAGTCAGCGCATGATTTGGATGTTTGTATTTTGAATCAGTTCGCAATTCATAGTTTTTACTTCAGCTTCAGCCTGGAATTCTGAGAATTCTAAGAATTCACTTAAATTTGGCCTGAAAAAGTCGAGGTACGAAGTTCGACCTACCCCCTGTTGATACCAAATCATCCGCTGAATTGCTAGACTCATCATGAGTTGGGTCAATACCTGACTGGCCCCCATAATGACCGAATTATGTTTCATGGCCCTATCAGTAGAACAACAACGCAAGCGCACAGACATGAATTAAGTATTACTACCCAATTGATTAATGTGCCTAACAAGGTCAGTGACTAGTACAAACATGAAGACCCAAGTGCATGCATACTATCTGTGATAATCTGATACTATCTGTGCCAAATGTGATACTATCTGTGATAAATCTGATACATCTGTGATCAATGTGATACAATATGCGATAAATGTGACACTATCTGTGATAAATCTGATACATCTGTGATCAATGTGAGACTATCTGTGATAAATCTGATACATCTGTGATCAATGCGATACAATATGTGATAAATGTGACACTATCTGTGATAAATCTGATACATCTGTGATCAATGTGATACTATCTGTGATAAATCTGATACATCTGTGATCAATGTGATACAATATGTGATCAATGTGACACTATCTGTGATAAATGTAACCTCATGCAGCAAGTCAAGGGACCAGATGGTAGTTACGAAAAAATATAAGAAACAAAGCGGGCATCATGCAGCTGCTGCTGTTGCTGCTGTTGCTGCTGTTGCTGCTGTTGCTGCTGAGTATGAGGGAGGGATTATAAGAACAGCAAGAACACGAGGAATGAAGTGCATGCATACCATCAGTTGCGATGAAGTTGTGGCTCAAGTGGACCTCCTTGGTACCCTCGTGCAGCCAGTCAAGGGGCAAGCTGGTAGTTAAGGAGAAATAGTAAAAACAAAGTGGGAATCATGATGATGATGCTGTTGCTGATGAGTATGAGGGGGGGGGGGGGGGGGGGGGGGGGGGGGGGAGTATAAGAACAGCAAGAACACGAGGAGCAAAGTGCATGCATACCTTCTGTTGTGATGAAGTTGTGGCTCAAGTGGACCTCCTTGGTACCCTCATACAGCAAGTCAGCACATGCTTCTGCTCCTAAGTCGCCCAAGCGATTGTCAAATAGCCAAAGCTTTGATAGTTCCACAGAGTGTGAGACGCGCTCCTGTCCACACATTCCGTTGATGGTTTGAAGATTATTGGTAGGAGATTATTGGTAGGAGATCATTGGTAGGAGATTGTTGATAGGAGGTTGTTGGTAGGAGATTGTTGGTAGGAGATTGTTGGTAGGAGATCATTGGTAGGAGATTGTTGATAGGAGGTTGTTGGTAGGAGATCATTGGTAGGAGATTGTTGATAGGAGGTTGCTGGTAGGAGATTGTTGGTAGGAGATTGTTGGTAGGAGATCGTTGGTAGGAGATTGTTGGTAGGACATTGCTGGTAGGAGATTGTTGGTAGGAGATTGTTGGTAGGAGATTGTTGGTAGGAGATTGTTGGTAGGAGATTGTTGGTAGGAGATTGTTGGTAGGAGATTGTTGGTAGGAGATTGTTGGTAGGAGATTGTTGGTAGGAGATTGTTGGTAGGAGATTGTTGGAAGGAGATTGGTTTAGGAGACTGTATTAGAGATTGCTATGAATTGGGGTTAGAGATTGGAGCTAGAGATTGGGAGTATAAATGGTTTGAGATAGAGATAAGAGATTGGCAGTGGGGAAATGCGTACTACTTCTCATAGAGGCACATCTTTAGGTATATATACGGGATGTTTACAATATGTATACGCCCGAGGGGGGGGCAGACAGACAGATTTTGGACCGCATGTTCAATATGGTGTCCGATTCAGATAGGCGTTGGAATTGTGGAAGTTTCATACAAAAGGAGGGGGGCAATAAATATATGGGATTTATAGGATATTTATACGCCTATACATCTTTAGGTCTATGTATGGGATGTATATGATATTTGTAAGCCTATACTGATACGATGTGCAGGGTACAATATTTATAAGAAGAAATCATTGACTCACCTTGTAACACTTCGCCAACATGACACCCTGAGGTCTATCTATACATGTGATGCGCTGGGCAGGGCTGGGCAGGGGGGCAATAAAAGAAGGGACAAGTCCTATGCAGCGTCGCGTCGCAAGCGACGCGGAAAATTGGTGGAGTGTGTTGGCAACGGAACGAAAGGTGGCAACGATGGAGCTGACCGAAGCCAGTTAGTTGCATGTTAGGCTTCAATTTTCGTTCGGACAAACAGACAAATAGATAACCCTGGGGGCTCCCGCCTCCCAGAAGGGGGGGCTCCGCCAAAAATCATTGACTCACCTTAGTATTAGTTGGTATTGAGAGAGTTTTCCAGAATATGGTGGGGTTATTCGACGCATACTGACATCCGAAGAATCAAAAGAAGTGTTGATAAAAGATCAAGTCTCCAGATTCACAGAAATAGGCTGTATTTAAGTTACGATCTGTTAAACACATCACTAATGCAGCAGCTAAGAAATTAGTGACTCACCTTGTACCACTTGGCCACCAAGCACATCTCTACATCTGTCAGGTTCTGGCGCTCCAAGTGGAGGCTGACCTTCACTTTCAACCCCTTGCCAGTGTGCTTGGCTGTTGTTGTCTTGGTCACCACTGCCTGGCCAGAAGTAGTCTCGCGAGATGGAACCGGTGTTCCAGTACTCCCTGACGTCGTTAGGGGGGAGGCTGCTTTGCCTTTGGCAGGCCTGCAAAGTGAAGCGCGGATGTGTCAGGGCAACTTTGAACATTATCTTGCGTTCACCATATTTACACATCAACTTACCTACCTACCTATGTACGCACCTACCTACCTACCTACCTACCCACCTAGGTACATAAATGCATACTATTGTGCCAGCTGAGATGATGGTCCCACGTAGCATCACGCATGTGGGTGTCATGTAGCTATTCAGCTACTAAGCTACCTTCTTCTACTTAGATAGCCGTCATAGCTGTGCTATTATCTTATTGCAATCTTGCAACTAGTTCACTGTTCATGTCTATGCTCCAACACGCACACGTATGCTAATGATTGCACGCACACACATAAACCTTGCAATCACTAACATACGTATTTATGTATGTGCGTGTGCGTGTAGTTACTAGCGAAACTAGCTCACTGTTCATGTCTATGCTCCAACACATACGCACGTACTTAAATACGTGAAGACAAACATACACATAACCCCATACAACAATGCACATCATCATCACCTCTTAGTAGGAGGCTGTTTCTTTGCTGACGTGCTAGGCCCTCCTTTGCTGGCAGCAGGGTCGGGGTTGGCGGAGGCTGCAGCTGCAGAAAGTGAAGTAAGGTCGAAGTTGAAGGCAAAGTTGACTCGGCCATCCTTTTCCTGAACACCACCATCGTCAGCATCATTTCCGTCCTTCTCATCATGATCGCCACTGTCGCCACCATCGTCAAGATCATCACAATCATCATCCTCACTGTCACCATCAAAAACCTCTCCCTCGCTCGTGCATGGAAACTCAATCTCTGCGCAGAGGAACACAAACAAAATATAGGGAGTGTTTCTTATCATCTTCACCACCAGTAAGGGCATCATCGAAGCCCCCTACCTCGTTTTTTGGTTGGAAAATCAATCTCTGCGCGCAGAAGCACAGACACACATAGTATAAGAAGTGTTTCTTGTTATCTCGACAACCAATAAGAGTACCATCGAAGCCCCCTACCTGGTTTTTTGGTTGGAAACTCAATCTCTGTGTGCAGAAGCACAGGCATACATAGTATAAGAAGTGTTCCTTGTTATCTCTACAACCAATAAGGGCACTGTCGAAGCCCCCTACCTCGTTTTTTGGTTGGAAACTCAATCTCTGCACGCAGACGCACACATATACAAAATATAAGAAGTGTTTCTAGCCATCTCTACAACCAGCAAGACCTGCACAAGACTGAACCAGTCTAATCTGCTTAGCGTGCTCCCTGGTATCCGTGGGTACCGCACAGGGGGACTTGGAATTGGAAGACGGTGAGCATCCCAGATTTGGCTGAACAACCATGTAACAATCCAATCCAATCTACCACCAACAAGGGCACCATCAAAGCCCTCTACTCCTCTTGTGGGTGGAAAATCAATTATGCAGGCAGAGGCACATACAAAATACTGCACATGTATTTATTCATGTGGTCCTGTGGTAGCTCCAAGCTAAATGGAACAGCCAGAAAAGTCAGGGCAACACCTGTGTATGCTGGGGTACGGTGTACGTACATCAGCATGTGTGTAGTACAGTCTGGGGACAGTACAGCAATCCAGGAGGGACTTGATTCCCTCCAAAGAGTTCAAAAACTACAAAGCGCCAAAACGAACCCTCCATGCATGCAAATCTAGGATTCACATATGGTTTGCAAAGTGGGCCACATCATATAGCATTCATGCTCCATAGAGCTGTTCTTTTCAGCTACAAACAGTACCTTCTAGGCAGCTCCCTTTCCTTGCTACCCAGCAAAACCTAAAGCAACATAGTAAATCTGGAAGCTGAAAGAACCAGTTTTCCAGTAATGTGTAAATCTGCCTAGCAGCTGCTACTCGTAGCATAACTATAAGCGATAGTCCTCGAACTGCTAGAAAATCTGCTAGAAAACATAAGCAATCTGAAAGGGAAAGAAATCAAGATCCAACTAATTCAGCTGCTTGCCCGAGTTCTTACCAGGATCCATATCCTCATCAGAGCTGTCACTACCTGAAGGTGTGGAATTTTTCATAACTTGAGAGGGTAGTCTGGTTGTTATGATCATGTTCAATACTTTGTAATACAGAACAAAAGAGGTTATGACGGTGACCAGAGCTTTTTTAACCTAGATATAGCGATCGCTAGTTTGGACCCTGTTTTGGCAAAAATAACACTGTAAAAAAAGTTTTGCCCTAGATGGCTCTAAACTGCTATAAAAGCACTAAAACGCTGTCCCTGGAGGAGGCCTTCAACCATTCAGGTAGAAAAAAACATTTCAGATTTGAAAAAAAAGCCTTAACTTCTGACAGAGACCAGGCTTCGCATTTTTGGCGGAGCCCCCTCTTCAAGGGAGTGGGATCCCCCAGGGTTACCCATTTCACCATTTGTCCGTCTGTACGACCGTCTGACCGAGACGAAGCCTGACACACCAGCCAATGGCCTCTAACTAATTCGCTTCCGTTGCCACCTGTCGCTCCGTCGCGGACACCTCTCTGCCAACGTGTAAAGCTGCATAGAACTTTTTTTTGCCATTTGTAGTTCTGGTCTACCTGTCCTGACAAAGTTGCTGATTGTTAACTTTTACTTGTATTAGTAAATATAATAGGGGTATATCTGGGTATATGACACATGTGTTTGTACACCAATCACCAAGCGCCTAGGCTAGTGTTGCAGTGGTATACAGATCAGTTGTGAAACCAAAAGTACAAGGCCAAGCCCTACTCTCCCTATTTATTACTTATCCTACACAAACTTCATATACTTACATATTAGTAGGGCTGGGCCGTCATATAAACGTATAATATAAGTTTATACGTATAAATACGCCGTATATTTTTTCTCAAATCGACCTTATATACGTCGTATAAAAACGTATAGTCTGTACTTCGAGAAGTACAGCACACGTCCCAGCACTTAACTTTCTTGGTTCGCATTATATTTTTGATTTAGATAGCTCATTGGAAAGCTTTTGACCTCCTCTATCACAACATGCAATAAAAATCACCATTCACATGCACCATTGTATAAACATTTGGCCTAAAGGTTGATCTAGATAGCCAGGATGGCACACATATCAGAGCGTCACCTAGCCTTCCATTCCACAAGCTGTGCTCCTACGTGGGCTTGAAGGATTGATGGTGCAAGCCTAGTGCAATATGAACATGGACAATATTGCAATACCGTTATGTACTTATATTATTATACACTTATACAGTTATATAATATACAACTGGCATTTTATGGCTCCCTTAGATTGGCACCGCGCTTCTTGATCGACGCGCTTTCTGTTCATGATTTCTTTTCTGAGATTTGGACAACCTAAACTTGCCAGATTATTTTTCTGAGAGTTGATATGTGATGCCAATGAAATTGGCTTCGCGGCAATACCTTTAAACCCATGTAAAAGTACTTTCTCAAGAAGTGCCTAATTTTTATATACGTTTTTATACATTTATATGTATACGTTTATACGTTTATACGTTTATACGGCTTATAAAATACAAATATACGTTTGCTTCCCAACCCTAAATATAAGTAGGGAACGGCAGTATGATATGATATGATGCCGGCAGTCTGGCTAGGCTAAAGTTCTCATTTATATACAATATCATATGATGCAATTTGTATGATATCTAACTTGCCTTTGGTCAACATCAAACGATATGCCAGTTCCTACATATATGCATTCATGGTTTACCTAGAGAGTTACCATGAGTGGCCCAAAATTGAAACTGATACATTCTGGGAATTCTATTTTTAACTTTGAAGAACCAACCCTGGTATACATATTATTTTGAGGTCCCTTCTCCACTCACAAGTAATAACATAATTATAGGTCACATATTGATGCACGCCAATCATCAAGCACATAGGTTTCAGTTGTATTGCAACCAGTTAATACAAACTGTCCCCCCCACACACCCCACACACAAACTCTCGCGCTCTCCAACAGGCTTCCGGAGAGTACTCATCTTTTGGTGGGATTCACACTTATATGCTTTCAGCGTTTACCCCCTGCAGTATGGCTACTTGGCGTTTACTGTTGGAACAATAACCAATACACTACCCCCCCCCCCCCCCCCCCCCCCCTTCCCCACACTGCACCTATCTCCACAGTGACTGTTCCATGTCCATAAAAGCCCGAGCCACACTCACCCTGGTGGAACTCTTCATCTGAGGCTCCTTCTCCACTAGATAGCTCATCCTCGGTATCCCCCTCAGCACAATCACCCTTCAGAACAGCCGCCTGCATGTCCTGGTACTCATATGTCGTGTCCTTGGACGAGGGGGTGGGCACTCTTTTCTTGGATGAGGGAGAGGGCGCCGATTTCTTGGATGGAGGAGTGGGCACGGTTCTTTGACCAACGGGCTGCTGAGGCGTTGGAAGGGACGGGAGAGCATCTAGGATGGAGGAGAGATTCAGTGCAGTACCGTCGGCAGGAGCACAGGCTGACCTGTCTTGTTTAAATGGCCCGGCCGAGGTTGGTTGTGGTGGAGGAGGAGGGGGCGCTGGGACAGGCATTCCCTGAGGGAGATGAGAGGCTTGTATCGATCTCTGAAGGTCAACCTGTTGAGAACAAATCAAGGGAGGGCATGGTTACAATCGTGAAGCTATCCGCAAGTTGTGCTGTCCACCATCGTCTTTTTTTGTGCGACGCGTCGCTAATTAAGGAAGTCAGTGCGACCCCAGTGCGCCGCTTTGCCCCCCGAACCCCACGGTGCTCGGAGCCTGGGGGGCTCAGGGGAGCATTTCTGACGAGTTTAGCTAGACCCATGCAGCGCCATGCAGCGACACATCTTGCAGATGTTAGGTTACAGATAACCAATACGTTACAGACGTTACATTACAGATGACCAATACGTTACAGACATTACTTTACAGATGACCAAAACGTTACAGATGTTACGTCACAGATGACCAATACGTGCATTGGTCAAGTATGAGCATACCCTGTCACGTTTCATCCTCTATGCCTAACTGGCCACCTCCAAATTATCGCATTCACCCACTCTGTCTCATTGATAGCTCACCTTCCCCAGCTCCATCATTTGAGATGCCCAGACTTCCACGCCAGCAAGGAACTGCTTCGAGAACCTCTGCCCAGAAGGAACTGACACCTGGATTGCGTTGGAGGGGGATGATAGGGTGATAGATGCTAGATGACATGCTAGATGACCAGACTTCAACAACAGCAAGGAACTGCTTCAAGTAACTCTGCCAAGAAGGGACTGACACCTGGATTGTCTTGGAGGGAGATGATAGGGTAATAGATGGTAGATGACAGGCTAGATGACCAGGCTTCAACAACAGCAAGGAACTGCTTTAAGTACATCTGCCAAGAAGAGCCTGTCACAAGCATTATGTTGAGGAGAACTTGGGTGATAGAATGAATATCACAGCTCGACTGTTGCAAGGTGCATCTAAACACACAGTGGTGGTAGCCAGAGGTACTGCTGTATCAACAACACATCACGCATCAACACAACTGCACTAACAAAACATGGTGGTGGTTGTTTTTGGTAGTACTGCGGGTGACCATGGTGGTGGTGATACTTGCAGCAATGGCTGCGGTGGTGGTGGAAGGCAGTGGAAGGTATGGATGGCGTGTGGTAGTCTTATATGGTATGTGTCGGGGGAGGGGGCCAGTGAGGCGATGGTGGAGGCTTGTTAGGTGAGTGTGGTGTGGCAAGCTTTCTTGTAGGAGCAGAGGCAAAGCACTGGAAATGGGATATCAGCGCGGGAAAGTGAGCCCCGTAATCTGACTGCCTGACAGAATTCCAGTAACCCACCTTCCAAATTCCATCTCTTTCCAGCTCCACAAAGGTGAATTGGTTGGCTAGCCCAAAAATGTACTCCTGCTTCTCATACTTCCTTCCACTGTGAAATGATTCATGTCCTCCCTTTCGCCCAGCAGGCGGACCTGATTTGTTGCAGGTGCATCAAATTCACTTAAAGCTGTATCAATTCAAGTGAATCATTTGGGTGCAGCGATCGTTGTGATTTGAAGCATGGGCAGAGCAGTCAACAATTATTTGTGCAGGTAGTGCTAGGTATGCTACACAGGTTTTTTCTTTTCAGCTTGTCTCCGCAGCTTCTAGGCAGTTCTTTGAGCCAGCCACGGGGCCAGGACCCAAGATTTCAGCAGCTCTGAAGAGGTTCACTATGTCATCATCCAGGTGCCAAGTTTACTTCAGGTTTACCTGGATAGCCAGCCAGGGGAGCTGACTAGAAGCTGCTGGTCACAGCCGAAAATAACATCCATAAGGCTGCTTAGCCTCCTGTACAATCTAACTTAAAGTTGGTTACCTAAAATGAATTGCAAGCTCTCGGTTATGCTCTGCCACACAGACTCATTTCCTACACCCTCTTGAAGGAATAAAAGATGCCTTGGTGGGGTCTGCTGCCTCGAACACACACACACACAACTGCGTTGATGGAGGAAAACACACTGTGCAGTGTATGTTATTGTTTAGTATGCAGTCATGAGCTGCTCAAAGTCTGTTACACCCAGGTCTGACCAGATGCACGGTCCATGCAGCATGGTCACTGATGGAATAATAGATTGGAATCAAGTCAAAAACCTGATTACCTGCACCTTTGGGGGCGCCTCCTTTAGGCGCTTCTTCCTCTTCTCTCTGCTTCTTCTCTCTTTTTCTTCTCCTTCTCTGTTCTTCTTCTCTCTTGATCTTCTTTCCAGCTTCGCGACCCATCCTACCGGTAATCTATACGAGGCCGGTGCAAGGGTAGAGCAGGATCTAAACTAGTACGCGGTAATCGGTAATCGAATTCCTGCAAGAGCGCGATGATGGTGGTCGTTGGTCCACACCGCTAGCTTCCACACAGAACCTCGAAAACGAGCCCCATAGACAAACCGCAGGTGGCGTGTGCACGAAGTGTGACCTGGCAGGTTGTCCTACTGACGGGAATGCCTATACCCTGGCATGTGGGCGAAGTGCCATCTTGACAGAGCGAAAGCGCCAGCCAGTCTGAAGAGCTGCGCAGCGACACTCCGGGACAGATTTCGCAGGCGGGGGCATGGGCATTGGGGGTGCTACTGCCAATGCTCATCTCAGTAGAGGGGAATCGATCAGAGCACGACGAGCGGACAGGTGTCCGATTCCATCATAGCGAGACGAGCGCGAGCGCGAGCGCGATGGCAGCTTCTCAACAGTTCCTCACCTAATGACAGCCTGGCCAGGCCAGGCCCAGGCCCGCCCAGGCCCAGAGACCCCTCGAGCGCAAGTTGGCCAACACCCATCAGGTATGAGACTTCAAAAGTGATGAACGTGCACGGTGTCCGATTCCGTCGTAGATCCTGTCGCGCATGATAAAAACAATCCGTTCCTATCAAAATACCATCATCTTTAAGGCACTTTCACGCTTCAATAGCTCCAGTCTGGTAATATCCACAAGTTGCACAAGCCACGAGAAGACTCACAACTCCCATCGTTGCAACGTGGCACCTGAATATTCAATGCGCACAGCTTTGAGCTCTTGCTTCCTTCTTCTCGTCGTTGGATCGTCGTGTGGGTATGCTGGCGGGCATTTACAGAGCTCGCCCCAGCCCACATCATTAACTGTGTCGGCAGCAGGCCTAGCGGATCAGCTCAATAGCACATGCCATCTCGGAGGAGCTGTAGACGACTGCTGTGAGTAAAATGCAGGGCACGATAGAAGCGTCTGTAATCACGAGGCGTGCCGATGCCAAAGCACTAAAAAGCCATGCTGGCAGAGATTCACCTCTCACACCTAAGTCACACAAAATGCTTGACATGCTGGGGTGCTCATATTTTACTGTGAATGGCATGCTCTAGTAGTTTCTGGTTCAGTTTCATGCATCTCATTGGTTCTAATAACTGGTTACTACTCAGGTCTCCCCTGCTTTAGGTGAATGTATGTTCAAGTCCCTGGGTAGCCAAAGACTCCAGGGACTTGCCGAACTCCAAATGATTAAGGAATACGGATGTATATATTAGGAAAAGGCTACATAAAAGAAATAGGCTGGTAGTAACCAACCAATTAGCAGTTGCTAAGAAATATAAATCATAAATCATAAATCATAATATAAATCATGCCACTCAGGTTTGCATGTATGGAAAGGAACCAGTGTCTTTACGAAGCTCCATGGTGCCTTTGGGGTGCTACTTGCAGATTTTCAGCCTCATAGCAATCCCAAAAGGCTCTAACAGCACAAAGTCCCTGTGCACTAATGTACACTTGCGCTCCATGTAGCACCTTCAAGAAAACCCTGATGCCACAAACCCTGATGATGTTTCGGCACAGAAGCTACAGCGGTTCTATCGTTGCGTAACACTAACTACGTAAATTCTGTGATTGTGTTGTAGGCAACTGCACGTACCAATCTGTTGGAAACGTCAACCAAGATGTAGTTTTTCCCATCGTAGAAAAGCTGGTCAAGACTGCATTCTTTCGCTATTTCAAGGTATGGCTATCTGTGGCACATAATGCCACAGCATTCTATGGTCTGTATTTTTGCTCATGGCTCTCATTTTGCTTAGAGTGTAAGCCTACCTGATAAATGTATGAAGAATATTGGCTATGTCACTGTGTTTGAATCATTCCCTTCCGCTGCCTTTATCCTAGATGGCTAGCTTCAGAATGTGAATTAGTCATCCAGACGCGCCTTCACATAACTGTTTCTCCAGAGACAACACATTTGACTCATGAATCCAATGCCTGAACTGCCTGAATCACTGAATGACCATCTAAAATGCATGAACTTAGGGTTAGGCTCTTCAGAGCAGCCAAGCACTTGCACCTCAGCCTCCTTCAATTCCTACTTAGGTGAACGTCTACTGTGAGTGCCCTCTGTGGCCTGATGACTCCATGTGCGCTCTAGAGGCCTGCAGTGTGTGTGAGTGTGATGCAGACGAAGTACCCAAGCCTTGGCTGTTGGCTGAAAACCAGGCTGAGTGTGTCTCCGGACTACAGTCAGAAGAGAGCAGAGTGAAAGAAAGCGGAAGCTGCAACACTTCATCTTGTAAGTCAGATTTCTTTTTCTTTTTTGGACCTTGTCTAATGACTAAGTGAAGTATGCAATGCCATATGAGTGCAAGCATCGTTTTTAATGCACCACCCTGGCACTGCATACAAATCTGGAAGTTGCATCTTGGGTTACCAGTTGATAAATGTGTATTGGGGGGTTGCCTTGTGGTCCATCCATCCTGATCTTCATTCCCAAGACTTTAGCTGTCCCCGTGGGAGCCTGTAGTAAAAAGGTTCCACAACTTGATCTTACTCAAATGTTACGATCTGCAGGTGCTGTAGATATTGACTCAAAGATCGACCGTGAAGTGGAAGCTGATGTCCACGCTGGCCTGCTCAACTTAAAAGGGTGGCGAGGTTTCAACAATCCATGGATTCACGAAGGGGAAAATGACGAGGAGTACCTCTACGTGAATCTTCTTGCAAACCCTGAGCGCTACACTGGATACCAGGTGAGATGCGTTTTTCACTAATTCAGACTAAGTGACCTTGTATCAGTCGTTCGAGAACTGAAGTGGGGATAAATCAGTGCTGTGCAAATATATTTGAATATTTCCACTATTAGAGGACTTCTGGTGGAAGTTCCAGTAGGGGGTATTGTTTAAGTGTGATGGTTCAAGTGGTGTGAATGGTGTGATTATTTGGCCTTCTGTTGCTGATAAATGCAAAAACGATTGTTTACAATAAACACTTCCCTTCTTTTGTGTTTGGATGATGCATATCGCAACCCTGTGGTTGCACAGCAGGGCCCCACAATTCCATCATCAACTGTAGTCTCTATGCATGATTTGAATTGCATAATTAGTTTGTCTGCACTCTTGCTAGCTCCTCTCTTACGTCCACCTCAAGATATTAAGTGCACGTCTCAATTAGTCCAAGCAAGTATGCTGAAATAATCAAATATCCCCCCATTTCCTCTAGGGCGAGCATGCCCACCGAATATGGTCGGGCATTTATGGCCAAGCTTGCTTCACTACTGAGTTCCTCAACACATGTGAGGAGTCACGCGTGTTTTACCGCCTGATAAGTGGTATGCACGCTTCTATCTCAGCACATCTGTCTGCCAAGTATCTGCTGTCTGAAAACTCAGATGGGACAGGCGTTTGGGGACCCAGCTACACAGAGTTTGCAAATCGACTAGGCAATGAAGGTGAGTGGGGCATCCGTCAAAAGTGAGTTATGGCAAACAATAAGTGCAATAAATGCCCATTTGTGATTATTCCCTGCTAGTATACCTAGTTTTGGGGTATATCTCTTGCTCTACATTATGGCATATGTCTGCTTCCATAAATATTGAAAATTGTAGCTCAATTGTTTGAGGTGGACCCCACCAGAATTATGAAATCCTAATGCCTTGTGCTCTTTCACATGCAGGTGTCAGATACCGGGTCCAAAACCTGTACTTTGCCTATCTTTTTGTCCTTCGAGCAGTCATGAAGGCTGGACCCCTCCTGGAGAATTTCTCTTATGTCACTGGAATTGCAGAGGAGGATGCAATGGCAGCACAATTGATTCAAGAACTGGTAAGGCATTTTCAAACATGATTGGCACATGAATTTTATTTTCTCTACTTTCCATGAACGTGACTGCTCAAAATGTGGATTCTTTTGCATGCGAGGAATAGTATTAGATAGCACTCAGCCCTTTCATAAATTGTATGCCTCTGCAGACTAACAAGAAGGAGCTTTGGGATGCCTGCCCGATGCCATTTGATGAAGGCAGGCTGTGGAAAGGCTCAGATGCAGATGACTTGAGAGCACAGGTGAGACTGCTTCCAGCTGAAAGGGGGGTGCCCAAAAATAGAGCTAGCTCCTGGTAAGAGAATGTTTGGCAAGTCGCATTACCTAGACTTGACTACCTAGAGAGACAGACAGATAAGAGATATGTTGAGTTGATGACAATAATACAAGTAAATTGTGACTTGAACCTTTCAATCTACTGGTAAGATCGCTCACCAATCGAGTTGTTTGTGCAGGTTCAAGACTCATTCCGCAACATCACTCGCTTGATGGACTGTGTTGGCTGTGAGAAATGCAAGCTCTGGGGCAAACTCCAGACTCTTGGTGAGGATTGTTGTCTTACTTTGGTCTAAGTCACATCTTAGTGTTTGAACATGCGACTGCTGGGCTTAAGGGCCGTTTATTAAATGTATTGGCAATGATGTGTACCATGCTATGGAATAAAATGGGTTTGCTAGTGCTTTGTCTTGCCATCATCACACTACTGTGTCTGATAATAATGGAATCGTGAAGCATAGTCTAGGAGTGTGGATTTAAGTCAACAAGAATGAGCTGCAAACAATTGAGCTTGTTTTGAAGCTCAGTCACCCTATATATGGTACGGGCTAACCTGCCACTGTACGCTCCCATGCCCTTAACACAGCATTCCCTCTGATAAATGTGCTTGCAGGTATTGCGACTGCCCTGAAGGTGCTGTTTTCGTCATCAGACTGCGATGGACAAATACCTAACCATGGAGGCCCTTCGTCTAGTCTGAAGCTGGAGAGGAATGAAGTGATTGCTTTGATAAACCTACTCGAGCGATTTTCAACATCAATAGAGATTTATCGCAGCATGTCTGCAGGGATGCACGATCAATCAGAAATAGAGAATGCAAATGATAAATTCACAAATATTTTCAATAGTGTCCTGCATTAATTATATCCCTGTACCGGTAGAAATACCAATAACATTAGCCTTAGACAATTAGACATCTAATAAATCGAAGACATCTAGTAAATCATTCGCTCATTCATGCCTCCATCTAGTTGGGTGAAGAACTCTTTTAGGGCATTTCTAATTTTTCATACTCGCTAGCCTAGCCCCCCGGTCCCCCCTCCCCTCTCCCTCAGATAGTCAATCACAGCGCACAACAGAGAGTCCAGTGTGAGTGTTTAGATAGCTGCATGATCACTTTTTCCAATTTCACATTTGTATAAGTGTTCATGGCATAAGAGGACCGTTGTTTCATGAGCTGTCACTGGTTTTAAAACTCTGTACTTCAGAGTATTATTGACCCGATGCAGATTTTTTTGATAGAGAAAGGCCTTCACTCTATTCTTTATGTTGCAATATTTTTACATAAAATCAGATGCAACTTTTTTTAACTGAGAGATTATCTGCCAGTACAAATGTATCTTAAATATTCGCATTATTATTGTATATTGACGTAAATATATCATAGTTTTTCATTTCAGCTACTACCAGATGCTTCTAGGCAGCTTCCCTGAGTGGCTAGTCATCAAAACCTGATGCAACCTAATGAACCTTGAAGCTGGAATTACCAGCTTTCATGAAATGTTGACATCTGAAGGCTTGTCCCAGTTGATGGCTCAGGGAGCTGCTGCTGGTGGCTGAGAGAGATCTATGTAATATCTACTGCGTATGCATATTTCTAGACATAATAATCTTCAGGTACAAGTACAATAAGCAACCTGAGATGGATATTTCGCATGCTTTTGCACAATTGTTCGAAATGTAAAATCAGTGGTGAAGCACCCAATGGTGTATTAAATTTATTTCTGAATTGTAGTTTGAACAGTGATTCAGGCTTGTCAAAGCCACTTGCGGCGCATTTAAGCATTTCCTGATCTCCATTTGAGACGAGGATTTGCTGTGGGTGGGAGAGTGGGGCACCTGGCTGGGAAGGTGGCACCTTGGACTTCAACTGCCAGTATTACCTTGCAATGTAGTTTCCAGTCAAGTTGGGCTTACGTGCTAGAGTAGGTGGATCCAACGCGGTCTTTTGATCACAAGAGGGGTTCCATGCGGTTGGTTTCGGTTGCGCAGTTTGAAATTCGGGTTCGTCAGGGTTCAGAATTATGAACTTCCACACAGGTCTACGAATTATGACCTTCCACTGATATGTTCCCAATTTCCCATGGTTCGCAATCCTCTCAAGAAGAGATCAGGAGGACCAAAGCCGATTGACTTCGAGAAAGCAGACAACGTGAGTGGCAGAGTATCCAGGAGGAAGCAGTAGTAGGCTATGACCTTCTCACTTTTCTATCAGTCATCTCGGGCGCTAATAGACTGTCCGGTTTTGCGTTTTGCAGGCGTTTCATCCAGAAAGACCGAGTAGAATGTGAGTCACCAGATATCGCTGCATAAATAATAATTCGTCAAGTGAAACCCTTCACGCACTCAAGATAAAGGCTGCGGGGTTTAACATATAATGGCATGTATGTAGGTCTCAGCCGATAGTCGATGATGAATATGCCATTCCTGGCTCCGGTTCTGACTCTGATGGGCTCGACGAGCTTGAAAGAGAACTTCAAGACCTAGCCAAGGTGAGTGATTCGACCATAATTAGCCCCAGTCTGATTTTGCGACCTTGGACATAGGTTTCCATGATTTACAAGCACAGCCCGAATGATATATCCAACGACATGCAAACAAATGAACGAAAGCAATCCTAATTTGTTCAAATCCTCATTTAGTTATTTGGACTCCACATTCATAGTTACATACCTGCAGCAGCGCAAAGCGGCTTGTATCATTATGTGCCAAACACAGTCAAGCTGGCAACAGATACACAAAAACCCTTCCACTGTTCATTTTGTTGTGCAAATATTCAGGAGCAAGGCCTTGGAGATAATGAGGTAAATGATTCCGATCATGCCCAGGAGCAAATGTCTCCTGATAAAGGATCACCGACCCCGGGCAATGTGGAGCTCGACCAGGATCCCCAGCAGCCTACACCCAAATTTACAGAACCACCCTCCCAAGAACCTGAGAAGCTTGGAGACTCGAGCGGAGAACAGGCGGCCGTTCCTTTAGTCCAGCCACTCAAGGTAAATTAACTCCATAACATGATCCAACTATCAAATGCATAATAAATAGAGGTGCCATGTGTATAGAACACCTGATAAAGCGTTTAGATGTATACCATAGCCAATACTGTGCTCAAACCAACTGATAGCACCAGCCACTCTTTTATGTCAGGCCAACTCAAATGAGAATCTTGCAGAGGACCTCAAGACAGACAAGAAGGCTCCATTGATCGCCCCAGTCGTGAAGCGCAAGGGTCTGAACATGAAGGTAAAATGGGAGGATCAATAGGTGCTACCTTTCTAGAAAAAGTAGTTAATGTACTTGACATGATATGCACAACTGTAAGATGCCCCAAATAACTCAGGCTTGTCACAGGAAGAATCACTTGTATCTTTCCACACTCAGCCCAAGTGGCATATCAAAGTGCATACAGTAATTGTGTTTAATCTGAACTCTCAGGTCTCTTTGTCTCCAACAAAAAGTGCGCCACCTACGAAAAGACCTGGAATTGCTGTAACTAAAGTTCCTGGAGGTGAGCCCCATCTACAGTGATAATAGTGACCCCCCTATATTCCTAGTATTTTAACAATAATACATTACGGTACATATCTCGCTATTAGAATCAGAAAGTAGGGTCTGCAGGCTAGAAGGAACAAGCCACAGCACCCTGCAGAAACAATGGCAGAAATCCAGGAACCACTGCTAGCACAAAATATTGGCTTTCTCTCACAAAACAAACCACATAAGCAATTTTTCAACTGCAACAAACATCCTTGCATGCTGACATGCGCATATCATGTCTATACACTGTCATTAGTGCATGAGATTGAGTACATAAGTGTGAACTAAACATCTCCTCTTGTGTTTTGGATGCTGCAGCTGCAACTTTGAAGCCGACCAAGCTTGGAGAACAGGTAAGAGTGTGCGATCTGAATGCTTGACTATACTTGCAGAGCACCCCTGGAACGGGATGTTCACATCAATAACTGCCCGATTTGATAGCAGATCTGAAATCAATGTGCACAATTGAACACATACTTCGTAGTTGTTCTGGGCGCCCAGGGGAGGAGGCAGGGGAGCAAGAGGAGAGACAAGAACACCACTCATAACTCCCACAAAAAACCTTAGCAATGCCATGAATGGTGTCTATATTAACAAATAAATTTTTTGAAATAAAATTGCATTTGACACTGCAGCAAGATAAATTGGCTGGAGGCTCCAAGCAAGACAAGGATGAACTCACCAGTTTGCGAAACGCTCAAAAGGAGCTAGCACCAGAATCCAGTGATAAGCCCAGGTCCTCGTCCTTGCCTGACACTCAGCAGCCAAAGAAGGATACAAAGGCCAAGAAGTCTTCTTCTGTGTTGCCAGAGGACACTGAAGTAAGGCCCACAGTCAAAACTAAGGTCAAGGAAGAAAAGGCCCCTCGTTGCAAATCGGCTTTCCTGTTCTTCTGTGAGGAAAAAAGGCCTGAGCTCAAAGGTGAATCCCAAGTGAACCAAATTAGTAAATGACTCCTCACATTACTCTGTTAGTGCAGAGTAACCATGCACTCTCTACTCCCTCTCCATTAGACTGAATGTTGGGGACACTGAGAAACGATATCAATTATTAATTTTAAGGACAGGCGGTGCATGTCCTCACAGTCGTGCAAAAATAAATGATAGCTGACACACATATATTCTAATGACGTGACACATAATAATCGTATGTAGCTACCTATAGATTTTCGGTTGATGCTGATAAAAGGATGTTGAGTTGACGTTGGACCCAGTGTATGCTTGCTTGCACGCAGAGACCAAGCCTGAACTGAAGATGACTGAGTACATGGTGGAGCTAAGCAAGATGTGGAAAGCAGAAGACAGCAAGGAAAAGTATCAGGTATTTCAGATGTGATCCCGCATCCCGAACTATTGATTTGGTGCTGTCTCGTTCTTGTTCATTGGCAGTGAGAGAGAGCATGCACGAGTACCTCAGCACCTTCTCCAATCTCAAAATAACTACAAAGATTGTGTTTTTACAAACGGCTTCTATGTGTCTCCTTGCGGAAATATTTACCTGATCACTACGAATATTGTTTCAGGACATGGCTGCTACAGATAAGGAGTCAAAGAGTGACCAGGTGAGAAATGCTTTGTCCAGAAACATTACCATTCGTGCATGAATACACAAGTTGTCTGGGAAGATTACCTGGTATTCTGACTGCAGAGTGAGTACATCTCAGATTATTTGTCTCAAGAAAATGTTTTCACTTCTTGAAATTGACATTTAATCACAGTAACCATCCATAATCCAACAGATTGCTGAGTTCAAGAAGTCCCATCAGAAGCCAACCAAATCAGAAGCTACAAAAGAAGGCAGTGCTTACCAGGTAAGACAGGAACATGCATGTAATTATATGAGGCGCCTTTAGGCAATGCCTATTCTTCAATGCTTCGCTCTGTGACAACTGCAATCTGCAATCTGGCGATCCCTTCAAGCACTGCTATTGCCTTGTTACCATTTACCCAGGCTTTCTGGCAGATGCTAAAAGATAGATTCAATTTGAACACCAAATCGATGCAGATATTTTGCACAGAGCAGGGTCCTACCCTTGAGGCCCAGGGTGCTGAGCCAGAAGACCTGCAGAAAATGCTTGGGTTTGCTTGGAAGGTTGCTGATCAAGCAAAGTACAAGAAATTAGCCAAGGTAGGGGATCCAAAGTTGTTTATGCCAAATGAGTAAATGACGAATTTCCAGTACTGCCTCTGATTCCATTCTGGAGTGTGCAATTTGGAAACATGCTATTGAAGAAATAACTAAACTGGCACAATTTACTGCAAACTGTCATCACTTTAGAAACGCCCAAGCGTGGAATCCAAGGCTTCTGGACCCGAGATCATAGGGACTTCTAAGTCTGGAGACGTCGCTCCTCTGGCCAAGATGGCAGCAAAAAAGACCAAGGGGAGCCGCGCCTCAAAACGTAGGTGTTAATTCATAATTATTATTATTATTATTACTATTGCTGTTTATTCCCAAACACAAATCATACAATCTGTTGGCTTTACACAGGCACCCCCATACACACTTGGTAATATAAGTTGACGTCTAAATCATGGTCTTGGCAATGAGTAGTGCAGAACTGAAGCAATGCCTAGATATTTTCTATGTTATAAAATGACTTACCACTAGAACCAAATGTTTCTGAGCTTTATATGTTAAATAATGAGACATTCAATTGTACAGATGGAATAATAAATGCAGCGCGCTATTCCTCACCGACCATATTTGCAAGAAAATCATGAAGAATTTAGCCTCAGGGCATAGAGCAGTGTTAAATTGGTTGTTGATCAGAATTGCATTCAAACAATTGAGCCTCTATTGCTCCGAACTTGTTGCTCAGGTGGTGGGAAGTCAGAGGACAAGGAGCCTGAAGCTACTGGTGACTCCTCTGACAGTGATGAAGATCCCCTATTCAAAGACTTTGACCCTTCATGGGAGGTTGAGGCAATTATCTCAGAAACAAAGGATAGCTCTCAGGTCAGTCCATTAGCATACAATGACAACACTTTGATAGCTGTCGCCCTGTCCTGCTCGAGCATGCCTGACACTCACAACCAGTCGTTTGACGTGCACAGAGCACATTTCAAGTTGGTCTTGACAGCACCAGATAACTAACAACTGTTATAAAATGCACGCATGGCAATCCTTACCATTGCTTACCCCTTCTTGGCCACAGTTTCTTGTCAAAGCAAAAGGCCAGTCATTTGCTGATTGTGGTTTGGTCAATGCTCGCGTGGCCAAAAGGCAGCGCCATGAAGGGAATGACGACACCTGCCCTGTGACAGTTCAGGTGTGAGACTTAGTCAGTGAGCAAAAACATGAAACTTTCCAGTATTCCAATTTCTGACAGTGGTTATCCTCCTCCTATGGTAATCATATGACAACATAGCATGCATAATAAAATAATAAGTGCGTTGTAAACACCTCTCACAACTAGTAGATGCAAGTCCATGGCTGAGCAACTACTAAGATCCAGCCTTGCTCCTAGAATACTATCGTACAATCGAGGGACAAAATTAAATACCAATCCAATATCCTTTAAGTGTTGTTGGTATGTTGTTTTCACCTGCACATAAATTTCATCTTCAGGCAATCGATGAGTACGAGCGCTTTGTGAAGAAGTTCAAGCATGAGATTCGGGACCACTCTGTCGATGGAGGATTGGACCTCGGTAAGACCCAAGAGCCCCTGTTCTATAGTACCGTATTGAAACGGAATTTCATCCAGCCTTTGTCATAATCAGACTGGCTTAATGTAAACATTGAGCCTGTCAGGCCTTGTCTCCAGCAAATGAACCAACAGTTCAGACTGAGTCCTGACCATGGAGGGCAGTTTACTACGATTATGAAATAATCAATCAACTTTTAACCTCACACTATGGAAGTTTGCTGGTAGAACAGGCAAAGGACTGTTGTACTCTTCTAAGGTAAAATGGCAGCTATCTTACTGCCTGCCCTTCAACCATCTGCAGATGACCTTGCTCCAGATACTTCACTGGAGATGTGCTCCCTCGTGGTAAGAACTACAGTTTCAGACAACTTATGTTTTATATCAAGCGCTTGCTTGAATTATTTTTTATTTTCCAGTAGTAACATCACATGTGGTGTCTCTCCTCTGCAGTATAAGCTTCGTACAGAGGATGGCCACATGTTGCAAAGGCAGTGCTGCGACAAGAAGCGTGATCTGATGATCAGTGTCCCAGCTATGCAGTAAGTTGGTGCACTGAAGGGCATGTAGGCAAACCAAAAATATATTTTGGACAGCTTGAGGCCTTGGAGCCAGGGAAGAGAATAAGCAAGCAAGCTTGATATTAACAGTGATCAATCTTGCAATGCTCACACTGAGTTGGACCAACCTTAGTAGATATCTTGTGTTTACTGGTGTGGACAGCCAGTTCCATGTGATACGTTTCGTCGAATTCCATGACTCGCAATTTCTTCTCCGCCCAGCCCCATTGATCCGCACTAAATAAACGCATTCCGAATTCAGGATGGCGTTGCTGATCCAAAGACTTGTGAGCATAGAGAGGCAGAAGGCGGACGCTCACAAGAGGGCAGCAGAGGCATCGAGCGCGAGATTCGGTGAATTGCAACAGCAGCACGAGGAGGCTGTGAAGCTCTTGAAGAAGAACGGCATCAAGATGAAGTGAGTTTCATGTGCGTCGTAGTAGACGCGCATCCTTGAATTGATGAGGCAAAACAGACAACCCCCGACGTGACTTGGCTTCTAATCGCTCCGAAACCATGACACGCCAGAGAGTGCAAGACAAATTCGAGAAGGATCCAGAATTCCAGACCCACCCAATAAGCATGGTTATCCCTTAGGCCACGCCTTATGACGTTGTTACCGCGGCCGGGAGAGAGAATCCTAGCCCAGCCAGACCTGTCCCTTTCTAGACCTCGGTACCTGAAAAGGTAGAATAAATTCATCTATGAGACTAGAGAGTTCCCATTATTTCATATACATGGCCTCAAGGGCTGGACCTAAGTAGCACGGCCTGTCTACAGTGTGGCACCTTGGCTTGAATGTACTTTTTTTTGCAGCCTTCGTCAGGGCTAGGAAAGTAAATAGTCGAATTAGACCTCCATGAGATAAGTGAATCGAGCATACAGTCAATGCCTTAATGGAAGAATGTGTACCTGCCCATGGTTTAGTGTGCACTGGTGCACTTATCCCTATGGTCTCGCTTTTATATCACCCTAACGACGCTTTCGGCGAATTTCATCATCTATACTGCATCGTAGCAAGAGCACTCGGACTCAAATTTAATTTTGTCTTCTCAGAAATCTCATGTCTAAGTGACAGCAGTCGGGTGTGCCAGGCACGTGTTAGCTAAGAGACTGTGGCACTCCTGGTACTTAACTGCCACAAGTACTTCGGATGGAAATAGGATTTCCGTCTAACTTGTTTGTCTACAATGTCTATGTAATATTCCTCCTTATCCCTGTGTCCTCTTAGTCCCAATCCGGTGCCAGGTTATGATAGGGGATGGCACAAGGACTCAGGGTTTCAGATCATGTGTGGCTATGGCCCTGTATTGCCGTCTACAATTTGTGAGAGTCACTTCCCCGACGTGGAGTGACAGCATGTAATAGGGGATGCCACAAGGACTCGGAGTTGCTGACAGAGAATACAGAACACGTGGAACTGTACTTACTAATTACATGTGTTCACCTAAATGTCGTCCGTATTCAGTGATGTTGTATTGGGAGAGATATGACTGTGGCAGTTTGAAATTGACATGATTAGGGGGCCAAACCGTGTGTGGATTGATTGGACATTGTGATGTTTGTACAATGCAGCTGCTTTAGTGAAAACTAGCTATTAAGTGTTTCTGTGCTTCCTTGCTTGCCTTTGTCCTTTTGGTTTGTTGCTTTTTTTATTATGCTCTAGTTCGTTTTCTTCAATCATCTTCTGAGGTTCGAGCATTTAGAGCTCACCATGGTTTTTAATGGTTGCTGGATGATTTGTTTGTTACTTTTTACATAGACTATTGTGATTTGTTCGTGTTCCTGCTATTTGCTTGTGTAACTGTGATTTGTCCGTAAACACTTTTTGACACGTACTTGACTACGGTGCCGACTTGTTCGTCCTGTAGTATGGATCAGTGGATTGAGGATAGGAGTTCCAAATCGGTGGAGCCAAACGTTATTTTTATTGTTTTCTCGGATAGGATGTTTTGCTAGTGTACTGATCACAGATTGAGATTTCGAATTTAGTGACTTGAAGGTAACCTAGTTAGGCATGGTAGCTGTACGTGGTTGAGTACAACTTCCCATTGTCATGTACGTTCGCTGAATGTGTTGTGTAACATATATTTTATTGACCAATTTGACCAACTGTGTGTTTGCTTTTAGTTACATGTCTTGGATACCTCGAACTTTGGTTGTGTATCCTAATTTAGGATTCCTAAGCGGATAAGAGACCTAGGATTTCATTTCCAGATGTTCAACACTTTATAGTCGTGGGGGTTGCATCATCAGTGTTTGCCTAGAAGTGTGTAGTTTTTTCTATTGTAGTTTCTGATAGTGTTGAAACTTTCATGCTTACTGTTTCTTACGTTTTCAGTTTGTTTGATTTCTTTCTCCTTGGACTTATATTTATAAACATTTGTTTGACATGCTAGCCTGTGTTCCCGAGGTTGAGTGACAGTATTCGTAAGATTCGCTAGCCTGAATTCCCCGTGGTGGAGTGACAGCAGTCGGGTGTGTCATACACGTGTTAGCTAGTCTAAGAGAAGTGGCACTACCGGTCCTGTCCTGCATCAAGTATAGTATTTCCGTCTACTATAACTCATTTGTCTACTATGTCAGTCATCCTTATCCCAGCGTCCTCTGAGTTTTGCAAGTATGTGGCCCATGGTGCACAACTGGCTGCTGTACTTCCTATGCATGTGTACTCCATGCATCCTCCAAACATGCCATATGCGTACCCAAACATAGCTTGAAACTTGGTCCGTTCACTTTTATGTTTGAATGTTTCCGCTTAGATGTGTGTGTAGAATGTAGATATCTTTTGTATCAAATTTGAGGCATGGGAATACGAGGAGCAGCTAGCAAAAGGAAGGCCACGCAACACACCATTAAATTACTTGTAAAAGGGCCTTACTGCAACCCCTACCCAACGTGATGAATCCATCTTCACAAGAGAAATAAAAAATACAAATGGGAGTGTGGACCCTATTCTATTTTACTTTGTTACAGTGTGTTGTGCAACGTACAACCTGATCAGCTGGGATCAGGACATAAAAATACAAAATCAGGACTTCAGGGACGTATTCCATGCGTTTATATTTTGTCAACACTCTATAGTCCAACTCAGGTCTCAACTGGGGTCTCATCCTTGACTTCATCTGTAAATAGACGAATGGACATAGAAGCGTCCTTTATGGCAGATACTTCAAACCAAAAATATCCGTACCGGAAACATCTTGGTAGAAACAAGAAAACCCAACACAAGTACAAAACAAAAATGAATAATCTTCTTATCAAGCAAAAGCATGAATGTGACGGCTCTTTACTAATGGCTTGCTACCAGGGCTGTTCACAATGCTGCGTCTCGCATCGCAGGCGCAATGTGAGGAGGGTCCGTTACGTCGGAGACACAGATTTTGGAGGGTCCGTTGCATCTCAGATGGTCTGGGTGTGTGGTAGACACAGATTCTGAAACCGATTGCGTCTCAAGAAAATATTCTGAAACCGGCTGCGTATCGACAAGCAGATTTGGGGTCCCCCCAAACAACCCTGCTTGGTACATTACGAAGCTGCTCTACCTTGGCTGGATCTACCTAAATCATCAAGAGATACAAGTGTTGCAAAACCACAGAGCTACCGTTTGACTGTAGCATCTCAGATGGTCTGGGCGGGAGCAGACGCAGATTTTGAAATCGGTTGCGTCTCTAGTAAAATAGTATGAAACCTGCTGCGTATCGACAAGCAGATTTGGGGGTCCCCCCGATCAACGCTGCTTGGTACAATACAAAGATGCTCTACGTTGGCTGGATCTAACTATGTAATCAAGAGATTCAAAATTACAGAGCCACCGTTTGACTCAGTTGCATCTCACATGGTCTAGGCGCGTGACAGACACAGATTTTGAAACTGGTTGCATCTCGAGCAGAATTTGAAACAGGATGCGTTTCAGGCAGATTTCCCCCCCCTCCCCCCCTGAACAGCCTTGCTTGCTACATGACGAAGCAGCTCTGCCTTGACTGGATCTAACTACGTCATCAGGCATGTGATGCAAAGCTACAGGGCCGCTGTTCAACTCGAGCGCTCTGAGCGACCATGCCTTCAGGTACTCCGTTATCTGATCGTGGAGCTCCCTTGCTCAACACCAGGCCTTGCTCATTGGCGCTCACAAGGATGGTGTCCTCATCCACAAAGTCGCCCTGGTCATGCGTGGCACACCTACAGGGCCGCCGTTTGACTTAGGCGCTCTGAGCGACCATGCCTTCAGGTACTCCGTTATCTGATCGTGGTGCTCCCTTGCTCAACACCAGGCCTTGCTCATTGGCACTCACAAGGATGGTGTCCTCATCCACGAAGTCGCCCCGGAGGATGGCCTTGGCCAGGGCGGTCTCCAGCAATCTCTGCACAGCTCTCTTGACAGGCCTTGCACCATACAAGGGATCATAGCCCGCTTTTGCAAGATAATCCAATGCACCATCGTCCAGCTCCAGAGCCATCTTCTTGTCCGCCAGCCGCTCAGCAACACGAAGGGTCTGAAATAGGAGGGGGGGGAACAATGAACAATGAATAATGCATGCACAACCACTAGCAATAATATATAATGTATGAAAAAGGAGAGGGGGGAACAATGACTTAGTGCATGCGTTACCACTAGCAATAATGTTTGTATACCAGTAGTTAAAGCTAGAGGATTTAAGCATACAAAAAAGGAGAGGGGGGAACAATACATTAGTGCATGCATTGACAGCTATTTGGATGGAATCAGCAATACATTAGGGGAGGGAAAGCAACCTTTAGCTATGGGTTATAGTGAGCCAAATTTACCCTGACCATCTACTAGTGGTGCGCGCAGAGAAAACCTAGCGCCATACAAACAAGGGAGTCATAAACCACTAGCAATAATGTTTAATAGTTAAAGCTGCAGGTTCGAAGTATTAATCAATTACTAATCTGTTACATGACATCTGTAGCCATTCTGACCTCTGCGTCGGGCCACCCTCAGGGAGGGGAGGGGGGGTCCAGTTTTAGGGTGGCCTTACAGGTAAAGCTACAGTATTGCGCCACCCTATTCGCAAGTAAAACGTGTAAACTTTATTTGAACTATCATTTCTTATGCAAGTCGTTCGCGTAGCTCAGTTGGCCAGAGCACACGGCTGTTAACAGTGGGGTCCGGAGTTCGAGTCTCTCTATAAGCGTTTCTTATTTTTCTCACTAAGTAAATTTGTACACATTATTGAGCATATGCTAGCTGGTAGCTTGACATCTAAGGCTATCACCCCCCAGGGGTGTCCCGATGGGGCTTCCCCCAGGGCTAATTATTTAAGGGGGGATACTCTTTAAGATACAAATCTATAGGGGTGGGGTGAAAAGGCATGGCCCCCATGGAGGTGATACTAATTGAATTATGCACATCTGCAAACACTCTCACACTTGCACTGAACATTACGAATGGAGTAGCATTAGGGCTGAGACCCCAATCCAGCCTGAAGCTGCAATGAGGTGTATAACCCAAGCTGACACCCCAGACTGTGTGGACCATGTACTGCCCAGTGTCCACCCACGTAATGTTGACACCCCAAGCTGGCAGCCGAGACTGTGTGGACCACCAACATGAGTGGCCACATGTGTAATGATAAAGGTAATGATAACGCATGGTGGGGCGTGGTGTTAAGGGAGCCCGTCGTACACGGGTGGGGAGCGGTCTCCTACCTCAACTGGACAAGCTACCATCGCGGTTGATGACGACCTGCAACGCCAAGAGCGACCAAAGGGGGAGTCGAAACCCCGACTCTTCATCCTCAAGCGATTTGGTCTACCACTAGACCATTGTATATCACTGAAAGGGGCTGCCAAATGTGTTTATAGCTTACCTGGAGTTTTACTATGCTCTTGATCTGGTCCAGCCGCAGTGGGTCGAACACGATGAACTCGTCAATGCGGTTGATGAACTCTGGGCGGAAGTGACCCCGCACGCCCATCATGACGGCTTCCTTCATCACCGCCTTATCCTGGCCTGCCATGTCCAGGATCATGTTGGAGCCCAAGTTTGACGTCATGATCAGGATGCAGTTCTTGAAGTTAACCATCCGGCCCTGAGAGTCCGTCACACGTCCATCATCCAAGACCTGCATTCACAATTTCAATGAGTCAGTAACGCACATCTCAACAGAAACAAGTTCTATGCAGCGTCGCATGCGACGCTAAAAATTGGCGGAGAGTGTTCCCGACGGAGCAACAGGTGGCAACGGAAGCGAGTCAGTTTCGAGGCCGTTGGCTGACGTGTCAGGCTTCGTCTCGGTCAGACAGATGGTTGGTCGGTCGGACAGACAAATGGGTAACCCTGGGGGCTGCCGCCCACTTGAAGAGGGGCCACCGCCAAAAACCCACTGCTCACTACACCTGGGTACCTGACAGTTCCTGCGTGAGGTAGAGCTTGCTATCCTACATTTGATCAGGAAGGACAAATACAGCGAGCAGGGCAAGTGAGCCTACCCAAGCAGCGTTATTCCTGAGGTGCTCGTCTTGCTGCCATACATTTAGATGTCAGGTTGCAAGCAATATACGGCCGTGCAAAAAGCAGAATGAACAATGCAGGTACGTGCCCAAGGTGCTCGTATCAGTAAGTGGTGGTCGTGGTAGTGTTGTCTACAGACGCAGGGTAACGATTCACCAGCAGACAACGGCCTTCAAGATTGTGCCCGACGCATACTGCCATACATACCGCACAGCCATACCGAAGCCGGACTGTAGAGAATGTACTAGGTCTGCCTAGTGTCCACCCACGTACTGCCCAGTGTCCACCCACGTACTGCCCAAGTGTCCACCCACGTACTGCCCAGTGTCCACCGACGTACTGCCCAAGTGTCCACCCACGTACTGCCAAAGTATCCACCCACGTACTGCCCAAGTGTTTATCCATGTGCTGCCCAAAGTGTCCACCCACCTGAAGCAGGACGTTGAATACATCAGCATGCGCCTTCTCCACCTCGTCAAACAGCACCACGCTGTAGGGCTTGCGACGCACTGCCTCAGTCAACTGTCCACCCTCATCATATCCCACATAGCCTGGTGGTGCTCCGATGAGCCGGCTGACGCTGTGCTTCTCCATGTACTCGCTCATGTCAATGCGCACCATCGCGTCCTCTGTGTTGAACAGGAAAGATGCAAGGGCCTTGCCAAGCTCGGTCTTGCCAACACCTGCCAAAGTGTGGACGTTAATAGACGTGTACATGCATAAATAATGCCTCGTGACAAGGGGTGAGCCTGAGGGGGGCAGCCTGTTTGGTTGCTCTGGGGTCAACCACCAAATAAGCATACATACATGAATAGCGTAAATACACTAATGCATACCGTATGTAACAAAATGAGAATCAAATAACTTAATGAATAGCCGTGTGAACTCATGAGAGTCAACAGCAGGGGGAGGATATCAGAACACATCGATAAGGCTGACACATTGATGCGAGCTATGCCTTGACCAAGCAAATACAGTATGTACAGTATGTGTACATTCCAAAGGTAGCCAAATAGGTCTTACAGGCTTGCTTGGTCGAGCTCTGCCTTGACCAAGCAAATGCAGTATATATGTGTACATTCCAAAGGTAGCCAAATAGGTCTTACAGGCTTGCTTGATCTAGCTATGAATCGACAAATGTAATACTGTACATATGTTTACAGTCTAGGGGTAGCCAAATACCAGGATGATATGACAAGTCCTAGAGCTTTACCTTGACCAATCCAGTACTAGGATAGTATGACCATACTAGACATCTCCACCCCAAGAGTTCCACAACACCCTTCAGAAAGTCCCTTTGGTTGAGAAGCCACTTACCAGTAGGACCCATGAACATGAAACTGGCAATGGGGCGGTTAGGATCTGACAGACCAGCCCTACAGCTTTACCTTGACAAATACACAACTAGGATGATATGGCCGTATTTGGCATCCCCACCATAAGTTCCACACAATAACCTTCAGAGAGTCTCTTTTGTTGAAAAGCCACTTACCAGTAGGACCCAAGAACATGAAACTGGCAATGGGGCGGTAAGGATCTGACAGACCAGCCCTAGAGCTTTACCTTGACAAATCCAAAACTAGGATGATATATTGATATGGCCATATTTGACATCCCCACCCTAAATTCCACACAATAACCTTCAGAGAGTCCCATTTTTTGAGAAGCCACTTACCAGTAGGACCCAAGAACATGAAGCTGGCAATGGGGCGGTTAGGATCTGACAGACCAGCCCTAGAGCGCTGAATAGCTTCAGCAACGGCCTCCACAGCATCCCCCTGTCCAACCACACGCTTGTGCAGCTCATCAGGCAAGTGCAGGAGCTTGTCACGCTCACTAGCAACCAGCCTGGCCACAGGAATACCTGCAAATCATCATGGAACAGGATGTTAGTGCTGTCACAAGGGTTTGCACCTGCTTCCGGGCGAGGTGGAGTGGGTCAGAGTGACGTGGAGTGGGTCGGAGTGAGGTGGAGTGGAGTGGGGAGGGGCGAGGTGGGGGGGGGAGGGCGAGGTTGAGTGGGGAGGGGCAAGGTGGAGTGGGTTGGAGAGAGGTTGAGTGGAGAGGGGCGAGGTGGTTTGGGTCGGAGTGAGATGGAGTGGGGAAGGTCGAGGTGGAGTGGGTTGGAGTGAGGTGGAGTGGGGAGGGTCGAGGTGGAGTGGGGAGGGTCGAGGTGGAGTGGGTCGGAGTGAGGTGGAGTGGGTCGGAGTGAGGTAGAGTGGGGAGGGGCAAGGTGGAGTGGGTTGGAATGAGGTGGAGTATGGAGAGGCGAGGTGGAGTAGGTCGGATTGAGGTGGAGCGGGGTGGGGAGGGGCAAGGTGGAGTGGGTAAATTCGCTTATCTTTTGGGCTACACATAGTATCTTGTAGACATCTCCCTTTCACCGTCCTTGGACCAAACCAGAATCTAGCTCGTGCGCCTGAAAGCTGATAAGACAGTCACTCCAATGTAGCTGACAACTTGGGGCTTGAACCAGTGGCTGGCTGATGGAGCTAACTGGAAGCTGCCATGAGTAGCCCCAAAAAGAAACAGCACATGCTTTGTCACCTGAGTTGTACTGCCGAGCTGACCAATGAGAGGGACAAAGCCTGTCAATGCTGAGAAAGTGAGGAGTTCCCACCCTATCTATCCTGCCTCGAATCAGCATACAGCACCTTACCCCCTCACCTTCACGCACCAACACCCCCCACCTGCTCACAAACCATACTATCACCCCACTCCCCCACCTGCTCATGCACCGCACCAGCACCATACACTCTCACCTGCTCCCACACCATACCAACACCATACACCTGCTCACGCACCGCACGAACACCACATACCTACTCCCACACATCATCACGACACTCGAGCTGAACAGCCGTTTCCCCCTTCAATTCATAAACCCAATCCTCGTATCAGGGTTTTCTTGAAGATGCTATATATATAGGGATCAGCATATCACATGATGTTGGCCAAAGGTGAGTATGATATCATACAAATTGCATCATATGATATTGTATTGAAATGATAACTTTGGCCTAGTCAGACTGCCGGCATCATATGATATCATATGATGACATGATATCATATGATATCATACTGCCGTTCCCTATATATATATATCACGAGTGATAAATGATGTACCTTAGTGTTTTGGGGGACTATTCCATGGAGTCTTCTGGGGTCGTCTTCGGAGCCAAAAAAGCTGCCAGCAGCACCCCAAAATCTACGAGCACCACCATTGTGCTACGTAAAGACACTGGTTCATTTTTTACAAAAAAAACTGCCCAGTATCTCCTGACCTTCCATCAGTGACTTCATTCCTGCATACTCTAAACTGGGAACACCCCCAGAGGGGACCAACCGCAGGGGGGGTGAAATATGGTCACAAAAATGCCCCCCCCCCCCCCCACTGGGGGTGTTCCCTCCATATCACCTACCAGTCCACTTGGAAATGATTTCTGCAATGTCGGTTTCGGTGACTTCCTCCTTCAGCATCTTCTGCCCCGACGTCTTCGTCTTCAGCTGCTGCTCAGCTTCCTTCAGCTGCTTAGTCAGGGCAGTCAGGGTGCCATATTTCAATTCAGCAGCCCTGAAGGGGGCGGAAGAGAGATCAGGGTACAAGAGAGAGAGTAGGCGAGATGGGGCCAGATGAGGTCAGGGGGTAATAGACAGATGAGGTCAGATCAGATTAGGGAGTGCAAGAAAGGCAAGGTCAGATGAGGTGATGTGAGGTCAGGGGGCAAAAGACAGATGAGGTCAGACTATATTAGGGAGTAACGCGCAGCTCATTTCAACCAACCCAAGATCATAATCACGCTCTGAATGGGCAACCTCAAGGTTAACATGCTCAATCTCCTCCTTCAGGTCTCCAACTCGCTTCATCTCACGCTTCTCACGCATGCACTGGCTCGTGATTTCCCCCCTCGGGTCACCAACGCACAGCTCATTTCAACTCACCTGTTTAGGTCATAATCACGCTCCAAACTGGTTAACCTCAAGGTTAACACGCTCAATCTCCTCCTTCAGGTTACCAACCCGCTTCATCTCATTCCTCTCACGCATGCACTGGCTAGTGATACCCTCCCTCGGGTCACCAACGCGTAGCTCATTTCAACTCACCTGTTTAGATCATAATCTCGCTCCGACTGGGCGACCTCCAGGTTAACACGCTCAATCTCCTCCTTCAGGTCTCCAACTCGCTTCATCTCGCTCTTCTCACGCATCCACTGGCTAGTGATACTCTCCTGCTGAGTCTTCAGACCTTCAAGCTCAGAAACCAGGGTGGCCAGGCGAGAGGCAGTAACTCGATCTTCCTTCGATCCTTTGCTGAGGGACAGGCGCTCCATCTCCAGCTGCAAGACCTTGCGATCGATTTCATCCAGAGCCTCAGGCTTGCTTGTGATCTCCATCTTCAGCTTGGCAGCGGATTCATCAATCAAGTCGATGGCCTGGGGATGGTCAGCATAGACACAGGTTGATATGTGATGGGTGACTGAGATCTGCTGGCAGCTTGGTTGCTAGTCCAATCTTTCTGTTTTTGTTTTGAAAGCCATGAGTCATACATACACACAGGCTGATATGATGTGACAGGTGCCTGAGATCTGGTAGCAGCTTGGTTGCTGATTAGTCAGTCAAATCGATAGCCTAGGGATGGTCAACACAGAGGCTCATATGATGTGATAGGTGTCTGAGGTCTGGTGGCACCTTGGTTGCTGATTAGTCAGTCAAATCGATAGCCTGAAATGGTCAACGCAGAGGCTGATATGATATAATGTGATAGGTGTCTGAGGTCTGGTGGCAGCTTGGTTGCTGATTAGTCAGTCAAATCGATAGCCTGGGGATGGTCAACATACACACAGGTCTAAATGTGACAGGTTGGCAGATGATCAAATCTACCAATTGATGCCGGATCCTTTGTAAGCCTAGGTGCTGTTTGAAATTTGATTCTTTTGTATCATGGGGTTTGATTAGCGAGCTTATCCAGCGTATTTAATTTTCAGCTACTAGCAGCAGCTTCTAGACAGCTACCGGCCAAACCTTTAGAAATGTGGTGCGTCTTCAACCTGGCATAATCATTTTTGCAGACCTGTTGAAATCTAGGAGCTTAAGCCAGTGGCTAGCTCAGGGAGCTACCTAGAAGCTGCTGCTCTAGCTGAAAAGATAAGCTATGCTGTCCGAAGGCCAGTGCTAGACATGGTAAAACAGCAAACTGGGGATCATTTTAAGAGACTCCACTTCACATTAAAAATAATATTTACTTCGACTTTAACTGATTTTTTACAATGCTGTGTGGGAGAGCCCACCTTTTCAGACATGAAGCAATCAAAAATGGAATTCAAGGTATCCTGATACTAATCAATATTTCGTATTTATAGCTAGGAGAGCTCAACTTACCAGGCAGAAAGCGATTTACAATGCAACTCGAACATATTCCAGTACTGATTTGTGTTTCATATCTATACATACGAGAGCTCACCTCTATCAGGCAGGAAGCGATCGGCGATGTACCTTAAAACATACCCCAGTACTGATTCATAGTTCATATTTTTACATATAAGAGCTCACCTTACCAGGCAGACAGCGATTTATAGGCAGAAAGCGATTTATATGCAAGTTCTAATTCATGTTTCATAACTATACAAACGAGAGCTCACCTTACCAGGCAGGAAGCGATCGGCGATGTACCTGCCGGACAGCACTGCAGCGTCTACCAGTGCGGAGTCTGAGATACGCCACTGAAACATATCCCAGGGCTGATTCATGTTTTATACTTATATCTAAGAGAGCTTACCTTATCAGGCAGGAAGCGGTCGGCGATGTACCTGTCAGACAGCACTGCAGCATCAACCAGTGCAGAGTCTGAGATGCGGACACCATGGTGCACCTCATAGCGCTCACGCAGACCACGCAGAATGGAGACTGTCTGTGCCACTGACGGCTGGTCAACAATCACCTGCAGGGAGGGAGATGGAACATGGACAGTGTTAGCAATCTCCCTGGCGAAAGGCAGGACTGCGCGGGTTGGGCGCTGAAATATGGAAGTGTTTTGAATATAATAGTATTTTGAAATATAATAGAGTTTTGATGTATGGAAGTGTTTTGAAATATAATAGTGTTTTGAAGTATGGAAGTGTTTTGAAATATAATAGAGTTTTGATATATGGAAGTGTTATGAAATATAATAGTGTTTTGAAGTATGGAAGTGTTTTGAAATATGGAAGTGTTTTGAAATATATTAGTATTTTGAAATATAATAGAGTTTTGATACATGGAAGTGTTTTGAAATATAATAGTGTTTTGAAGTATGGAAGTGTTTTGAAATATAAGCAGTGTTTGTTTTCCTCATGGCAAAGGGCAAGAACGTAGATTTCCTTTTCAGCTACAAGCAAGCAGCAGCTTCTAGGCAGCTCCCTGAGCCAGCCACTGGGCTAAGCCCCACGATTCTAGTAGTGCTGGAAAGTCAATTCTGCCAGCTGCTCTCCATTGCTAAAGGTTAGGCTGGGTAGCCAGCCAGGGGAGCCGTCTAGAAGCTGCTGCTGGTAGCTGAGGAGAAAAGCTATGGGCCAGAGCCAAGGCGCATACTGACACCAAAAGCAAAGGCACATGTTGACAACTGCAAGCGGTACAAATACAATACAGAGTTGGGATTGTGCGCCAAGGCACATATTGACTACTGCAAGCAATACAAATACAACACAAAGTTGGGATTGTGCGCCAAGGCGCATATTGACACCTACAGCGAAGGCAAATGTTGACTACTGCAAGCAACACGAAGTTGGGATTGTGCGCCACAGCCAGCTGGTCAACAGTAACCTGGAAAAGCTTTCTTGTGCCTTCACCTCCTTTTTTAGTCAGAAGCGCCAAGGCTAACATGTAGACAACGTCTACGGGGAAGGTCACTACTTATAGACACCATAGTAGCAACCTTGCCCTGGAAAAGCTTTCTTGTGCCTTGTGCCTTTGCCTTCTTTTTAAGGCATACGCACCAAGGCAACAACGTCTATGGGCAAGGCTACAACTTCTATACAACGCCTATGGTCAAGGTTCCTACTTACAGACAACATAGTAGTAACCTTGCCCTTGAAAAGCTTTCTTTTGCCTTTGCCTTAAAAAGGAAATGTTGAAACTCTGTGAGTTGAACACTGAAATGGGGGTTGGGAGTTGAACCACAGACAGCTTTGTAATCTTCCTAGCTTTGCTTATGGGAGGTCCTGACCCTCCTCAACTGCTGCACTAAACAATTTTGAGTGAATTGAAGGTGCGTTCGGAATCCTGACATTTTAATCCTATCTCGAGATAGTGCTTGACTACTGTGACTATAGTCAGTTCGTGACAATCCCCACCTGATAACACAAAAGTTCAAATGATCTGCCAGTGCCCACGGTATCCTCATATTTTTAGGGAACGGCAGTAGGATATCATATAAAATAATGTCATCGTATGATATCATACGATGCCGGCAGTCTGGCTAGGCTTAAGTTACCTTATATATACAATATCATAATCGCATGAGGTCAAAACCACATGATATACCGGTCCCTACATATTTCAAGCCTAGTGATTGACGACCATGACCCTGACCCTCCCCACCTGTTAGGAAACTTACCGCGTTAGCTGCATCACTGCTCTTTGCAGCACTTAGTTTCCATCGTTTTCAGCTAAAATACTAGGTATAAAAAAGCTTACCTTAGCTTTGGACCATATTTGAGAGAGCACTAAGGAAGTGACTAACAGCTTTTGACCATATTTGAGAAAGCACTTAGAAAATGACTAATAGCTTTTGACCATATTTGAGAGAGCACTAAGAAAATAACTAATAGCTTTAGGTATTTACCGCACCCAACAGGGCAGGATCCTTTTCATTGTACTTGCTGTGCACGTCCGGGGTAGCAGCACCGATGCAACGCAGCTCACCCCTCCCCAACATGGGCTTCAGGAGGTTGCCGGCTACCATGGTGTGTTCTTCTGTATGTGTGTCGACATGACTATTTGACTTAGGACAGGTCCCAACCCTCCTCACGGCCTCACCTGCTGGAAGCGCCTCTCCAGGGCAGGATCCTTCTCGATGTACTTGCGGTACTCGTCCAGGGTGGTGGCACCAATGCAACGCAGTTCCCCCCTCCCCAACATGGGCTTTAGCAGGTTGCCAGCGTCCATAGAGCCTCCGGTGGCTCCCGCCCCAACCACGGTGTGGATCTCATCGATGAAGAGGACGATCTTTCCGTTCGACTCGGTCACCTCCTTGATGACCGCCTTCAGCCTGTCCTCAAACTCTCCTCTGAACTTGGCCCCGGCGATCAGTGCACCCATATCCAGAGACATGAGGATCCTGCCTTGTAGTGAGAGCGGCACATCGTTGGTGATGATGCGCTGGGCGAGACCCTCAGCGACTGCGGTCTTTCCAACACCGGGTTCGCCGATGAGGACGGGGTTATTCTTGGTACGCCTTGACAAGATTTGGATGCACCTGATGCGAGGTGGGGAGGGGTAAGAGTGAGGTAGGAAAAAAGCAGTAGAATAGAAAGTTAGGTGGAGAGGGGAGGTGGAGGGGGGTTCCAAGTAGAAAAAAGCAGTAGAATAGAAAGGAAAAGGAGGTGGAGAGGGGAGGTGGACAGGGGTTCCATGTAGGAAATAGTAGTAGAATAGAAAGGAAAAGGAGGTGGAGAGGGGAGATGGACAGGGGTTCAAAGTAGGAAAAATAGTAGAATAGAAAGGAAGAGTAGGTGGAAAGGGGAGGTGGAGAGGGGTTCCAAGTAGGAAATAGTAGTAGAATAGAAAGGAAAAGGAGGTGGAGAGGGGAGATGGACAGGGGTTCAAAGTAGGAAAAATAGTAGAATAGAAAGGAAGAGTAGGTGGAAAGGGGAGGTGGAGAGGGGTTCCAAGCAGGAAATAGTAGTAGAAAAGAAAGGAAAAGGAGGTGGAGAGGGGAGATGGACAGGGGTTCAAAGTAGGAAAAATAGTAGAATAGAAAGGAAGAGTAGGTGGAAAGGGGAGGTGGAGAGGGGTTCCAAGTAGGAAATAGTAGTGGAAAAGAAAGGAAAAGGAGGTGGAGAGGGGAGAGGAGCTCCCCCCCCCACACACACACACGCACACCAGCCCATAATCCCCCACCATAACCCCCACTGTGCCCCCCCACCAAAACCCATCCCCGCTGTACCCACCTGACCCCCCATCTACCCACCTTCGGATCTCATCATCTCTGCCAATGACAGGGTCCAGCTTTCCATCCTTGGCATCCTGGGTCAAGTCCCTGGCGTACTTGGACAGAGCCTCGTACTTGCTCTCAGGGTCTTGGTCCGTCACCTTGTTGTTACCCCGCAGTTCCTTGATGGCCTGTGCACGGGATAATAACACACATCAGATAAATAATTGATATGCATGTTTAAAACTGTATGAGAAGACTTGTTTGAATATTTCTACACCTGCGCTTCCCAACTACAGAAACAAATCGAGATTGTGCACAATTGAACACACCTATACAAGTGAACTCAGCTGCTCAAGCTTTGCCTTGGTCAGCTTCTCTGCCTTTAAAGAGCGTGAGTCATCCACCATAGCCAGGACCAGATGCCCCACACCGGAAAACTGATCACCGCTTTGTCTCCATTCAAGCTTTGCTTATCCATGAAAGATTCACAGGCCATGCCTAACCACTTTAAAAATAAAGAAAAAATGTTGCCACTTGGGGGCAACCTGTCCTACAGGCTCCGACCATAAACCCGTCCTCATCCGTTTGAATCCAAATAAATCCTTCCCCTTTTTTAATTTACTTACCTCCTCAAGCTTTGTCTTGGTCAGCAGCTCTGCCTTGAAAAAGAATGCTTCTCCAAAGCTCGAGTCATCTACCGTGGCCAGGGCCAGATGCTCGACACTGACAAACTGATATTGTCACTTGCTCTTAGTTTCCATGCTAGCATTGCAGGCCATACCTACCCACTGTAAAAATAAAATAAACGCGTTGTCACTTTAACCCACCTCCTCAAGCTTTGCCTTGGTCAGCAGCTCTGTCTTAAAGAGAGACTCTCCATAGCGTGAGTCATCCGCCATGGCCAGGACTAGATGCTCGACACTGACAAACTGATCTTTCCACTTGGTCTTGGTTTCCATGGCAGCGTTAACCACAGATTCCAGGTTGCGCCCCAGCACCTGCATCATGGCAGGATTCAGTTTGCAGGGTCAGTTGGCAGGATTCAGTTGTGTCGGTGTGTCGGTGTGGTGGTTGGGTTGGGTTATTGGTTGGGTTGTTGGTTCGCTAATTGGTTGGGTTGGATGGCTGGATGGCTAGTTGGTTGGTAAGTTGGTTGGTCTACACATTGTGTCATTATGAACATATTCTCACCTGCGCATGACGCAACCCACTCATGCCCATCCGCCCAAGCATACAGCAACCTGCTCATCCCCACGTGTGCCCACCCACGCACAACTGAACCCAATGATGCCCATCGATGTATAACGCAGCCCACTCATGCCTACCCATGCATGACTAAACCCTAAACCCCCTCCACCCCCCAAACAATGCCCACCTATGCATAACACAGCTCACTTATGCCTACCCATGCATGACTCACATTTCATAACCCACTCATGCCTCCCCCCCCCCAAAAATAAAAAATGCCCACCCATGTATAACACAACTCACTTATGCCTACACATGCATGACTCACATTTCATAACCCACTCATGACCCCCCCACCCCCCCCACCCCCCCACCCCAAAAAAAACAATGCCCACCCATGCCCACTCATGTATAACCCAGCCCACTCATGCCTACCCATTCATGACTCACATTGCATAACCCACTCTTGCCCCCCACCCACCCACCCACCCATCACCACCACACACAAAAATGCCCACCCATGTTTAACACAGCCCACTCATGCCTACCCATGCATGACCCCCATATCACAACACACTCTTGCCCCCCCCCCCCCCCTCCCCCCCCCCCCTCCCCCCCCCGCTCCAAACAATGCCCACCCATGCGTAACACAGCCCACTCATGCCTACCCATGCATGACCCGCACATCACAAACTACTCATGCCCTTACTAGACACACACACCACCCAAACAATGTCTATTGATGCCCACCCATGCCATTCCCACCCATGCCATACCCACCCATGCATGAGCAGATTCACCCGACACCTTGGCCTGCCTGTTGATTCACCCACATGAGCAGATTCACCCGACACCTTAGCCTGCCTGTTGATGAAGGCATCATGCCCCCCCTACCCCCACACACAAACAGCACCCAAACAATGTCTACCTAAGGCCACCCATGCCATAGCCACACATGCCATACACACCCATGCGGAAGTCAATTCACTTGAGCAGAATGACCCGACACCTTGGCCTTCCTGTTGATGAAGGCATCATGCCCCCCAACCCCCCCACACAAACAACACCCAAACAATGTCTACCTATGCCCACCCATGCCATAGCCACACATGCCATACCCACCCATGCATGAGTCAACCCACCTGAGCAGATTCACCCGACACCTTGGCCTGCCTGTTGATAAAGGCATCTGTCCTATCAAGCAAACGAGTGGCATCTGATCCTGCCTTGGAAAGAATTCGGCGTGCCAGTCCGTTGGGCTGCTCTAGCAGAGCTTTGAACAGATGTTCAGTTTCTACAATCTGGTTAGAGTACTCCTTGGCCAGCTCGGGGGCTGCGACAATTGCCTGTGGGGCGGCAGGAAGGGCACAAGTTGCAAGTCAGTACTGTTGGTGGTGAGGGAGGGTGCTCTCGTTACGCAGGAGCTGCGACAATTGCCTGTGGGGCGGCAGGATGGGCACAAGTTGCAAGTCAGTAATGCTGTTGTTGGTGGAGGGTGTCCTCGTTTTGGGCGGAAGGCTAAATGCGTTTGCCAAATTGCGCGCGCGAACCGGATGGCCTTTGTTTTTTCAAAAAGGTGCCCTTGTTGCCTGAATGGTGACTTTCACCAGCTACAGCGTACGGGAGGGTCCCATTAACACCACGCCCCTCCAGGCGTTTTTTTTGCCCTCGTTGCTCAGGAGCTGCGACAATCGCCTGGGGGGCAGGAGGGGCACAACTTGAAAGTCAACATGGTTGGTGGTGGTAGATAGTGATAGCTTATGCTGAATAGCGTGCAAGTCAGTTTATACGAGTTTAAATGTTAAATGTGATTAAATCCAGTTTATATATGTTGAACTCCAGTTTTGTATGATTAAATCCAATTAATATTTGTTTAAATCAGTTGTATATTTGATTAAATCCACTTATATATGATTAAATCCAGTTTATTTATGTTCAAATCCAGTGGTTGGGAATATTCTGCATAAATTATGCTCGCACATACAGTGTCCTAGGCAGCAATGTCCTAGCCATGCTCACCAGAGATTTTCCCCGCTATATGCAGCGATCGCTACTTTTGACCCCGCTTTGGCCCGAATTATCGCTATGTTTTTGTGTTTATTAATTCCCCCCCTCACACCCTCCCGCCCCTAAATGGCCCTAAAAAGCTACACATAGCTATAAAACGCTGCCCTAAAGGAGGAGGCCTCACCATTAAGCTAGAAAAAACCCACGTTCAGATTTGAAAAAAAACTGATCCTCACCTGCCATGCCTTCTCGGTGAACTGATCCTGGGTGATTTTCTTTCCAACAGAAGATCCTCCAGATGATGAAGCCCGGACAGTAACCGTCCTGCGAGAAGGCTTCCTGTTATGAACAAGGGCAACAAGTGGGAGTTGGTTTGGTTGAATGAGCGGGCATGTTCTGAGTCCAATAGAGCACCAGGATAATGTAACTATCAGCAGCAGCATGGAATTGCAACCTTCAGGCTGCCTGCAGCATGCGGGTGGAGTGCACCTGAATATTGTGAACACAATTTCTGAAGTATCTATACCCTGTCGTACAAGCAGCACTACATGTATGTGTGTTACAGTCCAGGGAGAGCCAAAGAGGCTGAAGGGACTATGGATGTCACAGACCTAGGTCCACTGTTTCATTTTGGGGCTACTTGTGGCAGCTTCCCACTGGCTCCAATAGCCAGCCACTGGGTCAAACCAAATGCTTGAAGCTGCATTGGAATGCTTGTCATATCAGCTAGCTTCAGGTCTGGCTCAAGGACAGGGAAAGGGAGCTGCCAAGAAGCTGCTACGCGAAGCCTAAAAAAGAAACAGTGTCCAGGATAGAGGGGCGGTAAAAAGGCTGAAGGGGCAGCATTAAACCACATTCCTGAGCACAGAATACAATCTCAGATAACAGTGTAAATGGTGCAACCATAAGGCCACATTGGGAGGGTGAGGTGGGCAGAAAGGATCACATGCATGGGAATGGGGTGGCTGAAGGGATAGGAAGTCAACATGGGCCAAAGTGGAACAGATCAAGAGGTCGGTGGCTCACATGCATGGAGTGCGTGAAATACGAATGTGACATAATGAGAGACGGTGAGAATTGACAAGGACAAGGGTAGAAGAGGGGCGGGAGCATGAGCGATTGAACGCACCTGTTGCGGGAGGGGAGTGCTGGGCAGGCAAAGACTGGCTGGACCGCACTCACTGCGGACGCGGAAGTCTGGAGGGCCAACGGACGCCTTGCTACTGCAGTCCTTCCAGCATGCCGCTGGACGAGAGGGTTCGCAGTGCTCGCACTGGCACCGCAGGCTGCTTATAACACAATTGGGATGTTGAGAGCAAGTCAATGGGATGGGATCAGGTCCTTCATGCGACATGCGAGTAATATTGTATCATCATCCGTTGCGAGTTATTCAAATGCTGCCGCTTACCTTTGCGGCTTACAGAGGAATGCAACATTGCTCCGGGTTGGTGTAGTTGATTTGAGGTTAGCCTCGAGATCAGATTTTGATAAGTTTCAGAGTTAAACAGCGATGAGTATATCTGCGATCGATGCGATTGGACTTAGGGCAAAAATTGAAGCAAAGGTAGAAAGAAGTACGCCAAAATGTCAGCGTTTCATAGACTGAACAAACAGGGTTCCAGTTGTGCGGGTATTTATATCGGAGCTGCTCCGTCACAAGAAAGCGCCAGAATGTACCAGAACGTGGTGACTCGGACGGTCCTACCTACGTGGCAAGATCGGGCCACGATAACTCCGGTTCCCATCCAACTTGGGTCGAGCCGAGGCAACTGCCTGGAAATTGCCCCCATATGACGAAGTCCGCTTGCCGCTTGCCTTCTCCATTCCCCAGACGAGGATAACTATATATATGTGTCCAGAAATGTTTGCCCCCAATATCATAATTCACCCTTCATCCCACTCCATCACCTGGAATGGCCCCTCCTTTAATCAACCTCTTCCTTTCCCCATCTCAGGTCAATCTTCATCCCTCTGAGCAAGTGATTTTTACAGCTTTATAGCAACGCTTTCATTAGTTACATTGGTACCTAGTAATCCTTTATACCACTACCCTATCAAGGGGTAGTTTTTTCGTCATACTTCTAAGTATCAACCCTTGGTACCTCTACATTGGTTGCCCTCGACAACACTGCTCTATCAGGCAGCTTGCCGATGTGTTGCCAGGACCACCTCTTTTTTTCAGTTTCTATCATTTTTTGTTCCGTCCTGCTCATTGTAACAATTCTACAAACTAAATATACGTGTCCCAGGTGACCCAGGCCAGATCCAGTCGCTTTGACACTATTCCGCGTACCATAGCCCTAGAAAACGTATGTATATGTTACACATGCTGTTCCACAGTAATAGCAGGCGGGAGTTGACCCAAGACAAGCCTGCACCACTTCCGGGGGGATCTTCAGACTATCCCTTTCAAAACTGTTGCACGAACTCAGCCCCCCCGTAAAACAGTTGTTTGGGGTTCAGTTCATCAGTGCTTTTTCTTTTTAAGCCCTTCCTCCAAGTTCGGTTGGACTGGAACATACGTACATACGTACACCCTTTCGAAAACTAAAAAAAGACGAAGTGCGGTACAGCTAGGTAGCAGACATACCTGCCCATGCATGCATCTGTATTCATTGACAGACAGAGATCTATACTCTTAAGAGTCACCAGCAGCAACGAATTTGTTCCAGTCCAGGTATAGCCAATGAGGATCAACAGCTCAAGGGACGTGCCCAACAGCCCAACTTCAACCAATGATTCCTTTTTGAGTTATGGTATATCACACTGGCTCACAGCACCAGGAGGGACAGCATGTGAGGCTTGCTTTCTCATTTGAAAATAGATTTAAGAAATCAAATCAATTGAGTCAACGTCATAAAATGTGGCACAGTATGTGCACAATGCAGGGCTTTTCTTTTAGTATTTTCCCAGCAGCTTGTAGGAAGCTCCTTGAGTCAGCCACTGGACCACACCCAAATATTTTATCAGTGCTGGAAACCTGATTGCAGCAGCTTCAAGGATGACTAGGTTGCTTGCAGTCTGGTTGAACAGTCAGCCCGAGGAGCTGCCTAGAACTTGTTCCTCGTAGCTGAAAATAAAAGCTAAGGCACAAGGCACACATAAATGGGTTTGATACGTTTTAGCTTGTTAATTCCACAATGAAATGGGCGGGTTTGGGTGGGGAAATATACTCCTCCATGCCAGTATGTGCTTTTGCATGATGTAGTACATCTGATGTATTGATGTTGCTGGGTTCCAACCCAGGCAGTGAACTTCTTTCTGGACTGGCAGCACCATAACGAGGTTCTGAACGACAGAGTTAAAAAACCAGCTGTCCATAAAAAAAAACCTAGCTCTGGTCTTGTATGGTACCCCCACCCAATATATCCAAGAGCTACCGCATGGATGACATTTGTGCCCACGCCTCCTGCCACTACCCAGGTCGGTAGCTCATAATTATAGCAAGCATTCTTGCCTTTTTCATGTTAACCTGTCTCGTGAATCTTATAAATGCGCAGCTTTCCTCATCTCTCTGTACAGCATAACTGCACTCTTAGGGCTGCACCCAGAGGCTGGCTCAGGGATCTGCTTAGAAGCTGCTGCTCCTATACCAGAAGGGAAACAGTGGACACCACCACTCAGCCAGATGCCCTCCCATAAACGTTTGAAATGTGGCTAAGCATCGTAGGCACTGTTTATTTTTTAGACTACGCGTAGCAGCTTCTTGGCAGCTCCCTTTCCCTGTCCTCGAGCCAGACCTGAAGCTAGCTAGTGTGTCTGAAAGCTGATATGACAAGCATTCCAAAACGGCTTCAAGCATTGGGTTTGACACAGTGGCTGGCCAATGGAGCTAGTGGGAAGCTGCCATTAGTAGCCCCAAAACGAAACAGTGATCGTAGATTGTGGACGCTACAGTTCCAATCTTTTCAACTTCTCGGAAATGGTGTTGGCATTCTTCACAGCCTGCGCAAGGAAACACGGCGTTTGTTTGGATTTGTTTGAATTGTGATTGTCTGTACGGGACGATACACTCTCTGGACATGAAGCGCTTGATGTTCAGTGAATGAATCGTCTAGAACAGACATTCACATGTATGCTCCAGTCCAGGGGCAGCCAAATAGGCTAAATTGAAGATGCCCACATAGCCCAGTATGTATAGGGTAGCACAAACTTGATTGGATTAGCACAGGACAATGCTAACAAGGAGGTCAAAAGATTCTCCGGACTTCTACTTACTCCTGCTCTCTCATTCGAGATTCAGACCATTGTTTGTATTTTCAGCTACCAGCAGCAGCTTCTAGGTAGCTCCCCAAGACTACCACTGGGCCAAAACCAAAGATGACAGCAGCACTGGAAAGCTGACAATATCACCTTCCAGGTGCACTTCGTTGTTTATGGTTTGGGTGAGGAGAGAGCCCGGGGAGCTGTCTAGAAGCTGTTGCTCGCAGCTGAAAAGGAAAGCTATGAGTCAGGCAGGGCTCTGGTTCCAATTTATAAAACCCAAAGTTGCTGGAGCTTCTCTGTTATATCCTATAGTTAGGTTCAGTTCACCAGTGCTTGTTTCTTAAACTGCCTTTCCTGTGTTTAAGGTTGGTCAAATCCCTTTAGCCTAGTTGGCTACCCCTGGACTGTAACAAGACTTACTAATTGCAGAAGGAGGACTCTACAGAAGTGAAATAGTTGATAAGGGCATACTTAGGGAAGGGCAATGTGATATCATTTGATATCATGTCATCATATGATGACGGCAGTTTGACTAGGCTAAAGTTACCATTGATATACAATATCATATGATGCAGTTTGTATGATATCATACAATATCATACGATATCATACTCACCTTTGGTGAACATCATATAATATGCCGGTCCCTACCTAAAGTTCATCACGGATCTCAATATCTCACCTGAGGTGTGAGCTTTGGAGACACTATTTCCATTTTAGCTGTGTTGTGGCGTATGGCCACCTTGCTACAGGTATGAGGTGTGCCTGCAAGAGTCAATATACGGGACAGTTAAGATCAAAGGGGAAGATGATTGTGTTTGTGGTTGCAATTCTTTTTTTGTGTGTTTGTGTATGCGTATGTGTATGTGTATGTATGATGTATGTGTGAGTATTTGTATATATGTATGTGTATATGCGGGTTTGTATATGTATTTGTAGGTTTGTGTGTAGAACTGATCATGCATGTACGAAGAGAAATACATGCAGGGGGTAGATAAGCCAGCTAAAAAAGGATACAATAAAATAGCTGGAGATAATGGATACCCACTGCATCCACCCCCACTTTTTGTTTCAACCAAGCATCGTCACTGCGCCGCCATTCTGTCGTTGTATGGCGACGCATGAACCCCCCGAACCCCCCCAGGCTGCGCAACAATCATGAAATCACACTTGAGTAGCCCATGTAGTGCTCAACTACTCAACCTGGCCTACAAAATCTGAAATAGAAAACAGTGTTCACCCCCGGCTGGTCTCACCTGAGATGTGTAGCAATTGGAAAGTGACCCTCCGATTGTTGAGACCGGTCAGGAGACTCATTGCACTGACGATCTGCAGCAAATTATGGCGGGATAGTTTGTCGCTTTCTTTTGATTCCTAAAGCCGGTATGGGCACTGGAGGTGTATTTGGAAATGATAGGCCATTTGCATCAATTAGGCATATATTCGGTTCACTGTTTTCCTTTTCGGCTACTAGCAGGAGCTTCTAGGCAGCTCCCTGAGCCAGCCACTGGGCTAAACCTTAAAAATTCAGCAGCGCTAGAAAGCTGATTACGTCAGTTTCAAGGTGCACTAGGTTGCTTTAGGTTTGGCTGAACACCCAGCCAGGGGAGCTGTCCAGAAGCTGCTGCTCATTGCCGAAAAGAAAACAGTGATTCTGTGTTGCCCTTTGGGAGGGCCTGCCTGATATCACTAAGTATAAGACGCACAATATGAGTGTTTGGGTGAATCTCGGGTTTCACCAAAGATTCCCAACTCAGTATCTGAAGGAGAATGTTTTCACTGCTTCCAACATATATGTTGCATGTTTGCAACAGATCCTCGGGTAGCCAGCTAGGCGAAAATGAGGCGGAAATCCTCATTGTAAAAAAAAGAGGCTACGTGGGACCCATTCACCTGCATAGAATCGTACGGCTACCCGCCTAACCAGAGATAAGAATTTACGTACCTGGAAATAGTATAAGCAAGACAGCTAGGAAGGGAACAATGCTGTCACCATTAATTATAATTGCAGAATTAAATCATCGCTGTAGAACAAACTCAGGGCCCCCGTCGGTAAAACGATTGTTTGGGGTTCAGTTTATTAATGTTTTTTATTTGTAATCCTTCCTGTCACGGTTGGGCAAGTCCCTTAAGCCTATTTTGCCTACCCCTGGACAGTAACATACATACACCGCAATTTCCACTGAAATGTGAATTTCCAAAATGTTACCTTCTTGGACGAGTCTCTGCCACATCGAAGAACGCAGATGTTGGTGAACGGGTTCCAATACTTCACTGCAATTCAGAACAGAAAAATCCAATTAACATATCATGTATCCAATGCATGTATTTGTGTAGGGGTTCCAATACATTGCTGCATCCAGAACAGGTTTAGGTAAGGGTGAGCTTCACAAATGCTGACATGGCTTACTTGCGATTAAGATAGGATTCAACCATAGCTTTTATTTTCAGCTACGAGCGGCAGGTACAAGGCAGCTCCCCTGGCTTGCTACCCAGCCTAACCAAAAGCAAGGTAGTGCATCTGGAAGCTGGCAGGATCAGCTTTCCAGTACTGTTGAAATCTTGGGGCTAAGCCCAGTGGCTGGCTCAGGGGGCTGCCTAGAAGTTGCTGCTCGTAGCTGAAAAGAAAAGCTATGGATTCAAGCAGACACATAACAATGGTGCATCAACATACTGACAGCAACTATTTCATTTACCGCCTCCGGTGTAGGCAGGTGTATATTTTCTGTTTATCAGCTGTGTGGGTAGGAGTTAATAGAGATGGCAAAGCCAAAAGATATAATTTATAAGATATTAATTTAAGTTGAAGTTGGTTTGCTTTCACCCAAACCCCAACAATCAAATTAATCCATGAAGCAAGTAGTACTGTTGTCACTATGGGACGCATGGCTAACCACCATTGAGGCCAATGATCACATCCTTTCGCACAACAAGTTATATATATATATATATATATATATATGATATAGCGTAAGGTGTAGCCAATTAAGGGATCTCCATCCTCAAATAATCAAGACTATTCTAGTCTATCCATAGGGGATTTTAACAAGCAATTGAAAACAAGTCCCCAGCAAATGGTAGTATTACGAAGGAGGACCTGAAATCAAGTACTACTAGATAAACAAAGTTAAAGTTTTTCATTACACTTTTCTTGTGTTAAAAATTGCGTTATACAAAACCAAAGATACATGCATGATCAAATACATCCAGAACTGGAGGACTCAAGGAGAGAGAAGAGCACACTCTAGCCTCGCCTCATCACAACCTCGTCAACCCATTTACCTTGAAAAGAAGTCATAGAGCTGCCTAGGCCCAGGTCCCCGAAATTCGTCTGGATAGCATCTCGGCTCGCCTGCAAGAGAGCGCCTTCGTCTGCGTCACACCATAAATATGCATCATTGGATGAGATAAGAGGGAACTGTTGGACGAGTTTAGCAGAACATAAATGGGGCCTTAGTCTGACCATGCAACTAGGTAGCGCTAGGTGCGAACAACTAGAGCGATGGATTTCGGCAATCCAGCCATTGGCGCAAAGACCGTCGTTGCATGCAGATTGCGACCATTTCGTTTATGTGACGGCAGTCTGCGCGTAGAGCAGCGGGGAAAGGATTAACATTGGCGCGCAACACTCACTCAGGCTCTCGTCGCGTTTGCCATCCCTCCAGAGAAGCTCGAACACGAGGAAACGATTCTTATATCTCATGGGGGCTGCATAGTTAGAATTTGCCTGCGTTGCTTCTAGTTACTGACCCGGATAAATAAAGAGCGGTTAGCGATGCCGCCCCAACACTCTCTCTCTCTCTCTCTCTCTCTCTCTCTCTCTCTCTCTCTCTCTCTCTCTCTCTCTCTCTCTCTCTCTCTCTCTCTCTCTCTCTTACCAGCTTCTAGACAGCTCCCTTTCTCTATCCTCGGGCCAAACCTGAAGCTAGCTAGTGCGTCTGAAAGCTGTCATGACAGGCATTCCAACGCAGCTGAAAGCTTGGGCCTTGACCTAGTGGCTGGCTATTGGAGCTTCTGGGAAGCTACCATGACTAGCTAAAAAATGAAACAGTTTGAGTAGCCACTGGGGTGCTACGAGCAGCTTGTTTAGGTTCAGAAGGAAGCTCCAGAAGGTTCTAACGTAGCACCACCAAAACACCAAGGTGCATAGCACTTGTACCATATTAAATAAACCCCTGACTGGCGCTCATAATAGCCTTTGGGGTGCTTGGGGCAAAATAAATAACCCCCAAAGGCTATGACGCAGCACCCCCAAAACACCAAGGTTCGTACTTTAGCACTTGTGCTACAAGTAGCACCTTAATAAAATCCAGTCAGGTTTATTTCGTTAATAATAACCCTGATTAGAAGTGGACCAGTCCAAGCCTGGTGGGCACTGGGTAGGCTTGAAGGCTGGGGAGTCGAACAATTTTTTTGTCAGGTGCTACTCGTAGCACAAGTGCTAAATTATGTTCCTTAGTGTGTTATGGATGCTACCTGAGTGCATCTTTGGGTTGCTTTGGGGGGCCAAAAAGCTCCTGGAAGCACCCAGAAGGTTGCAAGTAGCATCATAGTGCAACGTATACGCACTGGTTCTTTTCCTTAAAACTAACCCTGCTTGGCTGTGGACTCGAAGGAGAAGAATTGTTACTAGCCTCTATATGCCGCATGCAATTCGGCGTCTGCAGAATAGAATATTTCCCCCCTGGCCTGGGCGATAGCCACGGAAAACAGGGAGTGTGACACGGAACGAACTCAGGTCGATTATTTCCCCCTTTCTCCTAAATTGTTGTTGTGATATTGTGGATAAAGGGATATCTCATATCTGTTTCTGGGAGAGAAGGCAGCATGTCCACATCATTTTGTATTGAAAGTATTTCCACCCCACACCTCCAGGAGGTGGGACCCCTTACACAACCCACTGCCACCGAGTATTCAGTAATTAAGGTGGAAGTGGCTGACAGTTCAACAGACAAACTGAACCAAGTTACAAACAAGATAAAGAGCTCTGCAGATTATGTGACGTCATGCAACACTACTTTATTTTCAACACTACGGGACAGTACAAGATATTGCTTTTGAATGCTCGAACAGTGGTCAACAACGAATGCAATGTTGTTCGTTCTGCTCATGGAGGTCTGTATGCATGTATGTTACAGTCCAAGGGTAGGCCCGATAGGTTAAAGGGACCTGCCCAACCGTGTCAGGATGGTCTAAGCGTAAAAAACATTGATAGACGGAACCCCAAACAATTGTTTTACCCACGGGGGACCTGATTTCGTGCTACAGTGATCATCTAATTCTACAATTATAATTAAATTGTCATCCCACACCATGGAGGACTGCTCAAAATTTGTTTTTCAAACAATTATGTAGGTAATGCCCCGAAATGCATGTCCATGTAGATGACATGCCTGTATTGCCTACCCACATAAAAACAGCGCGGCAGAACAATGTGACCTCCTTCAGTCTTCTTCAACAAAACAGGGGTATCAAGCGGCCACTTCTGGTCAAGAATAAAGTATTCAAAGCTTGCACCCAAACACACATGAGGATGTAGCGCACTGGCTAGCTTTTATATACAAACAACACAACAAGTCCTAAGCGTGTCGCAAGCGACGCATAAAATTGGCGGAGAGTGGGTTAAAAATGGGCGGGGAGGTTCAAGCTGTCCGAGGTTTGGAAGGGTGGAGAGTGGGTCTACGAGGCCCAGGGTTGGAGCGAGACGGACAAAGATACAAACAAACAATCGGATACATGGGTGACCCTGGGGGCTCCCGCCACCCAGAAGGGGGGGCTCTGCCAAAATGGAGAATACAGCCAGCGCACAGCAATGAGCCTAGTCAAGCTACACAGTAGAGATCAGGCCCAACCGATGAGTATTTTTCAGTTTTACCAACACATGGTATACATGCTCGTTTGGGGGGAAAAGTCTTCCTCCACAGCCACTGTTTTTCTTTTCAGCTACTAGCAGCAGCTTCTAGGCAGCTCCCTGAGACAGCCACTGGGCTAAGCCTAAAAACTTCAGCAGCGCTAGAAAGCTGATTACTTCAGCTTGAGGTGCAGTAGGTTGCTTTAGGTTTGGCTGATTAGCCAACCATGGGAGCTGCTTAGAAGCTGCTGCTTGTAGCCTAAAAGAAAAACAGTATCCACAGCCTAGAGCATGGCAACCACTGCCCAGGCAGCATTTTGGTTTTAGTTGCCCTCAATCTGCTCAGACTTAATAGGTAGAGGCTTAGTACAGCAGATCTGTGAATTTGCAAATACACACCACCCTGCATCTAGGAAACGCTAATACCAGCGGTCACTTTCGTCACCGCTATCATCAAGAATGCTGATGAGGTCTGTGGAAATGCATTCAGAGTCCTGATGGCTCATATGCTCTTGTGCCCTGGCCTCGGGCACATCCACAAAGCTGGTGTCAGGCTTTGCTGCTCCAGTCCCAAAGCTGCTATCAGGCCGTGCTTTTGCAGCCTCACAGCTACCGCCAGGATGCACTCCTGCAGCAATCTCTGCCTCCTGAACCATACCCTCCAACGTCTCCACTGTCCTCCTTGCAGCCGCTAATTCACTTTGGAGAGCTTGTAAACGTGATACATTTAAGGCATGGGATTCTGATCTCCTGATTTCAGCATTCCTAAGGGCGTCCCTATTGTTGGATGGGTTAGGCAATTCGAACAGGGTACCACTGCGAGCAGCCGTATTCTCACAAGCTTGCTTCGACGGATATGTCGAGGCCTCGCCCTTCAATGTTTCCATGGGGACTGCGCCATTTACTGGTTGCTGCGGACTGAAAATTTTGTTGAGCACTCTTCTCCTCATGCACCCAAATGAAATGAAGGCCTGCTCAATGGGTGATGAGGCTGAGATCTCAACATTGTTGCGAAGTGAGGTCAAGAGAGGGCGCTTCAGCAGCTCCAAGTCAAACAACTTGGGCAGAAGGCAAGAAGATCCAGCATGCCAAAGATTTGGCTCTGTCCCGCCTTTGCCCCCCTTTCTATTGTGGGATCTACCTTTGCTGCGTGCCGTCACTCGGGGTAACTTGGGAGTAGAACCTGATTCAAATCACAGGATGTATACCGATCAGGCCTGGGAGCAGGGCAGCATAGGGTGCAAGGGTAGCGGATGGAAGTGGAAGTACAAGGGACATTTTTGTACGGAACGGCAACTAATATAAGTGTTTGAAAAACTAATACAAACTAATATTATTAGAGTGTCACAGTAATATTAGATTTTCAAATAAATTCGAAATTCTGCTGAGACGGCTCGTCCGACTAATATTATATAATATTATTATTCATATTATTTATTTATAATATTATATAATATTATTTAACATAGCCGACCTCTACATTTTTGTAGGATGGAAATTATGATCCCACGAAAACAAGAGGGATACAATTGGAGCGAATTTTGACTGTCAAGGAAGAGGCCATGGGAGAGGCAGTGAGGCATAGCTTGTCTTTTCCACTACCAGGAGTAGCCTCTAGGCAGCTCCCCTGGCTTGCTGCCCAGCCTAATCAACAACAACACAATGCATATGGAAGGTGATGAAATTGACTGTCCAATCCTTTTGAGGCATTGTGGCTTAGCAATGAGTTTATCAGGGAATTGCCAAGAATCTACTGCTTGTAGCGGAAAAGAAAAGCTATAGAGTGAGGAGCATCGAGATGAGTCATTTCAACATTGAATGATTGCTTGTATGATTGATTTGGTAGTGGAGATGGGAAATAGAAGCAGCTAATGGTTCAACATCTTCATGTCACTGAAGGTGACAGATAAATGGATCAACATCTAAGCAGATAATGGTTCAGCACCTTTAAGTCACTGAAAGTGGCAGATATACAAGAAACTACCAGTTTGCCAACATAGGCTGACATGGCGACTCAAAACATTCTTAAAGTTCAACTTTGTCTGGGATATGTAATCCCATTGAATTGCATACCCCAGAGGAAGTCCAACTTCAAGAAAAATTTCAGTTGCCATGTGATCAAACAGCACGGTGTCAACATAAACAACTCCCACACACACCTGCTTTGATTGCATTCTCGGAGGATGGATATAGAACGTTCATCAGCTCCTTCTCCCCTAGTCCGCAACCTATAGGTGATGTAACTGGACAGGCCCCCTTCTTTGACCGGTTCCCTTGCCTCTGCTTTTTATGCGGCTCGTTCGGATGTTTTCCTGTGCCTGGTTGACATCTAGCAGGAGGCTTGGTCAGTTTGCGAGCTGGTGTGATCAGCGCTGCACTGCTATCTTGCAATCGCTTTACCCCAGGCGATATACATGGTGTGATCAGCGTTGCACTGCCATCTTGTAATTGCTTTACCCCTGGCAATGTACATGGGGCTGGTGAGGAGCGGCCTATATTTGAGGGCTTCTGACCTTGCTGCTGCCATGGAGGAGCACTCATCGATGCAAAGTCATTGTTTCCAATATCTGATGCTGATGTGACTGCAGGATGAGAATGTCCAGCACGACTGTGGCAGGTTACAGGACCTGCAAGTGCTGTGCCCATAGTACCTGCAGGTGCCGATCCCTTTTCACTAGGATCCGGACAAGGGGCTGTTGCTGAGTTGCTGGGATGCCTAGGTAGGAATGAAGAGGTATTCAATGGCATGAATTCTGTGCGCACATCTTGTGATGTGCAGGCTGCGGGAGTTGTTTGTCTGCAAAGGTGACTGTCTCCTGCCCATTGTGGTGAGTTCAGTTGCTTCAAAGCTGCTTGTATCTTCCTTCGTGGGCCTGATTTACATAAGACAAGTTTTCAGGATGTCAGTTCAAACAAATACTGTACTGCGGCCGTAAGCAGCCATCTCAAGTCTATGTTGTCCACCTTCAAGCGTGGATCAGAACAGATCATTACTGAACATCCTTATAATCAATGCATCGTTCTCAAATGAAGTCTATTCAGATTGTGGTGGAATCAGCATGGAAGACCGTAGATGCTTGCAGGATTGCCTTCTCAGCTGTAATTAAAGAAAAGGTGACAAGCAGCATGACAAGCACACAGTCAAAATGCATCAGACTGCTCCTTACCTAAGGGGATACCCAGGGCTGAGAGCATTGAGTCCTCACAACATCCTGAAAGCTTGTTGATATCACATATGCCATTGGTTGAGAGAATTTCCTCGTACTTATTCAAATTCAGATCCTGTCAAGGCATGCAGTCAAAGTTATGAAGGGAAGATTCCTCAGGGCAAAATTATTTGACGACAGGCCAGGGCTGCATAGCTCTTATTTTGCGATCAAACTCATAGTCACCTGAAGCCATTTACGAAAGTTCCTCGCGGCAGCAGTGGCATCAGCATTCGGGCCAGCAGCCCTGTGGTCTGTGTTCAAAAATTCAAGGGCATCGGAGCCCGCAGGATATCGCCGGGATATTTCATCACTAACCATGTATTCAGAATTGAGGCTCATTGCAACTCACAGGGCTAGAGAGAGCAAGCGCGCTTCACCCTCCATCTATGCGGGGCAGCGGGGCAACTGGGCACGATACGGAAGTTAGGCCGCGGTACTGGTCAGCGACAGCTGGCACTTTTTGTTTGGCAGCCACCAGCCAGTCCGGTGTCGCATCATCCATCCTCTCAATTCAGACCCAGTCGGACCCCAGGCCCGAGACGGAGTACGCCCAGCCTGCGTCAATGCCCTAAAACCCTAAACAATCCCGACCGACAAAGTTGCCCATCGTCCAATCTCGATACCTTTTGTCCACAAACGAACAACACAGTCAGAAGCTTGACAACCAATTCCAATATGCAAGCTCTTAAGATGAACCGTGCCGTCGCTGTGCAGAGGCCCTCTTCACTCGTTGGCAAGGTGAGCTGGAGCACCTGTAGCTAGCTGGTGCCCACCTCGGGTATTTCCGTCTCTTGAGATAATAATCGCTGACGAAGTGCCTTCATTCGCAGGGTCTGCCCTCCAGGCTTTTTGTCAAGCCTGTCACTAGGACTCAGCAGCGCATTACCAGGGTCTCCCAGGCTGACCCTCCTGCTCTCGTTTCCGAGCCCGTTGTTCCCTCTGTCTCCGTCCCAGTTGGTAAGCACACTCTTGCGATGTAGATGAAATAATGTTAAAGAATCGTTGAGCAGCCTCCGTATGTGGCGAACCCCTAGCTGATGGCTTGAGTGATCTCGTGTCCGGGATCCCTTGGTGCTCATGGTGCACATCGATATTTTCCAGCCTCGGACAGATGGCATTCCTTTTCTGCTGCTGACAATTTCAGCAGGCTCAAGACAGTTGTTACGTTGCTGCAAGTACCAGTCTGCGTAGCGGTTTTCGCAGTAGCTTGTGTCCTGGACGTTGACACGTCGCGTTCACGGGCACCGTCCAATTCAAGGGAAAGGGAGATGATCTGTGTGCCTCACCGCGACCCGCTCTACCACTGCTAACACCTTCGCTGTTGCCCGTAATTAGGTGGGGATCCCTGGGGGGACGAGAAGTGGAAGGGCATGAAGTGGACCGTGTTCCGGGGCAAGGCCTATGACCTTACCCCCTACATGGCCAAGCACCCTGGAGGAAAGTGGTTGCTCAACCTGGCCGTCAAGCGTGACTGCACTGCCCTCTTCGAGTCTTACCACTTGAGGCCCGAGGTTGCTGTTGCCATGGTGAGGCGCTTGCCCGAGCTCAAGGACTTCCCCATTTATGCTGTCCCCCAGTCTCCCTACCCCAACGATAGCGACATCTACAACACCATCAGGTGAGCATATAATTGCGGTCTTCTGCCAGAATTGTAGAAGCACCAAGAACGGGCGCATGTAATCTAAATTGTCTAACGAGGGTTTCCGACTATCTATCGGACCTCACTTCACTGCTGTTGCCTCGGAACTGGCTGCCAGCAAGTTAATATCCTCCGCCATTCCGTGGCTCCACAGGTCTGTTCAGAAGCCTGTGCATTGTGCATGGACAGCTAAGTGGTATTTTCAGATCATCATCCAGAAGATGACATGTGGGAGATCTTGACTTAGGTTCACCTGTCCTTCAGTTATTCCAAGTTTGGGAATAAGGCATGTTCCCCTTACAGAAACTTAAAGGACGAATTGGGTTCAGAGGTCAGATTTCGAACTTTGTCTCGGGTTGAATCTCCCGGTAACCTCAGAAGTCAAGCCAAATTTGAGAATGAAGTCTGAAGTCCAACATTTTTCTACAACCCAACTGCCAAATCATCCCCTGAATTGCCATAAAGCCTTTTCTGACTTAATTGTTTGATTACCCAGGGAGCGTGTGAAGAAGGAGGTCTTTAAGGGTACTGAAATCAAGGGTGCCCATAGGTCTGGAAGTGAGTGGGCAGCCCTTGTCATCCTGGCCTTCGGAGTCTTCGCTACCTGCCTATATGCCACCTCAACCACTGTCCTGACTGGTGCAATCCTTGGTAAGTCTGCCTGACTGAGTTGGCATATTGTGTTTCTAGCTTGGAACACTTGCTATCAGAGATACCTAGTCTGCTTGCTGTGCTAGTATTTTCCGAATGTCTGTATGAATACCCACAATCTGGATCCATTGCTCAATCTGACCATACTATTATTCCAATGCAGGCCTTGCTGGTGCTTGGATTGGACTTACTGTGCAGCACTGTGGCAACCACGGAGCCATGTCCACCAGCCCTTTTGTCAACATGGCGATGGGTCTGTGCTCCGACCTCATTGGTGGAGCTTCCCTCATGTGGAGGTACCATCATCAGGTGTCCCACCACATCCACTGCAATGACGATGGCCTGGATGAGGATGTACTGAATGCTTACCCCATCCTGAGGTTTGACCACCGCATGCCTAAGTTCTGGTACCACCAGTTCCAGCACATTTACATGGTGAGTCACTTGAGCAGCATCTGTTCACATAATTGCTGACAAAATCTCTGTGCAAATGCTAGCAGCAGTTCATGTTTGCAGCACTCAGTTTGTGCAGGATGAAGAATTTAGTCGTCCTGGTTGCTCCCTCGAAAAGTCTGGGCTGATTGAATCTACTTTTCCCTGAAAAGCCTGAGCTGACTGAGTCATTGTAGGAAGAATGAAAAATTGTTGTCCTGGGCTGATTAAGGTTTCACGACTTACATATTTCCTGTTCCCTTCCATTTGCAGTGGGTCACTTTCCCCTTCCTAGTGGTCTCCTTCCAGGCTGGTGACTTGATTGGTCTGTTCACCAACAGAACTATTGGTGCCACACTCTATGGAGCTGACAACTGGGAGAGGTTATCTCTGATCATTGGAAAAAGTTCTCCACTACAGCATCCTCTTTGGAATTCCTTTCTACTACCACGGACTCACCGCCGCTCTCGTCGCAGCGCCTCGTACCTGTTTGTCCAGGGTGTTGTCCTGGCCACCACCTTTGCCGTGTCCCACAATGTGCCTGAGTCTAAGCCCGTCCAGGCGGGACCCACCCAGGATATCTTGTACACTGAAACCCTTGAGCGTGACTGGGCTGTCCAGCAGATTCTGACCTCTGCCAACTGGGGCGGTGTTATTGGCAACTTCTTCACTGGTGGCCTGAACTTGCAGATTGAGCACCATCTGTTCCCTGCCATCAGCTTCATGCACTACCCTGCCATTGCCGCTATTGTGGAGGATGAGTGCAACAAGCGCGGTGTCCAGTACGCCAAGTACCCCACCCTCCCTGAGATTGTTGGCCGATTTGTTAGGTACATGAAAGAGGTTGGAGTTGCAGCCGAGGTCCCCCGCCCGCTCAGCAGCAACCCCCATGTGATGTCCAGGTTTTAAACAGCTTGGTTGTTGATTTGCCTTGAAGTAGATTAGGACATGTACATATAGGGTGCAGTTAGCTGCTTCCCCCTGATGTGCTGTTGGTGTGTGCTGTCCTGTCTGGCTAAGAGAGCCTCAACAGTGTTCTGGCGAGCATCAGTGGAGCAAGTAGAGAGCGCCTGAGTGGTATTTGAGTGTGTATCCCGTGTGAGCCCAGGGTGCAAGAGAAACCTTTTTCGCCTCAATTTTTAAAAGCTGTGATGGTTGATTCATTTCCTGACTGTGAATTGTTTGTTCGTTTGTCTTTCTGTACTAAGCAAGTTAAATGTTGCTTTTTTTAATCCCAACGCGTTGTAACTGGGAAGTCCTGAGGAACTACTGTCCCGAGTTAAGTGTTGCCTCGCAGAGAATCGAGTTGTATGCTGCAAGCTCGTGTTGTAGTATTATTTGAGATTGAACTAATTTAAAACAATAGTTACCTGGCTGCAGCCTGTGGAGGCTGCTTTCCGTCTCTCTAGCAAGACTTACCACTATCATTCTAGCAAGCAGTACCAAATGCAATCTCTTTATTCAGCGACAACCAGTGAACCATGGGCAGCTTCTCTCTGCCTACCATGGCTCTTTATTGCCTTCTTGTTAAGCCCTTCCCTTACTGTTGGGCAGGTCCCTTTAAACTATTTGGCCTACCCCTGGGCTGTAACATACTTACAGTAGGGAAGCTGACATTTGATTGTCAGACTGGTCACAGGTAGGTAGCCCCACATTAAAGGGAATTATCCATCCAGACAGAAGGAAAAGAAAAGAAAGCTCTAAACAGGATGCCTAAAAAACCTGAGGAGGACTGACCATCCCCTCCCTCCGAGCCATCCCCCCTTTCCCCCATTAAACAGAAATACCCATATTTTGAAAAAGTTAGATACGGATTTGGGGGGGTTTACAATATGGCGAACATAATAGCATCCTCGGATTTGCAGTGCCTGGATTGCGTGATCGCCAAAAAGCAGTTCTGCCCCCCCCACCCCCAGGTTGTCCAAACACCTAAGTCCGCCCTTTGCCGTCCCTTGGGACGGCCAGAAAAATATATAAAAATCATAACCAGCACAGACACTCCAATACGCTATTAAACACTAAACGGCACTCATGGTCTGTTAGTCATCACGATTCAGCAAAGGTCCTGCTACACTGCCCCTTGTAGTCTGTCTGGTCACTGCCACCCTAGGTCTATATGGCTGTCTTCAATGGCTCGACAAGCTTCCCCATGGACTCCTTAGCCTGTAGCTCCCACAGACCAGTTGACGCCACATCTCAATAGCTTCCCCTTCCAGTTGGCAGCCATGTTGTACTTCCAGGTGTCTTAGCACACCTGGGGCACTTGAGTTTTTGTGTGGTGTGTGGGGGACTGGGCTGAGCTTGGGGGGAAGTGAAGGGTGTGTGTGGGGGGGGCTGGGAGGGGGGGGGGGGGGGGGGGGGAGGGGGGAATTGAAATTGAAATTGGAAATTGTTACATCCGTGTAGAACCGTTACTCACAGGACGTGAAGTTAAGGACACCATAGCGTAAGCCGGAGCTAGCTATAGTCACCGAGGACCATCTCAGTAAAAAGAATTACCACCGATGCCTGAACAGCAGCCACCGTAGCCCCATCATGCCAGTGCAAGCTTAATACGGGGGTTTTTCACCCCGGTTGGGAAGCACCGACACAATGCAGCTGGTAAGACAAAACCTGAGAGGGGGGACGGTCGTGTGCTAGTCCCCGGGTATCGACCCGGGGTTGTGCTTCCATAAAGCGTCTGCACTGTAAAATACTCTGAATAGCTAGTAATGGTGTGGGAGTGGACTGTGGTCCGCCAGTTTGAGGGCACATGATCTCTGAAGTCCAAGAGTGGTCATAGAAGTTCAAAAAAGAGGTAGGAATAGTAACCAGTTGTACCAATCGGTAATAACTTCATAGTGGAACAAGGTATCCAGCCGATCGAAGGCCATTTACTAATTCAACATGCTGGGCCATGTTTGGTAATAAACTTAGTAGCATGGTTAGTATCAGAGCAGTATCCAAGCTCAAGAACCCAGAGTTCTTTATCAGACATACAGGTAGGAGAGTCTATGTCAGGTAGGACGGCAAGATCAGGTCTCATCCTCTTCCAATCCGCTAAAGTAATAGTGGAGGGGCGTAACCAGTCAGGGAGACGTTTGCCCAGGACCCCCCTGGGGAGGTCCTCTTCCTTGCCAGCGTCCATTACATTACATTACATTACATTACATGTTAAAGTCTACTTGACACCGCGAGGGTGTATGAGACTCTGTGCTTTAAACAAAAAGAAAAAGCACCCACAAAGCAAAAAACCCCATTACATCAGGGGTGTGTCGAGGACAAACAAACCAAACTCCCAACCACCGTTTTGGGTGGCGTAGGTATTAAACCCCTTAGAGCCGGACCCAGATCTCAACCACTTACAGTGGGCGGAGGTAAGAAGCTAACAAATGAGAAGTCACAAGAAGAAGAAAAAAAGGGATGATAAATTACGGTGCCACTAAGCAGTCCTGGGCTCCTGTCTTGCTCTTCTACAAGTAGAAAGATAGTCGGCTAGGTTGCTCCAAAAAAGACTTAGTGCCATTTCCATTCATAAAGGTTCTGAATGTGGAATCGCAGAATTCCACATTCCATACGGTTTAAGTTGGTATCCTCATGGACATGCCATAAATATCTGTAAACAGCTTCTGGTAGCGGAGGCGAATATCATTATAAAAAGGGCACTCAAACATATGCATTTCATCCTCAGGTTTTTGGAACCCACACATTTGACAGTGTCTCATTGAGCGAGGGATGTGTGCTCTATCCACCACCCTCATTCTTTCTGTGTTCAGCCAATGGGAACCCATTCTAAACTGTGCTATAGAACGAATCTGATCCTGCTTATGTAAGGCGGATGTAAAGGGAATCAAGCCATTCTCATCATTGCTGTTGGCTGCGAACCATTTTTGGTATCGGAGGCGTTTAAAGCCAACCCTTCTCTCATCAGGGATGTCTCTAACTGCATTGGTGTCACTTGGGTACTTAAACCTCCATGACTGAAAAACTTCAGACATAATACCTTCGACATCGACAGCCTCCAAAATGTTGATGTTTTTTACTGGATCCTAGCTTGTGGAGAGCACAACGCAAGTCATGAACCCAGCCAGTGTTGGAGTCAAAAGATTCCTCAAGAGCCATTCTAATGAGATCCTCAGGTTCTTTATGTATGGTCTTGTTCCAGAAGCGCAAAGCTTGTTTAAGCCAAGCAAAACACAACGGGGTTCTACCCAGCTCTTCCATGATAATATTAGATGTAGTAGATTGGCAAACACCCAACATTTGTTTAAGTATACCTCTATGCCATTTCTCACAAGCATGGTCATTTGAGATTAGTGTGTTGTTCAGAATAGAAGGAGCCCACACCTCACAGCCAAAATTCAGGATAGGTTGTACAAGAGAATCAAACAGGTGGGTGAGAATATCAATATTGTATATCTCCATAGTATGGCATCGCCTACGGAGCATGTGGTGTGCCTTTTGGGCCTTAGTGAGCATCCTAGAAAAAGCAGCTTTTGCACGATTGCTTGAGTCACCATCCACAAAGAGGGATCCCAAGTAGATAAAAGATAACTTTGTAGAAAGTTGTGCTCCATCATAGACAAATTTGTAATCAGGATCCATGCGGGCCTCATCACAGAAAATGCTTGTTGAAAACGACAATCTCAGTTTTCTTTATATTCACAGCCATCTTAGTAGCCTCACAGAAATCTCTCAGACAGTCAAGCATCGCTTGCATATCTGCCGGGGATTCTGGCCATTATAGCTAGGTCATCAGCATAAAGTAACAGTTGCAGAATCTTTCCCCTAGCTCCCTATCATTCTGCGAGATCCCAGGGCTCCTGTGCAAATGGCCTTGTGGATGAGTCGCACTGCCGGCGTCATGTCTCTTGATGTAGAGCCCCTTGAAAGTCCGGTGTGTGCAGCCCCGCCAGGATGTGGCCCCGCTCCGTCCTCACAGGTGTGGCAGATGGGGCATAGGGAGTTCGTGGGTGGGTGAGTACTGGTAATATAAGGAAGTTTCCAGCGGAATGCAAGTTTACGGTTCCACAGTCTACCCCAGCGGGCTTCAAGGATGTGGAATTTAGTTTTAAGCTGGATAAGGGTTGAGGTCCAAAATTTGTTACTTGCTTGAGGAAGTTGGTGGGGGGTGTTGTCAGCCCAGGTGGTTGCATAAATCCCTTTAAGAGGGTGTGACCAGGTGGCAGCTAGTGGGTAGGTTAGAGGTGATACCTTGTGTAAGGTTAGGTGCTAAAATTCTTGGGGGAATGTCTCCATGGGTGTACGAGGAGGTTGAACTGTAGGCCAGTAAACGTTGTGGCGGGGGATTTCCCCAGTGCTATCAGTACAATTAGTTGAGGTAGGGTGCTCAGCTGCCTTGCGTGCCAGAGTGTCTGCTCTGTCATTTCCAAGGATACCTGTGTGGGAACGGACTTTACAAAGGGTGGTGTGTGAGCCATGCAGGATGCGTTGAATGAGGTGTTTTTGAATTGATTGCAGTAATTCAGTATGAATGGAACGGGTTGTTGTGGTGGGGTCATAAATCATTTTTTTTATAAGTTGAAGAGAGCAGAGGCTGTCTGTATGAAGGGTAAGAGATTTGTCATAATCAATGTTGAGAAGGGCTTGGTGGATGGCTACCAGTTCTGCCCGGTTGTTAGTTTTTGGTGGCCCCTATTCCCCCAGGGTTGATGGTGTAGCTTTGTCCTGCAGCCGGGACATATACTGCAGCACCTATTTTGCTAGGGTGACCTGGTTTACCTTTTATTAGGCTACCATCTGTGTAAACCTGGAGGCCAGAGGAGGGGGTAGCAAGGTAAAAACATGGGTGGGTAATGGTAAGAGGAGAAGGAGGAGGGTGTTGGTGGAGTGGAGGTTGCCAGGGATTTTTTGGCAAGAGATTTAAGTTTCCGAGGGTAGGTGATGACAATGTCAGTGAAAGTAAGTGTGGGAGGTGGTGTGATAGTAGAGGGCTCCCAGGATGAGGAGAGGCTTTGCATGTAGTATGTCCATCGGTCAATAAAATCTGGGAGTTTAGGAAAGTAAGTCTCTTGGCTGTGAGGGTTGCATATAAGAATGAGGTGTAATTTTTAGTGGAGGGTGGGGTGTGAGATTTGCTGCCAAGCCAAATTTCAGAGGTAGTATAAAATTCAGACTGTGGTCTAGAGTCAATGTAGTGAATCCAGGAGTGATGGAGGAGAGTTTTGTAAGGGGCAGCAAGGTCGTCAGGGAGGAGCATCAGGGTGCAGGTAGGGCTGAGAGTATTTTCAGCATGGTCAGCACTGGCTAGAGCCCACCTTAGAGCTTGGTGTGCTTGTGTGGTGGAGTCGGGAATGTCCACCAGTGAGCCCCCAGTCCAGATGGTAAGAAAGGGTCTTGGTTGGAGCCAAAGAGCTGGTCAGCAGGGCTGGTAGAAGAGAAGCTGGTGAGGCTTTGGTCGTAGCTAAGAGGATTGGAGGTACGATGGTGAGTAATGCCCAGAGCAGCTGCTGCTTGGTAGAGGAAGGGAGACAGAATGTTAGTGGCAGCAGGAGCAGCTCTGTATCTGGTGAAGAGGGCAGCTAAGTCAGTGTGGTATGTTCCTCCTTGGGTCAGTTGGTTCCATTTGGTAGGGGCGGTGATTTTTAAAGTGGTCATAGTTTTGTTTAAGAGAGGTGAGCCTGTCGTAGGGAATGTGCCCAAGACAGTGACCTGTGGGGTTATAAAGATATGAAGCGTTGGTATGTGTGTGTGTGGATTGGTCATCCAAAGTAGTGAGGATGCCTGTTTGTATAATGTAGGCTGAGGGTGGTTGAATGTCCCAGTCTGGGTGCCTGTCGTGTGTGTCAATGTGCACAAGTTTGTGTACCAGATTATGATTGTCAGCATTAAATCCTGGGGAGATGGCCCATTGGCCTTGTTGCTGGAGGTTAGTGAGGTGGATGTCCTTCCTGGGATTGAGGTGTGTGGTTACCGGAGGAGTGGTTTTAAAGATGTGGGTTAATTGGTCATATGCTGGTTGTCCCACCAGTTCAACAAGGTAAGCCGCATGGTGAGATTGAGGTTTCCAATGTATGGTGGAGGTAGTGGAGGTAAGAGGTGTGCAGTGGTGGATGCTGTATCCCATGCGTGTGTAGGAGTTGATATGGGCGTTGTGCATGATGGTTGGGGCCCATTGGACGTGGACAACGGTGGTGGTGGAAAGTTTGTCGTCGCTGTAAGAGCGCTTGCCCCGCCAGCTCGTAATGTGCAGGGCTCTGTACTGAGATCCGTAAGTAAGGTGAAGCAGGCGCGCCGGTGGTGCAGGTGCGCTGCTGTCGGGGAATGTCATGGCCTCGCGGATCCTGTCAGGGTGCGAGGTGGAAGTAATTTTATATGCGCGGTAGAATTTGGAGGAGGAGGAGTGTCGGATCCAAGATTTGCACAAGTAGTGGCGTGCTGACCAGGTGGCGTCACTGTTGGGGCAGCCCCTTGCTTGGTGCGCGTGACTGCCTGCGATCTGCGTGGGCCACGCCCACCATTGGTTTCCTTCCAGGTCCCCAGTGGGGTCCGCCTCGTAGTCTGCATCAGTAACGGTGGCGTGAGGTTGGTAGCGCTGGGTGAGTGGGGTGGAGGATTCGATAGGAGCAGGGAATTTAACGTTGTCTGTCGTGTTCTGCGAAATTGCGTAGCCAGGCGCAAGTTGCCTGTGGGAAAGGGGGAGTGGGTCCGAGTGAGTTGGAGGAATGGCGGTTTGGAGGGAGGAAAGGTGTGCGGTGAGGCGGTTCAGGGATCGTTTGTGGTGTTTAGTAATTTTGTGTAAAGTAATAAGAGAGAGGTCTGTAGTACTGATAAGATGAGTTCCCATGGGGGTGACCAGGTCGTGGTATGAGTAGATGTCCAGGTCGTGGAAAGGGGTCATGAGTGAGACAGGGATTGCCTGTGGTGGAAGAGGGAGAGAGTGTATGTTAAGTTTGTCAAGAAGTTCTATGTCATTCCAAGAAATTGTTATGTCAGATTTTTTAATAATTTCCAGCTGGCGGGCTAGGGACATAAATTTAAGTTGCTTGCGGGAGAGAGAGAGAGGATCTAGAGTGGTCATGGTGGAGGTTGATTTGTCAAGAAGAGCCCTGGTGAGAATTCCCAGGTGACCTTGGTCGTTCATGGACTGGGTGAGGGCTGTTGCAGTAATCTGAGTATATTCAGTGAGTAGAGAGGGCACCCCTAGTCCTGCCTCTGTTTTGGGGAGGTGGAGTGCTCTTGTCGGAAAGGATCTAGGAAGGGAGCAGCAGAGTTTAACTGTTTTTAATACTGCTCTGTCAATGACATGAATGTCGGTTAGTGAAAAGGGAGCTACTATCATGGGGTATTTAATAGCTGCTCTGACACATTGTGAGATTATTCGTAGACATTGGGTGGGGGTTGCCCTATTTTTAGCTTTAGTGAGGATGCTCAAGCCTTTGTTGTGGATGGTTTCAATAGTAGAGTGAAGTTGAGTTTTCCAACTTAAGGTAAGTGAGATGTGAACCCCCAGGTATTTATAGGCTTGGTCTGGCGGCTGGTAGGTAGCATAGGAATTACCTAAAGGAATTTTTTCTAGCCTTTGTTTGAGAGTGTTGTTGTGAGTAGGTTGTGAGGGGTGTGATTTGTGGAGTATGCCACTAACCACACATTTAGTGGCGTTAAGAGGAATGCCCGACCAGATACTAAAAGTTTGAACTTTACCACATTGGATGCGAAGGTCCTCTGAGCTACCGGTTAGGACGGCAGTGTCGTCAGCATACCCCAAGCTGCTAGTGTGGTTTTCATCTGCTGTTGTGGAGGGTAGGGATGCTGCTCTGTATCCTCGTCCTCCAGAACGGAGCCATCTGTGTAGGGGTTCTAGAAAAATAATGAAGAGTAAGGGGGAGAGAGTGTCTCCCTGGATAGTGCCCCTAGTGATGGGGATAGGGGAGCCAGATGTATTGTTAAGGAGGATATGTGTAGTAGAGTTTGTGTAAATTCCTTTAATTGTATCTATAGTATCATGGGTATAACCCAAGCTGTGCATAATGCAGAGAAGTTTTTGGTGATCAATCATGTTGAAGGCAGAGCTAAAGTCAAAGTAGGCAGCATAAAGGTCCTGGTGGAAGAGGGCAGCATCCTCAATGTTGTGGAGAAGGGTCAAGAGTTGTCTATAGGTACTTTTGTCTTTTCTGAAACCTTCTTGGCAGGCACTAAGAATGTGATTGGATGTGATTGAGTTGAGTAGGTAGTAATAGTGTTGGTAACAAGAGAGGTCCAGAGTTTGGCTACAGCATTGTTAAGGCCTATTGGCCTGTAATTTTGGGGTAAGCAAGGATCTGATTTTTTGTAGAGCATGACTGTGTGGGAGATTTTCCAGCAGTCTGGTGTTTCTCCCAGGATCCATACTAGCTGCATGAGTTTGTGTATGGTGAGGTGCATTTCCTGTGGGAGGCACATAAGTAGTTCATTAGGTATGCCGTCTGGTCCTGTGGCTTTGTTAGTGGAGAGTTTCCTGATGCAGTCATCATAGGTGGTTGAGGAGGAGAGATAGGTGTAGGGGGAGGCAGTGGTTTGTATGGAGTTGGCTGGAGTTTCAAGGTGGTATTTGTCTGTGTGTGTTTCCCATGGAGGGGGAGTGGCATGTCGGGTATAGTCATCTAAGATGGGTGGTGTGGGAGGTGACATAAGTTTACCCATGTGTTTGGTCAAAACTTCCAGGAGACCCTGGGTACTGGTGCTAAGTGTGTTTGAGGATGCATCCAGTAGGGCAGTGGGTGTGTGTGTGTAATTTTCAGGAGAGAAAATATACCTGTGAGTTTGTCGTGCCTGTGTGCTGAGGCGGCGTCTGAATTTCTTGATGGAGGCAGTTGCTCTCTCCTCTTTGAGTGCAGCCTGCATGTGACGTAGTTCTGTAATACTTTGTTTTATATCAGCAGTTAGGGAGAGGCAGTAGTCAGGGAGGAGTAAGTTTTGTAGGTGCTGTTGTATTTTAATTTTAGTGGTAGGTGAGTATGTGCCTGCCGTATGAGGTGTGCTTCTGAGCTCCATGTATTGTTGTTGGTCAAGGTGATTGGAGGCTGTTCGAAGTGCTTTAATGTGTTTAATATGGTAGTTAAGACGTCTGTAGGTTTTAGCAGTTTGTCTGGGCAAAAAAATGCCTGGTGTGCTAGACTTAATGGGGCAGATGTCAGTCATGATGGAAAGAGCTTGGTGAAGAGTGATCATGAGATGATCTGCCATGCTGTTAAGATTTTCTGGCATGGTGGCTGTGAGTTCTTGCCTAATAGATTGGATGTGTGCAGATGTTTTATCTTCTCCCAGTAAAGTTTGTGCTATAGTCCAGGCTTTATTTATGTTGATGTGGCTGTGTTGAAATTGATGGAGAAATTTATTGAGATTACCTCTCCGGCTTTGGCCATGTCCTGTTGCTTGAGAGGGAGTTGCAGTTGGGGTGTTGGACTGTGAGGTGGTGTGTCAAGGTTGGGAGGAGGAAAGAGAGAGGAGGTAATTTGTTGTTCCAGGGTCAAGTGGTCAAGTGTGTCTCCCATTTGGTGTGTGGTTTCTGTCACCATGGTTGCAGGTGGGGGGTTGATGAGAATGATGTCATCTATCCTGCTGCTGTAGGAGGTGTTGTCTGAGTAAGTATGGGGATGTGGTGATGGTTGGATGTGAATTGAATATTTATTAAGATGCTGGTAGTGAGGCTGGTCCTCCAGGTGATGGACTGTATTGCTTCTATCAGTAAGGTAGTAAGCTGCATTCCAGTCTCCCCCTGCAATATAGTGGTGAGAGGGGTTCTGGGATATGATGTAGTGGATGTGTTCATAGATGCGGGCTCTTTTGGCAGGATCATTGCAGGGCATGTAGACACCTAGAATGTGAGTGATGTTGTTAATAGTTTGATGAGTGAGATGACCAGCTATGTCAGTGGGGATTTCATGTTTAATTAGGTGTGCAGTAAGAGTCTTTTTGATAAGTGTGATGACTCCAGCTGAGCGGGTAACAATGTTGTCTGCATTGGTAGCTTGCTTAATGGTTTTGCTGCTGTGATGAAAGTGGTAGTCAGAGAGGTCTTGTTTGATCATATTAATTATGCCTGTATTGTTGGAGGTGAGTTTTGTTTCGGTGAGAATAGCAATGTCTGGCTCATTGGTTCGAATATGGTCATAGAGTGTTTCCCAGGATGAGAAGATGCCTCTGCAATTGGAAGTGATAATGTTAGTGAGATAGAGTGCAGTTTGCTGTTGTTGAACAGGGTGTGAAGTAGTATGAGTGATTTTAATTCTTTTTGTTGGAAGGATTTTAGTGGTGGGTCTGGGGAGAGCAGGTTTCTTGGTAGGAGGTTCTGCTCCAAAGATTCTGCGTTGGCGAAACTTAGTGAAGTCAGGAAGGACGACTTTGCTGGGTATAGGAAGGGGTGTGTTGTGCATCTGGTGTGTGCAAAGGTGTGAGCGTTTTGTAGTTAAATGATTTTTCTTTGTAGGGGATGTTTTTTGTTTTGATCTGGGAGGTTCCTCATCGTCAGAGACTAAGGAAATAGTTTCTGTGGGGTCTTTTTGATTTAAAGAGGGAGGGTCTATGGGGTCTTCTTGATCTGATAAGGTGAAGTCTAAAATATCTGAGAAAGTTAGATCTGAGGAGTTGTGATCTGTGAGTTCTGCAGGCCAAGGAGAAGTTATGTGGTCCATACTGGAGGGGGAGTCAGGGTGGTTGTGAGTAGGTGTGGTGTTACTGGTAGGGGAGATCATGTCAACAGTCTCAATAGTAGGGTGGCCTGGTGTGTGGTTAATTTCTGGTTGAAAAGGGTGTGAGAGGAAGGAGGTTGATGTTTTGGTAAGAGTGTAGATGTGCCCTTGGAGTTTTATCCAATCTTGTGAGTGGAGAAGACTAGGGCCGTTGTGTTCAGAGTTCATGTCCCACCACTTACCATTAATTTGCTTAATGGTGATAGCATGTCCATATCCACAGTTGTAGTGGAGGATAAACCTTGAGCAGCTGGGAGGAAGACGAGACAAAATTTGCTGTTTTGTGCTGCCAGGCATGGTGAGTCACTTGAGCAGCATCTGTTCACATAATTGCTGACACAATCTCTGTGCAAATGCTAGCAGCAGTTCATGTTTGCAGCACTCAGTTTGTGCATGATGAAGAACTTTAGTTGTCCTGGTTGCTCCCTCGAAAAGTCTGGGCTGATTGAATCAACTTTTCCCTGAAAAGCCTGAGCTGACTGAGTCAATGTAGGAAGATGAAAAATTGTTGTCCTGGGCTGATTAAGGTTTCACGACTTACATGTTTCCTGTTCCCTTCCATTTGCAGTGGGTCACTTTCCCCTTCCTAGTGGTCTCCTTCCAGGCTGGTGACTTGATTGGTCTGTTCACCAACAGAACTATTGGTGCCACACTCTATGGAGCTGACAACTGGGAGAGGTTATCTCTGATCATTGGAAAGGTTCTCCACTACAGCATCCTCTTTGGAATTCCTTTCTACTACCACGGACTCACCGCCGCTCTCGTCGGCAGCGCCTCGTACCTGTTTGTCCAGGGGTGTTGTCCTGGCCACCACCTTTGCCGTGTCCCACAATGTGCCTGAGTCTAAGCCCGTCCAGGCGGGACCCACCCAGGATATCTTGTACACTGAAACCCTTGAGCGTGACTGGGCTGTCCAGCAGATTCTGACCTCTGCCAACTGGGGCGGTGTTATTGGCAACTTCTTCACTGGTGGCCTGAACTTGCAGATTGAGCACCATCTGTTCCCTGCCATCAGCTTCATGCACTACCCTGCCATTGCCGCTATTGTGGAGGATGAGTGCAACAAGCGCGGTGTCCAGTACGCCAAGTACCCCACCCTCCCTGAGATTGTTGGCCGATTTGTAAGGTACATGAAGGAGGTTGGAGTCGCAGCCGAGGTCCCCCGCCCGCTCAGCAGCAACCCCCATGTGATGTCCAGGTTTTAAACAGCTTGGTTGTTGATTTGCCTAGACGTAGATTAGGACATGTACATATAGGGTGCAGTTAGCTGCTTCCCCCTGATGTGCTGTTGGTGTGTGCTGTCCTGTCTGGCTAAGAGAGCCTCAACAGTGTTCTGGCGAGCATCAGTGGAGCAAGTAGAGAGCGCCTGAGTGGTATTTGAGTGTGTATCCCGTGTGAGCCCAGGGTGCAAGAGAAACCTTTTTCGCCTCAATTTTTAAAAGCTGTGATGGTTGATTCATTTCCTGACTGTGAATTGTTTGTTCGTTTGTCTTTCTGTACTAAGCAAGTTAAATGTTGCTTTTTTTAATCCCAACGCGTTGTAACTGGGAAGTCCTGAGGAACTACTGTCCCGAGTTAAGTGTTGCCTCGCAGAGAATCGAGTTGTATGCTGCAAGCTCGTGTTGTAGTATTATTTGAGATTGAACTAATTTAAAACAATAGTTTCCTGGCTGCAGCCTGTGGAGGCTGCTTTCCGTCTTTCTAGCAAGACTTACCACTATCATTCTAGCAAGCAGTACCAAATGCAATCTCTTTATTTCAGCGACAACCAGTGAACCATGGGCAGCTTCTCTCTGCCTACCATGGCTCTTTATTGCCTTCTTGTTAGGCCCTTCCCTTACTGTTGGGCAGGTCCCTTTAAACTATTTGGCCTACCCCTGGGCTGTAACATACTTACAGTAGGGAAGCTGACATTTGATTGTCAGACTGGTCACAGGTAGGTAGCCCCACATTAAAGGGAATTATCCATCCAGACAGAAGGAAAAGAAAGAAAGCTCTAAACAGGATGCCTAAAAAACCTGAGGAGGGCTGACCATCCCCTCCCTCCGAGCCATCCCCCCTTTCCCCCATTAAACAGAAATACCCATATTTTGAAAAAGTTAGATACGGATTTGGGGGGTTTACAATATGGCGAACATAATAGCATCCTCGGATTTGCGGTGCCTGGATTGCGTGATCGCCAAAAAGCAGTTCTGCCCCCCACCCCCAGGTTGTCCAAACACCTAAGTCGCCCCTTTGCCGTCCCTTGGGACGGCCAGAAAAATATATAAAAATCATAACCAGCACAGACACTCCAATACGCTATTAAAAACTAAACGGCACTCATGGTCTGTTAGTCATCACGATTCAGCAAAAGTCCTGCTACACTGCCCCTTGTAGTCTGTCTGGTCACTGCCACTCATAGGTCTATATGGCTGTCTTCAATTGCTCGACAAGCTTCCCCATGGACTCCTTGGCCTGTAGCTCCCACAGACCAGTTGACGCCACATCTCAATAGCTTCCCCTTCCAGTTGGCAGCCATGTTGTACTTCCAGGTGTACTTAGCACACCTGGGGCACTTGAGTTTTTGTGTGGGTGTGTGGGGGACTGGGCTGAGCTTGGGGGAAGTGGAAGGGTGTGTGGGGGGGGCTTGGGAGGGGGGGGGGGGGGGGGGGGGGGGGGGGGGGGGGGGGGGGGGGGGGAATTGAAATTGAAATTGAAATTGTTACATCCGTGTAGAACCGTTACTCACAGGACGTGAAGTTAAGGACACCATAGCGTAAGCCGGAGCTAGCTATAGTCACCGTAGGACCATCTCAGTAAAAAGAATTACCACCGATGCCTAAACAGCAGGCACCGTAGCCCCATCATGCCAGTGCAGCTTAATACGGGGATTTTTCACCCCGGTTGGGAAGCACCGACACAATGCAGCTGGTAAGACAAAACCTGAGAGGGGGGACGGTCTGTGTGCTAGTCCCCGGGTATCGACCCGGGGTGTGCTTCCATAAAGCGTCTGCACTGTAAAATACTCTGAAAGCTAGTAATGGTGTGGGAGTGGACTGTGTCCGCCAGTTTGAGGGCACATGATCTCTGAAGTCCAAGAGTGGTCATAGAAGTCAAAAAAGAGGTAGGAATAGTACCAGTTGTACCAACGGTAATAACTTCATAGTTATCAGCATGAATAGCGGTGCTCTCACTTGTTTTATGACTTGGTGACTACATCTGTACTCCCTTAGAACTATCGGTCCTGACAGTACTGTGTCTGCTTCCCGTAGACTGTGTCATTCTTCATGACACTGTGACGACTTCCTGTTGACTGCGTCATCGGTTCTTCTGACACGCGCTGTCTAGCCTATACCCTGATCAGGTTCCAGGCTACCGCCCCTTTCTTCCGCTGGTGTCCCTTTATGGGTCTCCAGTGCTTGTAACGTTATCCTTGTCTCCGTGTATAGATTGGTGCGTCTGTTCCGCTGCTTTAATCTACTGTCCACTCTACCGGAGTGCTTTCAAGCTGATAATAGTGAACAAGGTATCCAGCCGATCGAAGGCCATTTACTAATTCAACATGCTGGGCATGTTTGGTAATAAACTTAGTAGCATGGTTAGTATCAGAGCAGTATCCAAGCTCAAGAACCCAGAGTTCTTTATCAGACATACAGGTAGGAGAGTTTATGTCAGGTAGGACGGCAAGATCAGGTCTCATCCTCTTCCAATCCGCTAAAGTAATAGTGGAGGGGCGTAACCAGTCAGGGAGACGTTTGCCCAGGACCCCCCTGGGGAGGTCCTCTTCCTTGCCAGCGTCCATGATCATTCTGCGAGATCCCAGGGCTCCTGTGCAAATGGCCTTGTGGATGAGTCGCACTGCGGCGTCATGTCTCTTGATGTAGAGCCCCTTGAAAGTCCGGTGTGTGCAGCCCGCCAGGATGTGGCCCGCTCCGTCCTCACAGGTGTGGCAGATGGGGCATAGGGAGTTCGTGGGTGGGTGAGTACTGGTAATATTACATTACATTACATTAAATTACATTACATTACATTACATTACATGTTAAAGTCTACTTGACACCGCGAGGGTGTATGAGACTCTGTGCTTTAAACAAAAAGAAAAAGCACCCACAAAGCAAAAAACCCCATTACATCAGGGGTGTGTCGAGGACAAACAAACCAAACTCCCAACCACCGTTTTGGTGGCGTAGGTATTAAACTCCTTAGAGCAGGACCCAGATCTCAACCACTTACAGTGGCGGAGGTAAGAAGCTAACAAATGAGAAGTCTCAAGAACAAAAAAAAGGGATAATAAATTACGGTGCCACTAAGCAGTCCAGGGCTTCCTGTCTTGCTCTTCTACAAGTAGAAAGATAGTCGGCTAGGTTGCTCCAAAAAGACTTAGTGCCATTTCCATTCATAAAGGTTCTGAATGTGGAATCGCAGAATTCCACATTCCATACGGTTAAGTCGGTATCCTCATGGACATGCCTATAAATATATGTAAACAGATTCTGGTAGTGGAGGCGAATATCATTATAAAAAGGGCACTCAAACATATGCATTTCATCCTCAGTTTTTTGGAACCCACACATTTGACAGTGTCTCATTGAGCGAGGGATGTGTGCTCTATCCACCACCCTCATTCTTTCTGTGTTCAGCCAATGGGAACCCATTCTAAACTGTGCTATAGAACGAATCTGATCCTGCTTATGTAAGGCGGATGTAAAGGGAATCAAGCCATTCTCATCATTGCTGTTGGCTGCGAACCATTTTTGGTATCGGAGGCGTTTAAAGCCAACCCTTCTCTCATCAGGGATTTTTTCTAACTGCATTGGTGTCACTTGGGTACTTAAACCTCCATGACTCAAAAACTTCAGACATAATACCTTCGACATCGACAGCCTCCAAAATGTTGATGTTTTTACTGGATCCTAGCTTGTGGAGAGCACAACGCAAGTCATGAACCCAGCCAGTGTTGGAGTCAAAAGATTCCTCAAGAAGCCATTCTAATGAGATCCTCAGGTTCTTTATGTATGGTCTTGTTCCAGAAGCGCAAAGCTTGTTTAAGCCAAGCAAAACACAACGGGGTTCTACCCAGCTCTTCCATGATAATATTAGATGTAGTAGATTGGCAAACACCCAACATTTGTTTAAGTATACCTCTATGCCATTTCTCACAAGCATGGTCATTTGAGATAAGTGTGTTGTTCAGAATAGAAGGAGCCCACACCTCACAGCCAAAATTCAGGATAGGTTGTACAAGAGAATCAAACAGGTGGGTGAGAATATCAATATTGTATATCTCCATAGTATGGCATCGCCTACGAAGCATGTGGTGTGCCTTTTGGGCCTTAGCGAGCATCCTAGAAAAAGCAGCTTTTGCACGATTGCTTGAGTCACCATCCACAAAGAGGGATCCCAAGTAGATAAAAGATAACTTTGTAGAAAGTTGTGCTCCATCATAGACAAATTTGTAATCAGGATCCATGCGGGCCTCATCACAGAATTGTTTGTTGAAAACGACAATCTCAGTTTTCTTTATATTAATATAAGGAAGTTTCCAGCGGAATGCAAGTTTACGGTTCCACAGTCTACCCCAGCGGGCTTCAAGGATGTGGAATTTAGTTTTAAGCTGGATAAGGGTTGAGGTCCAAAATTTGTTACTTGCTTGAGGAAGTTGGTGGGGGGTGTTGTCAGCCCAGGTGGTTGCATAAATCCCTTTAAGAGGGTGTTGACCAAGGTGGCAGCTAGTGGGTAGGTTAGAGGTGATACCTTGTGTAAGGTTAGGTGCTAAAATTCTTGGGGGAATATCTCCCATGGGTGTACGAGGAGGTTGAACTGTAGGCCAGTAAACGTTGTGGCGGGGGATTTCCCCAGTGCTATCAGTACAATTAGTTGAGGTAGGGTGCTCAGCTGCCTTGCGTGCCAGAGTGTCTGCTCTGTCATTTCCAAGGATACCTGTGTGGGAACGGACTTTACAAAGGGTGGTGTGTGAGCCATGCAGGATGCGTTGAATGAGGTGTTTTGAATTGATTGCAGTAATTCAGTATGAATGGAACGGGTTGTTGTGGTGGGGTCATAAATCATTTTTTTTATAAGTTGAAGAGAGCAGAGGCTGTCTGTATGAAGGGTAAGAGATTTGTCATAATCAATGTTGAGAAGGGTTTGGTGGATGGCTACCAGTCTGCCCGGTTGTTAGTTTTGGTGGCCCTATTCCCCCAGGGTTGATGTGGTAGCTTTGTCCTGCAGCCGGGACATATACTGCAGCACCTATTTTTGCTAGGGTGACCTGGTTACCTTTTATTAGGCTACCATCTGTGTAAACCTGGAGGCCAGAGGAGGGGGTAGCAAGGTAAAAACATGGGTGGGTAATGGTAAGAGGAGAAGGAGGAGGGTGTGTTGGTGGAGTGGAGGTTGCCAGGGATTTTTGGCAAGAGATTTAAGTTTCCGAGGGTAGGTGATGACAATGTCAGTGAAAATAAGTGTGGGAGGTGGTGTGATAGTAGAGGCTCCCAGGATGAGGAGAGGCTTTGCATGTAGGTATGTCCATTGGTCAATAAAAATCGTGGGGAGTTTAGGAAAGTAAGTCTTTGGCTGTGAGGGTTGCATTTAAGAATGAGGTGTAATTTTTTAGTGGAGGGTGGGGGTGGGAGATTTGCTGCCAAGCCACATTTCAGAGGTAGTATAAAATTCAGACTGTGGTCTAGAGTCAATGTAGTGAATCCAGGAGTGATGGAGGAGAGTTTTGTAAGGGGCAGCAAGGTCGTCAGGAGGAGCATCAGGTGCAGGTAGGGCTGAGAGTATTTTCAGCATGGTCAGCACTGGCTAGAGCCCACCTTAGAGCCTTGTGTGCCTTTGGGTTGTTGGAGTCCCGGGAGTGTCCCCACCAGTGACCCCCAGTCCAGATGGTCAAGAAAGGGGTCTTTGGGTTGGAGCCAAAGATTGGGTTCAGCCATGCTGGTATTAAAGAGAAAGCTGGTGGGGAGGCTGTGTAGTAGCCTAGAGGATTGGAGGTACGATGACGTGAGTAAGATGCCCCCCAGAGCAGTGCAGCTTGCGTAGAGAAGGGACGACAGAATGTTATTCGCGCCCAGCAGAAAAAGCGCTCTCTGTATTGGTTGCAGAAGAGAGGCGGCCAGCTAAGTCAGCTGTTGGTAGGTCTCCTTAGACGGTCAGTTGGTATCCAGTTGGTAGGGCGGTGATTTTATTAAAGTGCGTCATAAGTTTGTTAAGAGAGGTGAGACCTGTCGTGCGGAATTGATGCCCAAGACATTGACATGTGGAGCGTTATAAAGATCATGAAGCGTTAGGTATGATGATGTCGTGTATAGATTGGTCATCCAAAGTCAGGTGAGGATGCCTGTTGTATAATGTAGCTGATGGGTGCCCGTGTGAATGATCAAGTCTGGGCTGCCTGTAGTAGTGTGTCAATGCCACTAGTTTAGTGTACCAGATAATGATTGTCAGCATAATCCTGGCCGTCAGATGCCGCCCCCCATAATTGGCCTTGTTGCTGGGAGCGTTAGTGACAAGGTGAGATGTTCCTTCATGGAGATGAGCAAGGGGTGTGAGTTACTGTGAGGATGTGGTTTAAGATTGGGATTTAATGGTCATATGCCTGGTGTCCCACAGTTCAACAAGGTAGCCGCATCGCGTGCATGATTGAAGGTTTCCAACTGATATGCGTCGGGCGAGGTGGGAGCGATAAGATGGCCGCTCCCCAGTGTGCCAGTGGCGTCTGGAATGCTGCTATCCCATGTCGTGTTGTTAGGAGTTGATATTGAGGCAGTATGATGCATGATCGTGGGCGCCGGCCCCATTGCCGCGGCGACAACGAGTGCTGTGGTGACGTGGAAAATGTTATGTCGTCGCTGTATGTAAGCAGGCCGATTTGCCCCGCCAGACTCAGTAATTGCTGCAGGGCTATGTACTGAGATCCGATAAGATAGGCTGAAGCAGCAGCCCGACTCGCCGGTCGACTGCAGGTGCGCTGCCCTGTTCGGGGAATGTCCATGACGCCCCACGCGCGGATCTGTCAGCGGTGCCGAGAGTGGAAGTAATTTTATATGCGCGCCGAGTAGATTTGGGTCGAGGAGGAGTGTCGGGATCACAAGATTGACATCAAGAGTATGGCCGTGCTGACCAGTGCGAGTCACTGTTGGCGGAAGCCCTTAGCTTCGCCCGGCAGCGTGACGGCCTTGCGTATGCGTGGAAGCCACGCACCATTGGTTTCCTCCATGGTCCCCCGTGGCCGGGGTCCGCCGCTAGTAACTGCATCAGGAACGGTTGGCGTGAGGTTGGTAGCGCCTGGGATGAGTGGGCGTGCAGGAGGATTCGTTTCGTTAGGCAGCAGGAAATTTTAACAGTTGATCTCCTGTTCGCTGTTCTGCGAAAGTGTCGTCTAGCAGGCGCACAAGTGGCCGGATGGGAAAGGGGGAACTCGCTGGCCCCGGCCGTCGAGTGAGATTGGCAGGAATGGCGGTTGGAAGGGAGAAAGGTGTGCGGCAGCGCGGTTCAGGGATAAGTCCTCCTCCACATATTGTGGGGTGTTATAGTAATTTTGTTGTAAAAGTAATTATATGAGACCGAGCGTCTGTAAGTAGTGATAAGATGAGTATCCCATGGCGTGGTGACCATTTGCGTACGTACGTATGGAGTAGAATCGATCCCATGCGTCGTGGAAAGGGCAGGGTCATGAACGTGCAGACAGGGATATAGACCTGTGGTGGAAGAGGAGAGAGTGGTATGCTTTTAAGTTGTCAGACGTTTCTATGTCATTCAAAGAAATTGTTATGTCGATTTTGAATAATTTCCAGCATGGCGGGTAGGATCATAATTTATGCCTATGATTGCGCGTGAGCGAGAGTCTACGAGAGACGGGCATACTAGAAGGTGGCATGGTGGAGGTTGATTGTCAGAAAGAGCCCTGACGTGAGAATTCACAGTGTGACTCTTGGTCGTTCATGACTGGCAGTGATGGGCTGTGCAGTAATCCTGAGTATATATCATGGTGGTTAGAGATAGAACAGAGGCTCGGCTACCTAGATCTGCCTCTGTTTTGCGAGGAGGTGCCGAAGCTGACCCTCTTGTCGCGAAAGGATCCATATGGAGTATTGCGGCGCCAGCAGAGTTTTACTGTTGTTAATACTGCTTGTCAATAGACATGAATGTCGGTTAGGAATAAGGCGAGCTCACTATCATAGGGGATATTGAATACTGCTCTAGCAAACACATGTGAAGATGATCGTAGACATTGCGAGTTGACGGGGCCGCTTGCCCTATTTTTTTTTTTTAAGGCTTTGAGTGAGATGCTCAAGCCTTTGTGAGCTTGGATGCGTTGTCAATACGTAGAGTGAAGTTGAGGATTTTCCAATCTATTTAACGGTAAGTGAGAGGCTGACATCCCCAGGTAGTTATAGGCCTTGTCTGCGCGACTGAGGTAGGCTCTAGTGACCCCATAGGAATTACCTCAAAGAGAATTTTTTCTAGCCCTTGGTTTGAGGTGTTATGTGTTAGCTGAAAGTATGGTTTTCTGTTCCGTAGCTGCAGGGGTGCGTCTGCTGAATTTGTGGAGTATTAGCCACTAACCACAACATTTAGTGGCCCGTAAGAAGGAATGCCGAAAGATACTAAAGTTTGAAACTTTACCACATTGGATGCGAAGGTCCTATGAGATAACCGCGATTTAGGACGAGCAGTGAGGTCTGCTATCAAGTCGAGAATACCCAAGTGCTAGTTTGGTTTATCATCTGCCCTGTAGTGGAGAGGGTAGGGATGCCTGCTCTTGTATCCTCGTCCTCCAGAACGGAGCCGTCTGGGTAGGGTTCTAGAAAAATAATGCAGCAGTAAGCGGGGGAGAGAGGAGAGATGTATCCATGGACATAGTGCCCCTAGTGATGGCGGATAGCGGTGAAGCCAGATGTATTGTTAAGGAGGATTATAGATGTAGTAGAGGTTGCTGTAACATTCCTTAATTTGTATCTATAAGTATCATGCGGTATAACCCAAGCTGGGCCCATAATGAGAGAAGTTTTTCGGTGTGATCAATATGTATGAAGGCCAGAGCTAAAAGTCAAGTAAGGCAGCCATAAAGCCCGTCCTGGTGGCCCAGAGGGCAGCGAATCCTCATGTTGTGAGAGAAGCGGTCAAGAAGTTGTCATAGTACTTTTGTCTTGTTGAAACCTTCTCCTGGCAGGCACTAAGATGCTGATTGGATGCTGAATTGCAGTTGAGTATGTAGTATAGTGTGCTAACAAGAGGAGGCTCACAGAGTTGCGCTACAGCATTTGTTCAAGCGCACCTATGGCTGTAATTTTGGCGGGATAAGCAAGGCATCTGAACTATTTGTAAAGTAGCAATTGCACTGCGTAGGACGGACGGATTTTTCCAGCTAGTCTGCGTGTTTTCCCAGCGCATCCATACTAAGCGTGCCATGAGTGTGTGTGGTGAGCGTTGCATTTCCATGTAGGTGAGGAAACACATAAGTAGTTACATAGGTATGCCGTCTCGGTCCTGTGGCCTTTGATTAGTGGAGAGTTTCCTGATGCAGTCATATACGCGTGGGTTGAGAGAGGATGAGATAGAGGGATAGGCGGGACGCGCACCGGGGAGTATGGGGTTATTTTTGGTTTTGTATGGGTTAAGCGCTGGAGTTATCAAGGTGGTAGTAGCTGTACTAGGGGTTGTGTTTCCCATGGAGGAGGGGAGTGGCATGTCGCAGCCGTGTTTTAGTCATCTCAGATGGTCTGTGTGAGGAAGGGCTGACATAAGTTTACACATGTGTTTGGTCAACTTACAGCGGATGGAACCCTGCCCGCGTACTGGTGTAAGCTGTGTTTTTTGCTTTGAGGATGCCCATCCAGTAGCGGGCAGTGGTGGGTGTCGTGATAATTTATTACAGGATGAGAAACTAACATTGTGAGTTTGAATACTGTGCGGTGTGCTGATGCGGCCGTCCTGAATTCTTGATGGACGGGACCAGTTGCGGCAGTGCTCTCCTCCTCTTTGAAGTGCACAGCCTGACAATGTGAGTAGTCTGCTAATACTTTGTTTATATCACAGAGCAGTTAGGAGAAGGCAGGTAGCTCAGAGGAGGAAGTAAGTTTTGTAGCGTGACGTTGTATTTAGATTTAGTGCTAGGTGAGTATGTGCTCCACTGCCGTATCGAGGTTGTGCTTCTGAGATCCATGGAATTTGTTGTTGACCGTCAAGGTGATCTGGAGTTCTGTCGAAGTGCTTAATAGTGGTTTAATATGCGTAGTTAAGACAGTCTGTAGAAATGTTTTAGCAGTTTAGTATGCCAGGCAAAAAAAATGACTGGGGTCGTGCTAGACTAATGGGGCAGATGTCAGTCATGATAGTGAAAGACGCTTGGTGAAGAGTAGATCATGCAAAGATGATCTAGCCATGCTGGTTTAAGATTTCTGGCAAGTGGTGAGCGTGATGAAAGTAGTCCTTAGACCCCTAATATGATGAGATGGTGACCAGGCATGTTTATCTTGACTCCCAGTAAAGTTGTGCTTATAGTACCTGCTTATATTTATGCTTGATGGGGATGTGTGAAATTGATGGAGAAGAAAGAAATTATTTGAGATCTACCTCTCCGCGCTTGCGCCATGTCCTGTTGCTGAGAGGGAGTTGCAGTTGAGGGTGTGTGAGATTGTGAGGCTGCGTGCTGTCAAGGTTGGGAGCGAGGAATAGGAGACCGAAAGCGAAAGAAGAGAGGGACACTACTTGATGTTAATTTGTTCGTTCCAGGGTAAAGTGGTGCAAGTGTGCTCTCCATTTGTGTGTGGTATTCTGTACACCATGGTGCAGGTGGGGGGTTGATGTGAATGATGTCATCTATACCTGCATGCCCGTAGGAGCGCTGTTCGTACTGAGTAAGTATGGGCTGACGCCTGGCTGATGGCTGGATCTGTGAATGGCAGTATTTATAGATGCTTGGTATGGAGGCTGCCGTCCCAGGTGATGGACTGATATGGCTTCTATCAGTAAGTTATAGTAAGCTAGACATTTCCAGTCTCCCCCTGCAATATAGATGCACGTGAGAGGAAGGGGAAGGGTTCTGCGATATGATGTGACTTTTAAGTGCGATGTGTTCAGAAGATGCCCGGGCTCTTTAGTGGCCCAGCAAGATCATTAGCAAGGGGCATGTAGACACCTAGAATGCCTGAGATGATGTTGTTAATAGTTTGATGGAGTTGAGGGAGATTATATGACCAGCTATGTTCTAGTAGCAGGGATTTCATGTTTAATTAGGTGTGCAGTAAGCGAGTACTTTTTGATAATTGTGTGAGACTCCAGTGCAGCGGCGTTGGGTAACAATGTTGTCTGCATTGGTAGCTTGCTTAATGCGTTTTGCTGAGGATAGCTGATGATAGAAAGTGAGACAGCAAGATCACCAGACACAAGGTCTGGTTTGATCATATAGATTATGCTGTATTGTTTGGACAGGCTGGAGATTTCGTTTCGAGTTGAGAATAGCAATGTCATAAGCACCTCAGTTGCAGTTCGAATATAGGTCATAGAGTGTTTCCCAGGATGAGAAGGAAGATGCCTCTTGCCCAATTGGACAGTGATAATGTTAGTAATGAGATATGAGTGCAGTTTGCTTGATTGTTGAACCAGGTGTTTGTAGAAGTAGTAGTAGTATGAGTGCATTTTAATTCTGTTTGTTGGAAGGGGATGTTAGTGGTGCGGTCTGGGAGAGCCAGCAGGTTTACTGGTAGAAGAGTTCTGACTCCAAAGCATTCTAGCGTTGGCGAAACTTAGTGAAAGTCAGGAATGGACGAAGTTGCTGGGCTATAGGAAGGGAGAATGTTGTGTGGACAATCTAGGTGTTGTTGTGTGCCAAAGCGGGGCTGAGCTTTGAGTTAAAATGATTTGTTTCTTGTAGGCGATGTTTTTTGTTTGATTGCGCGAGAGGTCCTCATCGGCAGAAGATAAGGAAATAAAATAGTTTCTGTGGACACATGGTCTTTGATTATTATAATGCAGCGGCGGGTATCTATAGGCCGGTCTTCGATGCCATATGATCTACGAGTGAAAGTCTAATAATAATAGAAGTTAAGGAATCTGAGGAGCTTGTGACTCTCTGTGAGTCTCTGAAGCCCAAGGAGAAGTTTCATGTGGTCCCATACTGGCAGGGGTGACAGTCAGGGATGGTTGCCTGAGTAGGTGTGGTAGTTACTGGCTCGGGGAGCAGATCATGTCAAACAGAGTCCAATAGTGATAGGGCATGCAGCTGGTGTTGTAGGTGAATTTACTGGCCGGTTAGAAAAGGGTCTTTGTGAGAGGAGGAGGTTCGAAGTGCTATTTAGGTAAGCAGTGTATGTAGATGTGCCTTGGAGTTTTATACCAATTCTTGTGAAGTTGGATGAAGAAGAAGGGCCGTTGCTAGTTCAGAGTTCTGATCCCACCACTTAAATTAATTTGCTAATGGTGATAGCATCTGTCATATCCACAGTTGTAGTAGCTGGAGGATAAACTTGAGCCAGCGGGCAGCAGGATAGACGAGACAAAATTTGCTAGTTTGTGACTGCCCAGAGCATCGTGGTCAATGCAGCCAGATACATTGTTCACATGGATTGCTGAACAATCTCTGCTGCCAAATTGCCTCAGCAGCCAGTTCATGTTTGCAGACACTCGTTGTGCATAAGATGCAAGAACTTTAGTTGTCCGGTTGCTCCTCGGAAAAGTCTGGCTGATTGAATCAAATTTTCCCGTGAAAAGCCTAGAGACCTGACTGAGTCAATGTAGGCACGATGAAAAATGTGTCCAGGCGTGCCCTGATTAAGGTTACGACTTACAGTTTCCTGTTCCCTTCCATATTGCCCCAGTGCGGTCACTTCCCCTTCCTAGTGAAGTCTCTTCCAGGCTGCGTGACTTGAATAGGTCTGTTCACAACAGAACATTGAAGTGCCACACTCCTATGGAGGATGGGTCGGCGATGCAACCTGGGAGCATGAGTTAATCTCTCCAAAATCCATTGAAAGGTTCTCCCACCTACAGCGATCCTCTTGGAATTCCCTTTCACATACCACGGACTACACCGCGCCTCTCGGGCTGCCAGGCCTCGTACCCTGTTTCGTCCAGGGTGTTGTCCATGGACCACCATCTTTGCCGAATGTCCCACAAAGTGCCTGAAGTCTTCAAGCCCGTCTCCGGCGGAGGGAACACCAGGATACTTGCCTACACTGAACCCTTGAGCGCGGACTGAGGATGTCCAGCAGGATTCATGACTCCTTGCCAACTCGCGGGCGGTGTTATTAAGCACTCTTCACTGGTGAACGCCGCTGAACTTGACAGATGAAGCACCATCTCGATTACCCTTGACTCATCAAGCCTTCATTGCCACTACCCATGCATATGCCCTATTGTGGAGGATGAGGTAGCAACAAGCGCCGCGTGTCCCAGACACGTACGCCAAGCCTACCCCACATCCCTGAGATTGTTGAGCGATTGCCTCATAGGTAAGCATGAAAGGAAGGTTGGAGTCGCCAGACCCGAGGTCCCCGCCCCCCGCCTCAGCCAGCAACCCCATGTGATGTCCAAGGGATTTTAAACAGCTATAGGTGTTAGATTTGCTAGACGCTAGATTAGGACATGTACATAATAGGGTGACAGCTTAGATGCTTTCCCCCTGAATGTGCTGTTAGGTTGTGCTGTAGCATGTCCTGTCTGGCTAAGAAGAAGCCTCAACAGTGTGTACTGGCGAGCATCAGTTGGAAGACAAGGTAGTAGAGCAGCCAGCCGCTGAAGTGGTATTTGAGTAGTGCTATCCCGTGTGAGCCCCCAGCGGTAGCAGGCCAGGAACCTTTTACCTCAAATTTTAAAAGATGCCTGCATGGTTGATTCATTCCATTGACTGTGAATTTGTTTGATTCGTTTTGTCTTTCTAGTAACTAAGCAAGTTAATGCTTCATTTTTTTAATCCCCAACGCGTATCTGTATACTGCGGAAGAAGTCCCTGCAGGAACTACGGCCCCCGAGTTAAAGTGATTTGCCTCGCAGAGATCGACTAGTTAGTTGTATGACTGCAAGCTACGTGTGTGTGTAGTTATTTGAGATTGAACTAATTTAAAACAATCGTTTCCTAGATGCCCTAGCAGTGGATGGCCCCCATCGCCCATATCCCGTACTCTCTAGACAAGAACTATACAACGATCATCTTTGCAGCTAGTAACCAATGCAACTCTTTATTTCAGCGACAACCAGTAGAACCCCCTTATAGGGAGCTCTCTCTGAAGCTTGGGAAGAGCAAGTGGAAGAGGCAAGACCGGTACGTGGCCGTGACGGGGGCTGCGGTGAGGAAGAGAGCTGGGAAGGAGGGCCGGAGGCGGGCGAGGGGGGGTGGGGGGAATTGCAATTGCCAAATATTGTGAATTGTTACACATCCGAATGTTTGCTAGTGAACCGTTCCTCACAGGAGACGTGAATGTAAGGACACCATAGACGTAAGTAAGCCGGAGAAAGCTATAGTCACAGCTAGGAACCCATTCAGCAAAAAAGAATACACGGATGCCTAAACAGCAGAGGCACTCGCTAGCCCCCCCATCATGCCAGTGAGACTTTAATACGGGCAGATTTTTAACCCGGTCTGGCGAAGCCACCGAACATACAGCATGCCAGTGGTAAACAAACCCTGAGCAGGCGCGCGGACACAGGGGTTCTGTTAGTGCGCTTAAGTAACCCCGGGTATCGACCCCGGGGTGTGCCTCCAATTAAAGAAGTCTGCCACTTCGGTAAAATACTCTGAAAAGCCCCTAGATATGCCGTCGATGTGGGGACTGAAGTGGCAATGTGTCCGCCTAGTGATGGCACATAGATCTCTGAAGCTACCAAGATGTGGTCCATAGAAGTAAAAAAAGTAGCGTAGGAATAGATACCAGTATGCTACCAACGGTGATAATAAACTTCATAGTTATCAGCCCCAATGAATAGCGAGTTTGCTCTCACTCTGATTTTATGACTTAGGTGTTGACTAATTCTGCTACTCCTTAGAATATCGCCACGTCCGGACATGTACTGCAGTTACCTGCTTCCCGTTAGACTGTGTCATCTTCATGAACACGTGTAACGACTTCCCTAGTGACCTGCCTGTCATCGGATTTTCTTCGGACACGCTGACTGTCTAGCCTTACCCTGCATCAAGAGTTCAGCCGCTTACGCCCCTCCGTTTCTTCCGCTGGTATGTCCATTTGGGCTCTACCAGGCTGCTTGTAACGCTTGATCCTTGTTCCGGGCTTAGATGGTGCTCTGCGTCATGTCCGTGCTTTATATACTGTCCACTATCCGGAGCTGCTTTCAAGCTGATAATAGTCGAAACAATGGTAATCCAGCCGACGTAAGGACCATTATACTAATTCAAACATGCTAGGGCCGACGTCTGTTGGTAATAAACTTAAGTGCCGCATGAAGTTTTTAGATATCCAGAGCAGTATCCAAGCTCAAGCACCCAGAGATTCTATTATCACGACACACAGGTAGGAGAGCTCTATGTACAGGTAGGAAGCCCACAAGAATCAGAACCGTCTCATCTCTTACCAATCCGCTTAAAGTTAAATAGTGCACGAAGAGGCGTCCCCCCGCCCCCGTAACCAAGACCGTCAGTGGAGGAGACGTCGTGCCAGGACCCCCCTAGCGCGGAGAGGCTCCTCTTCCTTGCCAGCCGCTCAATGCCTGCATTCTGCGACTGGTATCCCCAGGCGATCCTGCATTGCAAATGGACCGATGGGATGAGTCGCACTGCGGGCATCTAATGTCTCCTTGATGTGTAGAGCCCCTCTGTAAAGATCGGATCGGTCGTGTGCAGGCGCCAGGATTGTGGCCCGCTCAGTCCTCACAGGTGCTGGACAGAACTGGGGCATAGAGGAGTTCTGGAGGGGTTGATTGTGCTAGTATGGTAATAAAAGGAGGAAGTTTCCAAGCGGAATGCAAAGCCAAAAGGGTACGAGTCCACAGTACCCCAGCGGCGCTTAAGCGAGTGGTAGGAATTTAGTTTTAAGATCGGATAAGGTGTGGACGCGTTCCAAAATGGGTTAACTTGATTGAGCGAAGTTGGTGGGGGGTGTTTTGTCAGCCCAGCGTGAGTTGCCCATAAATCCCTTTAAGCAGGGTGTGACAACGGATGGATGAAGCTAGGGTAGGTTAGAGGAGTGATACTGGTTGTTGTAAGGTTAGCGTGCCTAAAATTCTTGGGACGCTTGAATATCTCCCCAGGGTACGTGTACGAGGAGAGTTGAACTGTAGGACCAGGATAAACGTTTGTTGCTTTTGGCTGGCAGAGGCGATTTCCCCACATGTTATCAGTACAAATAGTTTGAATCGGGTGGGGCTAAGCTGCCTTGCGGTATGCCCAGAGCAGTGCCTGCCATGTCATTATCCAAGGATTACCGGTTCGTGCCCAGGAACGGACTTTACAAAGGCGTGCAGTGTGTTGCTGAGCCATGCCAGGACTGCGTTGAATGATGGTGTTTTGAATTGATTGACAGTAATTCAGTTAATGGAATTGCGAACGGGTTGTTGTGGCTGGGGTCATAAATCAATTGTTTTTATAAGTATTGAAGAGAGACAGAGGCTTTATGCTTACTCGTCTGCTATGAAGAGTAAGAGATTTAGATCCATAATCAATGTTGAGAAGAGGCTTGGTGGCATGGCAAATACCAGTTGATCAGCCAGCGTTGGTGTTAAGTTATTGGAATAGGCCCCTATTCCCCAGGGTTGATGGGTGTTTTGTAGTTGTAGGCGTTGTCCTGCAGGGGCCGGCCGACATATACTGAAACACTATTGTAGCCTAAGGGTGACCTACGTACGTTTTATTAGGCCTCCACCATCTGATGCTAAACCTGGAGCCAGAGGAGAGGGGGGTAGCAAGTAAAAACATGGGTTGGGTTAAGGTAAGAGGAGGAAGAAGGAACGGATGCGCGTGGTTGGGTGCGAGTGGAGGTTGCCAGGGATTTTTGCGCAACTGAGATAAGTCCGCAGGGGTAGGTGATGGACAATGTCAGTTTGAAAGACTAAGTGTCACCGGAGTGGGTTTTGTGTGTTCGATAGTAGAGGACGCCTCCCAGGATGAGAGAGCTTTGCATTGATAGTCAATGTCCATTGAACGTTCAAAAAATCTTGGGAGTTTAGACAGTATAGTATCTAATGGCTGCTGCAGGGATTGCCATATAAGAATGAGCCCCACGTGTAATTTTTTCACGTGGAGTGCGGGGAGTAGGTGTGGCGGTGTGAGATTTGCTGCCATCCAAATTTCAGATGAGGTAGATATAAATTCAGACATGTGGTCATAGAGTCAATGTAGCGAATCCAGGGAAAAGTGAATGGCAGGAGGAGTTTGTAAGGAGGCAGCAAGGTCGCTCATGGAGAAAGGAGCATCAGGGTTTTGCACCAGCCGTAGGCATTGAAGAAGTATTTTAGCCATGGATCAGCAATGAGCTAGATGCCCACCTTAGAGCTTGCGTAGTTTGTATGACCTATGTGTGGAGTGGGAGTTCGGGATATGTCCACCAGTGATGCCCCCCCGTCCAGATGAGTTAAGAAAGGGGTGCTTGAGCTTGAGCCAAAGAGCTTGACAGTCAGCAGGGATGTAGAGAGAAGCCTGCCCGTGAGGCTCTGGTCGATAGCTAGAGAGGATGGAGGTCTACGATTCGAGAGTAAAGGTCATGGTGCTAGAGAGATGATATTTTCAAGAATGAGCCCTGGACTGATGAGAATTCCCAGATTGACCTTGCAGTACGTTCATGCGACTGGTGAGCGAGCTTTGTATGCTAGTAATCTGAGTATATTCTAGTAGAGTAGAGATGGGCCCACCCCTGTCCTGCCTCTGTTTGGGGCCGAGGTGAGAGTAGCCTCTTGTCCGCGAAAGGATACTAGGATGGCAAAGGGAAGCAGCAGAGTTTACTGTTTTAGTTTTAATATGCTCTGTCATGACATGAATGTAGGTTAGTGAAGAGGAGCTACTATCATGGAGGCTATGTAATAGCTGCCCTCTTGACACTCTGCTGGATATTCGTAGACATTGGTGAGGGGTTAGCCCTATTTTTAAGCTTTAGTGAGAGATGCCAAGCCTTTGTTGTGAGTCTGCGATTTCAATAGTAGAAGTGAAGTGAAAGATATATCCAAGTTTAGAGGTAGTGCAGATGTGAACCCCAAAGGTATTATAGGACTGGTCAGTAGCGACGGCTGCGTAGGTAAGCATAAGATATTACCTATCAAGCATGTCTAGCGCCGTGCCCCTCTCACGCGGTTTGTTTTATAGACTCTGAGGCACTACTTATGTACTCCCTTAGAACTATCGGCTCTCCTGAGGCCAGCTTCCCGTGGGACTGAGTCATCTTGAGATGACTCAGTGGCAGCTTCCTGTCACCTACGTCTCCGGTCTGATCTGTACCCTGTTAGGGTTCCTGTCTACCGCCTCCTTCACCACAGGTGCCCCTTTATGGGTCTCCTGTGTCTGTAACGTCATCCTTGTCTCCGTGTATAGATTGGTTGCGTCTGTTCCGCTGCTTTAATCTACTGTCCACTCTACCGGAGTGATTTCAAGCTGATAGGTCATTGGGCTCCTCATCACTACCACTGCTTTGATAATGCAACTTCCGCGAGGGCCTCCTGCCGGGCTTTGTGAAACTTACCAAACTTAATGGTGTTTCATGGGCTCGTGGATCCGCAGTGTCATTGTGAGCAATGGATGCGACCGAATCCTCCCAACGGGGGTGAAGGTTCCTCTAGATTGGCTAGACGACTGCGCGCCAGCGGCCTCTGCTGCCGGAGAGGAGGGTCCTTCCGCCATCAAGGAAGTAACCCCCCCCGATCAATCCTCCAACTTTACGGTTCCTTCTCTCAATGTTCGACGCCTGTCCTCTGATGTTGAGGATGTCCTGATGAAGCTGTGTTGTGTACAGACACAGATCATCCGTTGTGCATCAGACCCGCCAGCCTCATTGCGTCCCCTTCAATTATGATGAAGACTACTCTACTACTATGATGATGAGGAGGACTTGAAGAGTGCTACGAGTGCTGACTTCGGTGGCGTGTCCCCATCTGCTGCTGCCACTCGTGTCTTTGAGACTTCCGCTGTTTCACCGGGTATGAGCCTGCTGATCAGCAGATGCCTAATCGAGAGCTTTCGCCTGTGTATCAGCCTCAGCCTTCGTCGGCGCCTCCCTTTGAGCCCTGTTCCCCGGCTTACCTGGAGGTGGCTAAGCCCACTTTCTTGAAGGGCTTTGCTTCTTTTTCCTCTGCATCTGCCCCCATGGAGCGTGGCCTCCCTGGCTACCACACTCGCTCTCGCGAGGCTGCTGTTTCCTCTCGCACGCACCTCTGCTGCTGGTTGCCTCCCTGGAACCCCCTCCGCCTCCGCCGGTGGAGCTGCCTCCTGCCCTGGCCCTCCTCCTATGCTATATACGCGGTCATGCGAATTTGGGAGCATCTGCTCACTGGTGGATCTCCTCCGACTTTGAACTTGCGGGACTACCGCCTGATCAACCAGGATCGACGGATGGTGAGTCCTTGAACCGCTCTTTGTACGGTCGGATGGATATGCAGGCTACAATGGCAAATGTTAGTGTGAAGCTGAGGCATCGCCGAGTGATGGCTTTCTCTGAGCTTGGTACCAGGTGTCGTTCTTTTCTTGGTCCAGTCACTTCTGGGATTCTGTATCCCCCAGATCATGGTGTTTCCTTTGGTGGTACGAGGTGTAGTGATCACGAGAAGCTTGGTTATCAGTTTGTGCGAGTGCCTGTCCCTCTGTGTCCTGTTAGCCCAGATTTCGAGCTGCTTATGAGTGTTGCGAGGTCCATTCCTGTGATTAGGAACATAGACGACCAGCGCGCTCTTGACGCTGGTCTTGCTGCGGAGTATTTCATGGACATTCGTAGGTCCTTGGCTCCTGTCCCTTCTGCGATTGGAGCTGGGTCTAATACCCTCATTTATGGCGAGTCTCGGTTTGATCCTGCACTGTTGGGGTTCAGTGCACTGCCTCTCGAACGTCAGGAGTTCATGTGTTTAACTATGATGCTCGCGAACATGGAGGACGATATGGTCAAGGTATACCAGGACTTTGCCACCCCTCAGGATATCCTTTTGGATATCCGGAAGACGCAGTCTGATGCCCTTGCCTCTAGAGTCCCTCTCATGCGTATCGAACTTCATAATGCGCACATGGGCCCTTCTGACCGTGTGGATGATTTCTTTCGCATGGTTCGCAGTCTGTGCACTGACCTCCGCAGTGCTGGACATCCTGTCACTCAGCGCCACGCCATGGAAACCATTGTGAATGGGATCCGTTTGATCCGATTTGAATCGCTGCGGATCCAGTACGGTATGATGTTGGCTAACAGACAGGCTGTCGATTACTGGTCTTGTCTGGAGGCATATAGGTCTCTCGACATTTTGAACATTGCTCTCCCCAGGTCCGACTCCAGGCATCCTGGTTGGTCCCGGGACGCTCCCCAGGGTTCCTGCCAATTGCTGCGATTCAGCGTGGGCAGGGATCTGGTTCTCAGGGTTCCGGTTCCAACAAGCGGCGTCTGGATTGCACTTGGGGCCCATGCCTCAGCAAGACGACCCACTCGGAGGATCGCTGTTTCACGAAGCATCCGCACCTGCGTAAGACCAAGCCTGGTGCACCGGTTACCAATCCGTGCCCATGGCCTTGGCCCTTCCAGGTGTGCTTACTCCGCGGCAGCTGGCCCTCCTTGCAGGCTCAGATTGATGGGTATGCTTTGGACAAGAAATAGGAGGTACGCTCTGTCCTTTTCTCTTGCACTGCGAAATTTTCAAATGTCTGCAGCCCGAGCCTGTCTGAGGGTGTCTGGCATGTTGATTCTGGAGCTGGGATGTCAATCACAGGTGATATGTCTTTGTTCACTGTGTTTCATGCTTCTGAGACTGGGCCAGCAGTTAAATTTGGTGATGGTGTGGTTCAACGGTCTGTGGGTCAGGGTTCTATTGTGTTAGGTAGTGATTGGTTTACCAACACCAATCACTTTAACCAATGTTCTCTACATCCCACACTGTCCGGTGAACCTCATGTCAGTAAATGCTGTTGCCCATGCTCACAACTGCAAGATTCTTTTGATAGTCTTAGTTGTACTGCCACACAGGGCTCTTCTGTTCTGTGGTCTTTCCCTGCCTCCAGTGATGGTGTGTACAAGTTTGCATGTAGGCCTTGTCACACCCCTCGTGGCCGTTTGTATGGTGCTGAAGATTATCCAGCTTTTGCTCTTGATGTTGATGAGGATGGTGGAGTTGTGATCCCTACCACTCCTGAATGGTTGTGGCATAGGCGGCTGGGTCACCCTGGCTATGATGCCATGCACAACCTTGTAAGGAAGGGTTTGGTTCAGAACTTACCCCTCACTCTCCAACAGGTGCAAAGACTGTCTAAGATCCCATGTGATGCTTGTCAGAAGGCAAAGGGAAAACGTATCCCTTTTCCTAAAGAAAGCAAAACTAGGATCCGTGCCCCATTACAACGCCTTCACTTGGACATCATGGGGCCATTTAATATTAGGGGCTTGCGTGGGGAGTTTTATGTTCTGTGTCTCACTGACCAATACTCTGGCTATGCTGAGGTCTTGTGCTTGAGAACCAGGGATGAAGCTCCCTTAGCAGTTCAAACTACCATCCTCAGATGGATGACTCAGCTGCATGGATTTGTTTTTCAAGTGTCTTAGGTCTGACAGGGCTAAGGAATTTATAGTGAAGTGGTTCGAGGATTGGTTAGAATCGGTTGGTGCTGTGCATGAATTGTCCATGGCTTACACTGCTCAGCAGCATGCGACTGTGGAACGGTACAATGGGGTCCTTCAGAACGTAGCTAGGAGCATTCACTTGGAGTCTAAGCTCACTAAGTCCTTCTGGCCCTATGCCTTCCTCGCCGCGTGTTACCTACGCAACCGGCTGCCTAATCAGGGTGACAAGACTCCTTATGAGTTGTTCTTTGGGGTTCTACCTGATGTATCGTTATTGCGCGTGTTCGGGTGCCCATGCTATGTTACCTTAGTGAATGGGAAGAAGCGCAATAAGCTTGACGAAAGGGCGTTATCTGGTAGACTGGTTGGGTATTCTCTGGTGAGTAAGGGTTATTTTGTTTGGGTTCCGAAGTTGCGCCAGGTGGTAGAGAGTCGTGATGTGCTCTTCTATGAACAGTTTAGCTATAACTGTATCCCTGGGCTCTTTCCCTATGATGGATCTCAGTATTTTTCTCGCACCCCTGCCGCTATCATCGGTAAAGGGCTTGATACTACTGACAATGTCCTGGGCCCTTTACCAACCCCGATTGTTGACCGCTTTACTGGTCATGGGATGACAATGCGTCCCAGGCCAGGTAATGATGGTGCTGTATCGCGTGCGGCGGCATTGGGCCAGGGGGAGTCTGATGTTCCTTCAAGCTCTAATTTATTCGAATCTCAGGGGGTCGCCGGGCCTTCCTCTGCGCCACGTTTCGTCAGTGAAGTCGTAGGATTAGGACAGCCTCGGGTCATAGTGGAACCTAGTACAGGTCCACTGCCCACTAGTCGCCACCCCCCGTCCACCTATTCGGATAGCTCGCGGGAGTTGTTGATCACTTCACCCCCTGCTATACCTGGTGGTTTATACCGGACCAGGCATTGCGACGATGTGGCCGTCACAGATGATGTGAGTGATGACCTCGAACACTGGTCCGGGTCAGATACTGCGTATGGCTGGGGTGTTCCCAGGCTTCGACGATTTAGAGGCAAAGGAGGCCGGCCTTGTTCAACCACGCATGAGTGCTGCGCTGGGGGCTTTATTACCGGTTACTGCTGATATTGCTGATATCCCCGCTGCCCATGTACAAGTACACTGCTTGTACGTGGGGGCTTTTATTTCTACCTCTACTGAACTCTCTTATAAAGCTGCAATGTTACCTACCAACCCTGACAGAGATCTCTGGCTGCAGGCTATGAAGGATGAGATGGCCTCCCTCTATGCTCATGGCACTTGGGTCCTCACTCCACAGCCTCCTAGGCAGAGGATTCTATCTGGCAGATGGTTATTTGTCAAGAAACATGGGGCTGATGGTTCTTTGCGTTTTAAAGCTCGTTTTGTAGTTCGTGGTTTTCTGCAACGTCCTGGGCTGGACTACCATGATGTTTATGCCCCCGTCTCCTCTAAAGCAGGTCTTCGTGTGCTCCTTGCTGCCATCACTCATAGAAAAATGTTTGTGAGGCAGCTGGACATCAAGACTGCATTCTTGAATGCCAAGCTGGAACCTGGTCTGGACCTGTTCTGTTACCAGCCTGAGGGCTTTCATGAACTTGGTCCTGACAATGTTCCCCTTGTGTGCAAGCTGATTAAATCTCTTTATGGTTTGAAGCAGGCACCCAGGGCTTGGAGCAAAGATGTAAAGCAGGTTTTGGTTGCCCACGGTTTTACCATGTGCAAAGCTGAACCTGCTCTGTATTTCAGGAGGGATTCTACTGGTGGGTGGAGCTATGTCCTGACCTATGTGGATGACTTTATCTGTGCTTTTAGTGAGCTGCATAGGTATGCCTTGCTGATCAAGGCTATGGAAGCAGCTGGGTGGGAAGTCAAGGAAATGGGTGTACCTGTCCAGTTCCTTTCATTGGACATGACTTGTACACTTGATTCTGACGGCAGGTGTGTTAAGATCGACCTCTCCCAGCACTCCTACATTGTTGAGCTGGTGGAGCAGTTTGGTCTCACTGCTGCTACCAAGCCCAAGTTTTCAGTTCCCATGTCCAAGTGCACTGTCACTGATCCTCCTGGAGAACCTCTGGCCTCTAATAGCCAGTACCTCTCTCTTGTGGGGGCTTTGCTGTACCTGGCTACCTGCACAAGGCCTGATATTTCTTTTGCTGTTAGCTACCTGTCCAGGTTTTCTGCTCAACCCACTGCCCCCCTGTGGGCTGCAGCCAAGCGCTTGCTTTTGTATTTGAGAGAACATTCCCATCTGGGCCTCACTTACACTCACAGCCCTGGTTTCTCTTTTACTGTCTTTAGTGACTCATCCTTTGCTGATGATGGGTCTGACAGGAGATCTCAGACTGGCTATGCTGTGCTTGCTGGAGGCTGCCTTGTGAACTGGATGAGCAAAAAGCAACCCACTGTTGCTGTTAGCTCCAGTGAGGCTGAGTATCAGGCCCTGTCTCAGACTGCCAGGGAGGTGCAATGGTTGAAAAAGTTGAGAATTGATCTAGGGCTGCCTTGTGACCTGGTCAACATTCAGGGTGACAACTTGGGGTCCTTGAGCTGGGCCAATGACTGTCAGCTGCTCCCTCGCAACAAGCACATTGATGTCATCCATCACTATATCCAGGAGCTGGTGGAGGATGGCCAGGTGGATGTTGCCTATGTTAACACTAAGGACAACTGTGCTGACCCCTTCACCAAGCCCCTTGATCCTATGGTGTTCTGGCGTTTCATTCGCATGTTTGGAATGACTGCTTCTCCTTAAACCAATTTTTTTGGTTACATGTATTCTAGAATTTTGGTTACATGTATTCTGGAATTTTTGGTTACATTTTAGGGTTTCTTTGGTTACATTTAGAGTTTCTTTAAGTTATCATTGATTGGCATTAGGTTCCTATTCCCGGATCGGGTTTTCTATACCGTTGTTACCCGACTTTGATATTTAGTTGTCCTCTTATATCCACTTGGCAAATTTTGGTTCTTTGCCTTGCTTCATACCTTCCCTTACACCCTTCGGGTTTCATTTGAAGTTTCTCTCGATTTTTTTTTCGGAGTTCTTTGATTTTTTTTTTATAATTTGTTACATATAGTTCTATGTCACCAGTGCCATAGGTGGAGTAGTACTATTGTATGTCACCTGTGTCATAGGTGGAGTATCAGCATGTATAGCGGTGCTCTCACGCGTTTTATGACTTGGTGACTACTTATGTACTCCCTTAGAACTATCGGCTCTCCTGAGCCAGCTTCCCGTGGGACTGAGTCATCTTGAGATGACTCAGTGGCAGCTTCCTGTCACCTACGTCTCCGGTCTGATCTGTACCCTGTTAGGTTCCTGTCTACCGCCTCCTTTCACCACAGGTGCCCCTTTATGGGTCTCCTGTGTCTGTAACGTCATCCTTGTCTCCGCGTATAGATTGGTGCGTCTGTTCCGCTGCTTTAATCTACTGTCCACTCTACCGGAGTGATTTCAAGCTGATAGGTCAAAAGGAATTTTTTCTAGCCTTTGTTTGAGAGTGTTGTTGTGAGTAGGTTGTGAGGGGTGTGATTTGTGGAGTGTGCCACTAACCACACATTTAGTGGCGTTAAGAGGAATGCCCGACCAGATACTAAAAGTTTGAACTTTACCACATTGGATGCGAAGGTCCTCTGAGCTGCCGGTTAGGACGGCAGTGTCGTCAGCATACCCCAAGCTGCTAGTGTGGTTTTCATCTGCTGTTGTGGAGGGTAGGGATGCTGCTCTGTATCCTCGTCCTCCAGAACGGAGCCATCTGTGTAGGGCTTCTAGAAAAATAATGAAGAGTAAGGGGGAGAGAGTGTCTCCCTGGATAGTGCCCCTAGTGATGGGGATAGGGGAGCCAGATGTATTGTTAAGGAGGATATGTGTAGTAGAGTTTGTGTAAATTCCTTTAATTGTATCTATAGTATCATGGGTATAACCCAAGCTGTGCGTAATGCAGAGAAGTTTTTGGTGATCAATCATGTTGAAGGCAGAGCTAAAGTCAAAGTAGGCAGCATAAAGGTCCTGGTGGAAGAGGGCAGCATCCTCAATGTTGTGGAGAAGGGTCAAGAGTTGTCTATAGGTACTTTTGTCTTTTCTGAAACCTTCTTGGCAGGCACTAAGAATGTGATTGGTTTCAGAGTAGGTAGTAATAGTGTTGGTAACAAGAGAGGTCCAGAGTTTGGCTACAGCATTGTTAAGGCCTATTGGCCTGTAATTTTGGGGTAAGCAAGGATCTGATTTTTTGTAGAGCATGACTGTGTGGGAGATTTTCCAGCAGTCTGGTGTTTCTCCCAGGATCCATATTAGCTGCATGAGTTTGTGTATGTGAGGTGCATTTCCTGTGGGAGGCACATAAGTAGTTCATTAGGTATGCCGTCTGGGCCTGTGGCTTTGTTAGTGGAGAGTTTCCTGATGCAGTCATCATAGGTGGTTGAGGAGGAGAGATAGGTGTAGGGGGAGGCAGTGGTTTGTATGGAGTTGGCTGGAGTTTCAAGGTGGTATTTGTCTGTGTGTGTTTCCCATGGAGGGGGAGTGGCATGTCGGGTATAGTCATCTAAGATCATCTAAGATCATGATGGGTGGTTTAGGGGGGGGACATAAGTTTACCCATGTGTTTGGTCAAAACTTCAGGAGACCCTGGGTACTGGTGCTAAGTGTGTTTGAGGATGCATCCAGTAGGGCAGTGGGTGTGTGTGTGTAATTTTCAGGAGAGAAAATATACCTGTGAGTTTGTCGTGCCTGTGTGCTGAGGCGGCGTCTGAATTTCTTGATGGAGGCAGTTGCTCTCTCCTCTTTGAGTGCAGCCTGCATGTGACGTAGTTCTGTAATACTTTGTTTTATATCAGCAGTTAGGGAGAGGCAGTAGTCAGGGAGGAGTAAGTTTTGTAGGTGCTGTTGTATTTTAATTTTAGTGGTAGGTGAGTATGTGCCTGCCGTATGAGGTGTGCTTCTGAGCTCCATGTATTGTTGTTGGTCAAGGTGATTGGAGGCTGTTCGAAGTGCTTTAATGTGTTTAATATGGTAGTTAAGACGTCTGTAGGTTTTAGCAGTTTGTCTGGGCAAAAAAATGCCTGGTGTGCTAGACTTAATGGGGCAGATGTCAGTCATGATGGAAAGAGCTTGGTGAAGAGTGATCATGAGATGATCTGCCATGCTGTTAAGATTTTCTGGCATGGTGGCTGTGAGTTCTTGCCTAATAGATTGGATGTGTGCAGATGTTTTATCTTCTCCCAGTAAAGTTTGTGCTATAGTCCAGGCTTTATTTATGTTGATGTGGCTGTGTTGAAATTGATGGAGAAATTTATTTGAGATTGCCTCTCCGGCTTTGGCCATGTCCTGTTGCTTGAGAGGGAGTTGCAGTTGGGGTGTTGGATTGTGAGGTGGTGTGTCAAGGTTGGGAGGAGGAAAGAGAGAGGAGGTAATTTGTTGTTCCAGGGTCAAGTGGTCAAGTGTGTCTCCCATTTGGTGTGTGGTTTCTGTCACCATGGTTGCAGGTGGGGGGTTGATGAGAATGATGTCATCTATCCTGCTGCTGTAGGAGGTGTTGTCTGAGTAAGTATGGGGACGTGGTGATGGTTGGATGTGAATTGAATATTTATTAAGATGCTGGTAGTGAGGCTGGTCCTCCAGGTGATGGACTGTATTGCTTCTATCAGTAAGGTAGTAAGCTGCATTCCAGTCTCCCCCTGCAATATAGTGGTGAGAGGGGTTCTGGGATATGATGTAGTGGATGTGTTCATAGGTGCGGGCTCTTTTGGCAGGATCATTGCAGGGCATGTAGACACCTAGAATGTGAGTGATGTTGTTAATAGTTTGATGAGTGAGATGACCAGCTATGTCAGTGGGGATTTCATGTTTAATTAGGTGTGCAGTAAGAGTCTTTTTGATAAGTGTGATGACTCCAGCTGAGCGGGTAACAATGTTGTATGCATTGGTAGCTTGCTTAATGGTTTTGCTGCTGTGATGAAAGTGGTAGACAGAGAGGTCTTGTTTGATCATATTAATTATGCCTGTATTGTTGGAGGTGAGTTTTGTTTCGGTGAGAATAGCAATGTCTGGCTCATTGGTTCGAATATGGTCATAGAGTGTTTCCCAGGATGAGAAGATGCCTCTGCAGTTGGAAGTGATAATGTTAGTGAGATAGAGTGCAGTTTGCTGTTGTTGAACAGGGTGTGAAGTAGTATGAGTGATTTTAATTCTTTTTGTTGGAAGGATTTTAGTGGTGGGTCTGGGGAGAGCAGGTTTATTGGTAGGAGGTTCTGCTCCAAAGATTCTGCGTTGGCGAAACTTAGTGAAGTCAGGAAGGACGACTTTGCTGGGTATAGGAAGGGGTGTGTTGTGCATCTGGTGTGCGCAAAGGTGTGAGCGTTTTGTAGCTAAATGAATTTTCTTTGTAGGGGATGTTTTTTGTTTTGATCTGGGAGGTTCCTCATCGTCAGAGACTAAGGAAATAGTTTCTGTGGGGTCTTTTTGATTTAAAGAGGGAGGGTCTATGGGGTCTTCTTGATCTGATAAGGTGAAGTCTAAAATATCTGAGAAAGTTAGATCTGAGGAGTTGTGATCTGTGAGTTCTGCAGGCCAAGGAGAAGTTATGTGGTCCATACTGGAGGGGGAGTCAGGGTGGTTGTGAGTAGGTGTGGTGTTACTGGTAGGGGAGATCATGTCAACAGTCTCAATAGTAGGGTGGCCTGGTGTGTGGTTAATTTCTGGTTGAAAAGGGTGTGAGAGGAAGGAGGTTGATGTTTTGGTAAGAGTGTAGATGTGCCCTTGGAGTTTTATCCAATCTTGTGAGTGGAGAAGACTAGGGCCGTTGTGTTCAGAGTTCATGTCCCACCACTTACCATTAATTTGCTTAATGGTGATAGCATGTCCATATCCACAGTTGTAGTGGAGGATAAACCTTGAGCAGCTGGGAGGAAGACGAGACAAAATTTGCTGTTTTGTGCTGCCAGGCATGGTGAGTCACTTGAGCAGCATCTGTTCACATAATTGCTGACACAATCTCTGTGCAAATGCTAGCAGCAGTTCATGTTTGCAGCACTCAGTTTGTGCATGATGAAGAACTTTAGTTGTCCTGGTTGCTCCCTCGAAAAGTCTGGGCTGATTGAATCAACTTTTCCCTGAAAAGCCTGAGCTGACTGAGTCAATGTAGGACGATGAAAAATTGTTGTCCTGGGCTGATTAAGGTTTCACGACTTACATGTTTCCTGTTCCCTTCCATTTGCAGTGGGTCACTTTCCCCTTCCTAGTGGTCTCCTTCCAGGCTGGTGACTTGATTGGTCTGTTCACCAACAGAACTATTGGTGCCACACTCTATGGAGCTGACAACTGGGAGAGGTTATCTCTGATCATTGGAAAGGTTCTCCACTACAGCATCCTCTTTGGAATTCCTTTCTACTACCACGGACTCACCGCCGCTCTCGTCGGCAGCGCCTCGTACCTGTTTGTCCAGGGTGTTGTCCTGGCCACCACCTTTGCCGCGTCCCACAATGTGCCTGAGTCTAAGCCCGTCCAGGCGGGACCCACCCAGGATATCTTGTACACTGAAACCCTTGAGCGTGACTAGGCTGTCCAGCAGATTCTGACCTCTGCCAACTGGGGCGGTGTTATTGGCAACTTCTTCACTGGTGGCCTGAACTTGCAGATTGAGCACCATCTGTTCCCTGCCATCAGCTTCATGCACTACCCTGCCATTGCCGCTATTGTGGAGGATGAGTGCAACAAGCGCGGTGTCCAGTACGCCAAGTACCCCACCCTCCCTGAGATTGTTGGCCGATTTGTTAGGTACATGAAGGAGGTTGGAGTCGCAGCCGAGGTCCCCCGCCCGCTCAGCAGCAACCCCCATGTGATGTCCAGGTTTTAAACAGCTTGGTTGTTGATTTGCCTAGAAGTAGATTAGGACATGTACATATAGGGTGCAGTTAGCTGCTTCCCCCTGATGTGCTGTTGGTGTGTGCTGTCCTGTCTGGCTAAGAGAGCCTCAACAGTGTTCTGGCGAGCATCAGTGGAGCAAGTAGAGAGCGCCTGAGTGGTATTTGAGTGTGTATCCCGTGTGAGCCCAGGGTGCAAGAGAAACCTTTTTCGCCTCAATTTTTAAAAGCTGTGATGGTTGATTCATTTCCTGACTGTGAATTGTTTGTTCGTTTGTCTTTCTGTACTAAGCAAGTTAAATGTTCCTTTTTTTAATCCCAACGCGTTGTAACTGGGAAGTCCTGAGGAACTACTGTCCCGAGTTAAGTGTTGCCTCGCAGAGAATCGAGTTGTATGCTGCAAGCTCGTGTTGTAGTATTATTTGAGATTGAACTAATTTAAAACAATAGTTTCCTGGCTGCAGCCTGTGGAGGCTGCTTTCCGTCTCTCTAGCAAGACTTACCACTATCATTCTTGCAAGCAGTACCAAATGCAATCTCTTTATTTCAGCGACAACCAGTGAACCATGGGCAGCTTCTCTCTGCCTACCATGGCTCTTTATTGCCTTCTTGTTAAGCCCTTCCCTTACTGTTGGGCAGGTCCCTTTAAACTATTTGGACTACCCCTGGGCTGTAACATACTTACAGTAGGGAAGCTGACATTTGATTGTCAGACTGGTCACAGGTAGGTAGCCCCACATTAAAGGGAATTATCCATCCAGACAGAAGGAAAAGAAAGAAAGCTCTAAACAGGATGCCTAAAAAACCTGAGGAGGGCTGACCATCCCCTCCCTCCGAGCCATCCCCCCATTCCCCCATTAAACAGAAATACCCATATTTTGAAAAAGTTAGATACGGATTTGGGGGGTTTACAATATGGCGAACATAATAGCATCCTCGGATTTGCAGTGCCTGGATTGCGTGATCGCCAAAAAGCAGTTCTGCCCCCCCACCCCCAGGTTGTCCAAACACCTAAGTCGCCCTTTGCCGTCCCTTGGGACGGCCAGAAAAACATATAAAAATCATAACCAGCACAGACACTCCAATACGCTATTAAAAACTAAACGGCACTCATGGTCTGTTAGTCATCACGATTCAGCAAAAGTCCTGCTACACTGCCCCTTGTAGTCTGTCTGGTCACTGCCACTCTAGGTCTATATGGCTGTCTTCAATTGCTCGACAAGCTTCCCCATGGACTCCTTGGCCTGTAGCTCCCACAGACCAGTTGACGCCACATCTCAATAGCTTCCCCTTCCAGTTGGCAGCCATGTTGTACTTCCAGGTGTACTTAGCACACCTGGGGCACTTGAGTTTTTGTGTGGGTGTGTGGGGGACTGGGCTGAGCTTGGGGGAAGTGGAAGGGTGTGGGGGGGGGGCTGGGAGGGGGGGGGGGGGGGGGGGGGGGGGGGGAATTGAAATTGAAATTGAAATTGTTACATCCGTGTAGAACCGTTACTCACAGGACGTGAAGTTAAGGACACCATAGCGTAAGCCGGAGCTAGCTATAGTCACCGTAGGACCATCTCAGTAAAAAGAATGACCACCGATGCCTGAATAGCAGGCACCGTAGCCCCATCATGCCAGTGCAGCTTAATACGGGGGTTTTTCACCCCGGTTGGGAAGCACCGACACAATGCAGCTGGTAAGACAAAACCTGAGAGGGGGGACGGTCTGTGTGCTAGTCCCCGGGTATCGACCCGGGGTGTGCTTCCATAAAGCGTCTGCACTGTAAAATACTCTGAAAGCTAGTAATGGTGTGGGAGTGGACTGTGTCCGCCAGTTTGAGGGCACATGATCTCTGAAGTCCAAGAGTGGTCATAGAAGTCAAAAAAGAGGTAGGAATAGTACCAGTTGTACCAACGGTAATAACTTCATAGTGAACAAGGTATCCAGCCGATCGAAGGCCATTTACTAATTCAACATGTTGGGCATGTTTGGTAATAAACTTAGTAGCATGGTTAGTATCAGAGCAGTATCCAAGCTCAAGAACCCAGAGTTCTTTATCAGACATACAGGTAGGAGAGTCTATGTCAGGTAGGACGGCAAGATCAGGTCTCATCCTCTTCCAATCCGCTAAAGTAATAGTGGAGGGGCGTAACCAGTCAGGGAGACGTTTGCCCAGGACCCCCCTGGGGAGGTCCTCTTCCTTGCCAGCGTCCATGATCATTCTGCGAGATCCCAGGGCTCCTGTGCAAATGGCCTTGTGGATGAGTCGCACTGCGGCGTCATGTCTCTTGATGTAGAGCCCCTTGAAAGTCCGGTGTGTGCAGCCCGCCAGGATGTGGCCCGCTCCGTCCTCACAGGTGTGGCAGATGGGGCATAGGGAGTTCGTGGGTGGGTGAGTACTGGTAATATAAGGAAGTTTCCAGCGGAATGCAAGTTTACGGTTCCACAGTCTACCCCAGCGGGCTTTAAGGATGTGGAATTTAGTTTTATGCTGGATAAGGGTTGAGGTCCAATATTTGTTACTTGCTTGAGGAAGTTGGTGGGGGGTGTTGTCAGGCCTTCTCAAGGTACTATTAGTACACCTGCTGGTGGTAAACCTTCGCCCAAACTGAAATGGAAAGACAACTATGTCCAGATGTATGCACACACAATTAAGCGTGATCCAGACGTTAACCGATTACTTGACAATGCACTCCATAGCTCATCTATGGAAGATTCAGAGAAGGGGATTGCTAGTGCTATTGAACTAGCCATAAGCAAATGCACACCATGTCACAAACCTGTAGCTAAGCGTAAGCACGGGCCCGTGAACGCATGGTATGATGATGAATGCAATCGTGCTAGACAGGCAGCAAGCCAAGCAGAACATCAACATGGCTCTAGCTCTGACTTGGCTGGTTCTATGCACAAGGAGTACAAGAGGATTCTCAGAAGAAAGAAGAGGAAGTGGCTAGAAACACGCATGGAGAACCTTCATACGAATCTTCGGCATAATCCGAAAAGTTTTTGGAAAGACGTGCGTGAGCCTAACAAGGCCACTACGGCAGATATCACAATTCATGATTGGACTGATTATTTTGCAGACCTCTTTGATGTGCAAGTAGGTATTGATCCAAGTCTGGATGCTAGGGACTTTGTCCCTCAAGCTGATGGACCTCAGATAGAGGCCGCACCAACATGGTTATGTCAAGACTTTACCACCCAGGAGGTGTTTTCTGTTCTCCAATCCCTACGGAAAAACTCCTCCCCCGGGGTAGATGGTATCCCTGCAGAATGGTACAGATTTGCTTCCCATGAGGCCAACTCCCGATTTGTACAAGCTATGACTAACCTGTTTAATCTCATCTGGAAGACTTCTTACCCTAGCCAATGGGCTGCAGCTGCCTTGGTACCTGTACCCAAATCCAAAGGCAGTGTGTATGACAAGGACAACTATCGAGGTCTTGCGGTGAGCAACTCCATAGGAAAGATCTTCTCCCTTTGCATGCTACGTAGACTAGATGATTGGTCAGAAGAATTCAACCTCAGAGCCGCTGGCCAATATGGATTTAGAAGTGGTAGGGGTACTGCAGATGCATCATTCATTCTTAACCATATTGTAGATAAATATAGAGAAAAGAAAAAACCACTCTTTGTGGCTTTTGTTGATTTCAAGAAGGCTTATGATTGGGTCAACAGAGACTTGCTATGGGATTGCTTAGCAAGGCTAGGAGTCAAGGACCCCTATCTCAGTATTCTGAAGTCCATGTATAATCATGTTGTTTTCCAAGTTCGCCTACATGGGGACATTGGATCCTCCTTTCCATCCCTTGTAGGAGTTAAACAAGGAGACCCCCTATCCCCACTCCTATTCGGTCTGTTCATTGATAGAATTGAATCGTTCCTCCAATCCAAGCTCCCAAATGTAGGGGCTGAGCTTAGGGGAAAGATTCTGCAACTGTTACTTTATGCTGATGACCTAGCTATAATGGCAGAATCCCCGGCAGATATGCAAGCGATGCTTGACTGCCTGAGAGATTTCTGCGAGGCTACTAAGATGGCTGTGAATATAAAGAAAACTGAGATTGTCGTTTTCAACAAACAATTCTGTGATGAGGCCCGCATGGATCCTGATTACAAATTTGTCTATGATGGAGCACAACTTTCTACAAAGTTATCTTTTATCTACTTGGGATCCCTCTTTGTGGATGGTGACTCAAGCAATCGTGCAAAAGCTGCTTTTTCTAGGATGCTCACTAAGGCCCAAAAGGCACACCACATGCTTCGTAGGCGATGCCATACTATGGAGATATACAATATTGATATTCTCACCCACCTGTTTGATTCTCTTGTACAACCTATCCTGAATTTTGGCTGTGAGGTGTGGGCTCCTTCTATTCTGAACAACACACTTATCTCAAATGACCATGCTTGTGAGAAATGGCATAGAGGTATACTTAAACAAATGTTGGGTGTTTGCCAATCTACTACATCTAATATTATCATGGAAGAGCTGGGTAGAACCCCGTTGTGTTTTGCTTGGCTTAAACAAGCTTTGCGCTTCTGGAACAAGACCATACATAAAGAACCTGAGGATCTCATTAGAATGGCTCTTGAGGAATCTTTTGACTCCAACACTGGCTGGGTTCATGACTTGCGTTGTGCTCTCCACAAGCTAGGATCCAGTAAAAACATCAACATTTTGGAGGCTGTCGATGTCGAAGGTATTATGTCTGAAGTTTTTGAGTCATGGAGGTTTAAGTACCCAAGTGACACCAATGCAGTTAGAGACATCCCTGATGAGAGAAGGGTTGGCTTTAAACGCCTCCGATACCAAAAATGGTTCGCAGCCAACAGCAATGATGAGAATGGCTTGATTCCTTTTACATCCGCCTTACATAAGCAGGATCAGATTCGTTCTATAGCACAGTTTAGAATGGGTTCCCATTGGCTGAACACAGAAAGAATGAGGGTGGTGGATAGAGCACACATCCCTCGCTCAATGAGACACTGTCAAATGTGTGGGTTCCAAAAAACTGAGGATGAAATGCATATGTTTGAGTGCCCTTTTTATAATGATATTCGCCTCCGCTACCAGAATCTGTTTACAGATATTTATAGGCATGTCCATGAGGATACCGACTTAACCGTATGGAATGTGGAATTCTGCGATTCCACATTCAGAACCTTTATGAATGGAAATGGCACTAAGTCTTTTTGGAGCAACCTAGCCGACTATCTTTCTACTTGTAGAAGAGCAAGACAGGAAGCCCTGGACTGCTTAGTGGCACCGTAATTTATTATCCCTTTTTTTTCTTCTTGAGACTTCTCATTTGTTAGCTTCTTACCTCCGCCACTGTAAGTGGTTGAGATCTGGGTCCTGCTCTAAGGGGTTTAATACCTACGCCACCAAAACGGTGGTTGGGAGTTTGGTTTGTTTGTCCTCGACACACCCCTGATGTAATGGGGTTTTTTGCTTTGTGGGTGCTTTTTCTTTTTGTTTAAAGCACAGAGTCTCATACACCCTCGCGGTGTCAAGTAGACTTTAACATGTAATGTATGTATGTATGTAGCCCAGGTGGTTGCATAAATCCCTTTAAGAGGGTGTTGACCAAGGTGGCAGCTAGTGGGTAGGTTAGAGGTGATACCTTGTGTAAGGTTAGGTGCTAAAATTCTTGGGGGAATATCTCCCATGGGTGTACGAGGAGGTTGAACTGTAGGCCAGTAAACGTTGTGGCGGGGGATTTCCCCAGTGTTATCAGTACAATTAGTTGAGGTAGGGTGCTCAGCTGCCTTGCGTGCCAGAGTGTCTGCTCTGTCATTTCCAAGGATACCTGTGTGGGAACGGACTTTACAAAGGGTGGTGTGTGAGCCATGCAGGATGCGTTGAATGAGGTGTTTTTGAATTGATTGCAGTAATTCAGTATGAATGGAACGCGTCGGTATTTAGGCAGACCTTTGAAATCGTTTGAATCAACTGGTTTGAATCAATGAACCCCTATCAAGCGGTTTTCCCCTTGAATCAGGGTACCTTGAAAACAGTTTGAATCAGTGATTCAATTCAAGCAGCTTATTCATTGAATCAGACGGAAGTCAATCAAGACAATATCAAACGGAATTCAAGGTGGTCGAAGATATTGCACTTCGAAATGTAGCTAAGCTCCCATATGTAGGCTGCCGAGAGGTAGGAAGCTTTGAATCCGAGGCGGGCGAGCGCCTAGCGATAACCGGCACAAATCCGTACCTTGTAGTACATTAGTTGTGCTTTCATTGGCTAGACAAAAATCTAGGGTGGGGTGTAGGTGCTAGCAAGATGATAGCTGTAATCTCAAGTGTCACAACTGGCTATGTAACCAAGTTGAAGTCTGGCTATGTAACCAAGTTGAAGTCTGGCTACGTAACCAAGTTGAAGTCTGGCTATGTAACCAAGTTGAAGTCTGGCTATGTAACCAAGTTGAAGTTGAATGTAGGAGTTTGGAAACAGCCCAAGTAGGGTGTGTGTGCGTGTTTAAGTACTCGCACTTTGGACTACCTAAGAAGTTTAGAAACCATTATCTAGGTGTAGGATAGCCTACTGGCGTGCAGGGTCCCAACTGGTCGCCGTTCGAAAGGCACGGATCTGTAACCAGTTCTCTAAGCTCAGAACTTCCTCGTCCCTTCGAATCTGGTTATGATCTTTTGTTTTCCTGAATCTAAATAATCATATATAGGTACATGAGAAGTTTAGAAACCATTATCATAGTGGAGGATAGCCTACTGGTGTGCAGGGTCCCAACTGGTCGCTGTTCGAAAGGCGCGGATGTGTAACCAGTTCTCTAAGCTCAGAACTTCCTCGTCCCTTTGAATCTGGTTATGATCTTTTGTTTTCCAGAATCGGAATAATCATATTTGGGTACATGAGAAGTTTCGGGATCATTATCCCCCATTGTTCATCAGGTTTGATTAGCATGACCCCCATCAGGGTTGTCTAGGTCCTGCGACGCAGATCCCGCATGCACCGCAGGCGCAGGCCCCGAGAATCCGATTCAAATATGGCGACCTGCTTCTCCGCCCATGCGCGTGCGGTTACGGCGGTACTGCATGCTGTACAGTTCAAACTGGTCAGCGCAATGGGTTAGCGCTTCAACTTAGCGGCTGTGCAAGCTTTCACTGTTCACTGCGCGTCAATTGGTTCTCGACTCAGCGATATTCCTGCAGAATAGCGTACCATGCTGCCTGCTTTCCTTGAATTAACTTGGACTGATCTATTCATAGCTTCAGCCATTCCCGAATTGCTTCCTAGATCCGTCAATACCTACATGCGCGAGCACTTTGCTTCCGCGGCACTTTGCTTTGGGAATGGTTGTGCTTCAACTCAAGACTGTAGCGACCTTCTTCTCCGCCCACGCCGGCGCGTGCGGTTAAGGTACTGCATTTTTCGTTTCGTCAAGTGGTGCCTTACTTGACCAGAGTTGTGTCGCAGGCATTAAGGCAGCTGCAGCAAAATGACCTATCATGGAGCCGCAAGAGTTCCAATGCTCGAGGTGTGAAACAGGTGCGCAGTCAGATAGCGACATGCTGCCTGCTTTCCTTGAATTAACTTGGACTGAGCTTGCTTTCATAGCTTCAGCCATTCCCGAATTACTTCTGAGATCCGTCAATACCTACACGCGCGAGCACTTTGCTTCCGCGGTACTTTGCTTTGGGAATTGTTGTGCTTCAACCCAAGACTGTAGCGACCTGCTTCTCCGCCCCCGCGCGTGCAGTTAAGGTACTGCGTTTTGCGTCTCGTCAAGTGGTGCCTTACTTGACCAGAATTTGTCTCGACTTTGACTGACTTGCTTTTTCGAGTTGTTCCGCAGGCATTAAGGCAGCTGCAGCAAGTCGACCTATCGTCCAGCTCATCATGGAGCCGCAAGAGTTCCAATGCTCGAGGTGCAAAACAGGTGCGCATTCAGATAGCGAATTTGGTTTGAACCATGGCTGCTATTTGAAAGTCGGAAGAATGCGCATTGCTGCCAATGTATCTCAACTAACGCTCACCAACGAACATTTGTCTGCAGGTCTCACTCTTGCGACTGGTCTCGCGTCAGAACGCCTGGATGCTGATGACCTTGAGGCTGAAGACGATGTCGTTGATGAACAAGAAGCACAGCATGCTGGAGTTTCGTCAATTCGTACCTGAGGAACTACTTCGTGGCCAACTGCACTTCCTTAGTAGCATATATATCTAGCTCTTCAATCACTAATTACTATCATGTTTAACTATCTAAGGATTCATTCATTATGGTGCTTTCAATTTCTGTAACAAAGATCGAAGAGTCCTGCTGTCCAAATATGCGCCCTCAGTCTTCAGTGCTTGCATTGCTTTACGAAAAAACAGATCTATTTGAACATCATTTGAGTCATGTTTGAAACAACCAACCTTGTTTCAAACCTTTTTCAAGGGGCACGTTGATGACGGCTTGATTAAGATCTATTTGAACATGGTTTGAGTCATGTTTGAAACAACCAACCTTGTTTCAAACCTTTTTCAAGGGGCACGTTGATGACGGCTTGATTAAGATCTATTTGAACATGGTTTGAGTCATGTTTGAAACAACCAACCTTGTTTCAAACGGATCTCAATCGGTAGGTTTGATGGCCGACTGATTCAAACAGGAAACAAAGATCGATTGAATCAAGGTTATCTCCGAATGAATCAAACGAACAATTCAAACAGGATTTTCTTTGTTTCAAACGACCCTCAAAGAAGTACTAAATACCGACGCGGGTTGTTGTGGTGGGGTCATAAATCTTTTTTTTTATAAGTTGAAGAGAGCAGAGGCTGTCTGTATGAAGGGTAAGAGATTTGTCATAATCAATGTTGAGAAGGGCTTGGTGGATGGCTACCAGTTCTGCCCGGTTGTTAGTTTTGGTGGCCCCTATTCCCCCAGGGTTGATGGTGTAGCTTTGTCCTGCAGCCGGGACATATACTGCAGCACCTATTTTGCTAGGGTGACCTGGTTTACCTTTTATTAGGCTACCATCTGTGTAGACCTGGAGGCCAGAGGAGGGGGTAGCAAGGTAAAAACATGGGTGGTGTCAGCATGAATTGCGGTGCTCTCAAGCGTTTTATGACTTGGTGACTACTTATGTACTCCCTTAGAACTATCGGCCCTGATAGCTTCCCATAGTGATAGCTTCCCGTAGAACTGAGTCATCCTTTAGTGACTCAGTGTCAGCTTCCTATTGACTGCCTGTCTCTCTGTGTCTTATCGGTCTCTCCCTGACATGTCCTGTGTTAAACGGTGTCAGGGTGACAAGATCCGGGCTTAGGGTCTATTCAGGTTACAGGCATCCACTTCGCCCACCGCTGGTGTCCTTTAGTGTACGTCCTTGCTTGTAACGTTATTCTCGTCTCTGTGTATAGATTGGCGCGTCTGTCTCCGCTGCATACATCTCTGTCCACTCTTAGAAGTGCTTAATAGCTGATAGGTTCTGGGCTTCATCTCGATCTACCACTGCTTTATAATGCAACTTCCGCGTGGGCCTCCTGCCGGCTTCGAAAAGCTAACCCCACAGAATGGTTTGTCTTGGTCGCGCGGTATGGAGAGCGTCATTGTATCCAATGGCTGCGACCGCATTCTTCCGTTCAAGACTCGTGTTCCCACTGATTGGCTTGATGATTGCGCGCCAGCGGCCTCTGCTGCCTTAGATGAGTCTCCTTCCGCCATCATGGAAGACATCCCCCCCTACCAAACCTCCATTTCTCTCCCTCCTTCTCCTCTTGTCTAACGCCTCCTTCCTGAGGTAGAGGATATTCTGATGCGTCTATGCTGCGTCTCGACTCAGATCATCAAATACAAGTCTTCTCCTCCGCCTCCTGATGCCCGTTTTGAGTATGACAATGCTGATCTGGCTCGCCATAAGCATGAAGATGGCTACTACACTGAGGATGACGATGACGACGAAGAGGAAGACCTACAGAGTGCGCGGAGTGGTGACTTCGGTGGAGTCACACCTTCCACTGCCACTCGTGTTTTTGAGTCTCCGGTGTTTGAGCACCAGTCGGCTCCTCCTCCTCCTCCTCCTCCTCCTGTCTACAAGCCTCCGACTGCTCCTCCGCATCCACCTGCGGTACCTGAGTTGGCTATGCCGACTTTTCTGAGAAGCTCGTCACTTGGTCCTTTGATTCCTCCCCTCCCCTTTGTTCGCAACCCTTCTGAGCCATTGTACCTCCTAGGCCAGATTTTGAGCTACTCGTAAATGTTGCGAGTTCTTTGGATGAGATTGAGAACCTTGATGACCAGCGTGCATATGATGCTGGCATCGCTGCCGAGTACTTTCTGTCGGTTCGCGCTATGTATGATGCCACGCCGTTTTCGCCTGTTGCCTGACCACCTGCCTCTCCTAGTCAGACTCGTGTAGATCCTGCACTGTTAGGATTTAGTACCCTGCCCCTTGCACGCCAGGAGTTCATGTGTCTCACCATGATGCTCGCGCACATGACGGAACCGATGGTACAGGTGTATCAGGATTCTGCTACACCTCGTGATATCTTACTGCATATCAAGAGGCAGCATTCTGATGCCCTTGCTGCTCGGGTTCCCCTCATGCTTGTTGAGCTTCGTAGTGTGACCATGAACAACTCTGAACCCGTGGATGTGTTCTTTCGCAGGGTGCGGCAGTTGTGCACTGATCTTCGCAGTGCGGGATACCCGCAGCCGCAGCGTCACGCGATGCACACTATAATCAATGGCATCACTCACCCTCGATTCGATTCGCTGCGCCTCCAGTTTGGCTTTGAGTTGTACCAGAACAAGACCGTAGACTACTGGTCTTGTCTTGATGCTTATAGATCGTTAGATTTCTTAAATGTGTCTCTCCCCAGGTCTGATCCAAGGCATCCTGGCTGGTCCCGCGACCCTCCCCAGATCCCTGCTAATGCTGCTTTCCAGCGGGGCAAGGGATCTGGTTCTCAGAGTTCCGGGGGCACCAAGAGGCGCTTGGATTGCACTTGGGGACCCTGTCGTTCGAAAACGAGCCACTCGGAAGACCGCTGCTTTACAAAGTATCCGGAACTCAGAAAGGCCAAGGGACGTGCACCTGGTTCTGAACCGGTGCACGTAGCTTTGGCCCTTCCAGGGTCGCTTACACGTAAGCAGCTGTCGTCCTTGCAGGCTCAGATCGATGGGTACGCCATTTCAAAGAACTAGGAGGTAAGCTCTGTCCTATTTTCTTGCACGACTAAGTTCTCAAACATTTGCAGCCCAAGTCTTTCTGAAGGTATCTGGCATGTGGACTCGGGAGCTGGGATGTCAATCACAGGTGATAGGTCGTTGTTCACTGTGTTTGAATCCTCTGCTGTTGGGCCTGCAGTTCGATTTGCTGATGGGGTGATTCAACGGTCAGAGGGTATGGGGTCCATTGTGTTATGTAGTGATTGGTTACCAACATCAATCACCTTAACCACTGTTCTATACATACCCCACTGTCCAGTAAATCTCCTGTCCGTACATGCTGTAGCTCATTCCCTCCACTGCAAGATTGCTTTTGATAGTATTAGTTGTACTGCCACTCAGGGCTCTTCTGTGCTCTGGTCCTTTCCTGCTTCCAGTGATGGTGTGTATAAGTTTGCATGTAGGCCTTGTCACACCTCCAGTCGTTGTTTGAGGGTTGCTGAATATTATCCAGCTTTTGCACTTGATGTTGATGAGGACGGTGGAGTTATTATCCCTACCACTCCTGCATGGTTGTGGCATAGGCGACTGGGTCATCCCGGTTATGATGCCTTGCACAACCTTGTCAAGCGTGGTATGGTTAAGAACTTACCCCTCAGCCTTCATCAAGTACAAAAGATGGGTAAATCCCATGTGATGCTTGTCAAAAGGCTAAGGGAAAGCGTCTCCCTTTTCCTAAAGAAAGCATGACTGAGGTCCTTGCACCCCTCCAACGCCTTCACTTGGATATCATGGGACCGGTTCATATTAGGGGTCTTCGTGGGGAGTTTTATATCTTGTGCCTTGTAGACCAATTCTCTGGCTATGCTGAGGTATTGTGCTTGAGGACCAAGGATGAAGCTCCCTTAGCAGTCCAGACTATCATCCTCAGATGGTCAAATCAGCTGCAGGGGTTTGCCTTTAAGTGTCTGAGATCTGACAGGGCTAAAGAGTTTATAGGTAAATGGTTCGAGGATTGGTTAGAATCGGTTGGGGCAGTACATGAGTTGTCTTTGGCATACACTGCACAGCAGAATGCAACTGTGGAAAGGTATAATGGGGTCCTTCAAAATATAGCTAGGAGTATCCACTTGGAGTCTAAGCTTACTAAGTCCTTTTGGCCCTATGCCTTCCTGGCTGCTTGTTACCTTAGAAACCGTCTGCCTAACCAGGGACGCAAGACACCCTTTGAGTTGTTTTATGGGGTGAAACCTGATGTGTCGTTATTACGTGTGTTTGGATGCCCCTGCTATGTTACTCTAGTCAATGGGAAGAAACGTAATAAGCTAGACGAAAGGGCGTTATCTGGTAGACTGGTTGGGTATTCTCTGGTGAGTAAGGGTTATTTTGTTCGGGTTCCTAAGTTGCGCCAGGTAGTAGAGAGTCGTGATGTACTCTTCTATGAGCAGTTTGATCATAACTGCATTCCTGGGCTAACTCCCTATGATGGGTCGCCATATGTCTCTAGCATCCCTGCCGCCATCAACGGACACATGCCTGAGGTTGCGGTTGATTCCCTAGACCCTTTGTCTTCCCCAATTGTTGACCACTGTCCTGGCCATAGGATGACTCTGCGACCTAGGTCGGGGGCCAGTGGTACTGTTTTGCGTGAGAACACACTGGGCGGGCGAGTTTCTGCGGCTCCTACGGACAAAATCTTAGCCGAATCTCAGGGGGTCGCCAGGCCCTCCTCTGCGTCACATTCCGTCGGTGAAGTCGTTGGATTTACACCAACTCAGACCATAGTGGATCCTTTGTTAGATCCATTGCCTACTACTAGTCATCATACTCCCATCATCACTGATAGCTCGATGGAGTTGGTGAACGCTTCACCTCCTGCCGTCTCTGATAGATTACTCAGGAGTCCGGGTGATGATGTAGCCGTTGCAGATGATGCAAGTGATGATCTTGAACCGTGGTCAGGCTCCGATACTGCGTATGGCTGGGGTGTTCCGGTCGACCCAGGCTTCGTTGATTTAGAGGCAAAGAAGGCCGGCCCTGTTCAACCAGGCAGTAGTTCTGCACTGGGGGCTTTACTAATGGTTCCTGCTGATACTGCTGATACCCCCGCTGCCCATGTACAAGTAAACTGCTTGTACGTGGGAGCATCTGTTGCATCCACCACTGAACTGACCTACAAAGCTGCCATGTTGCATACCAACCCTGACAGGGATCAATGGCTTCTTGCCATGAAGGATGAGATGGCTTCCCTTCATGCCCATGGTACATGGGTTCTCACTCCACAGCCTCGTAAGCAGAAGATCCTGTCTGGCAGGTGGTTATTTGTGAAGAAGATTGGTGTTGATGGTACTATACGCTTCAAGGCACGTTTTGTGGTCCGTGGTTTTCTGCAGCGTCCTGGGCTGGATTTTCATGATGTATATGCCCCTGTCTCCTCCAAAGCAGGTCGTAGGGTGCTCCTGGCTGCCATCACTCATAGGAAGATGTCTGTTCGGCAGCTAGACATCAAGACTGCATTCCTAAATGCCAAGCTGGAGCCTGGTCTGGACCTGTACTGCCACCAGCCTGAGGGCTTTAGGCACCTTGGTCCTAACGGTGTTCCACTTGTCTGCAAACTGATCAAGTCCCTTTATGGATTGAAGCAGGCACCCAGAGCTTGGAGTAGGGATGTCAAGCGGGTTCTGGTTGCTCATGGCTTTACTATGTGCAAGGCAGAACCTGCTCTGTACTTTAGGAAGGATTCTGATGGTGGGTGGAGCTATGTCCTGACCTATGTTGATGACTTTATCTGTGCTTTTAGTGAGCTGGATAGGTATGTGTTGCTGATCCAGGCAATGGAAGCAGCTGGCTGGGAGGTCAAAGAGATGGGTGTTCCAATTCAGTTCCTCTCTTTGGACATGGATGTTACCCTTGACTCTGAAGGCAGGTGTGTTCAGATCAATCTCTCTCAGCACACCTACATTGTTGATCTGGTGGAGCAGTTTGGTCTTACTGCTGCTGCCCCACCCAAGTTTGCTGCTCCCATGGCCAAATCCACTGTTTCTGACGCCTTTGGAGTCCCTGCCGTCTAATAGCCAGTACCTCTCTCTTGTAGGTGCTTTGCTATACCTGGCCACTTGCACCAGGCCTGATATTTCCTTTGCTGTTAGCTATTTATCCAGGTTCTCTGCTCACCCTACAGTCCCTCTCTGGGGGGCTGCCAAACGGTTACTCTTGTATTTGAGAACACATTCTCACCTGGGTCTCACTTACACCCACAGCCCTGATTTCACTTTTACTGTCTTTAGTGACTCATCTTATGCTGATGATGGGTCTGACAGGAGATCTCAGACTGGCTTTGCAGTTCTAGCTGGTGGGTGCATTGTTAACTGGATGAGCAAGCGACAGCCTACTGTTGCTATTAGCTCTAGTGAGGCTGAGTATCAGGCCCTGTCCCAGGCTGCCAGGGAGGTCCAATGGTTGAAGAAATTGAGGGTGGATCTGGGTCTGCCTTGTGCTTTGGTTACAATTCAGGGTGACAACTTAGGTTCCCTGAGTTGGGCCACTGACTGGCAGCTTCTGCCTCGCAGCAAGCACATTGATGTTATTCATCACTACATCAAGGAGCTGGTGGAGGATGGCCAACTGGCTGTTGCCTATGTTAACTCTGTGGATAACTGTGCTGACCCCTTCACCAAGCCCCTTGATCCTGCTGTGTTCTGGCGGATTGTCCGTATGCTTGGAATGACCGCTACTTCTTAGGGTCATTTTTTAGTTTTTTGGTTACATACGTTTCTTGTTTTTTGGTTATCATTGTATGGCATTAGGTTCCTATTCCCGGATCGGGTTTTCTATACCGTTGTTACCCGTCATTGATATTCGGTTATCCTCTTTTCTCCCTTGGCACTCTTTGGTATTTTGCCTTGGTCCATTCCTTCATTTACACCCTTTGGGTTACATTTGAAGTTCTCTCGTTTTTTCGGAGTTCTTTTTTTTTTTTTTTTTTTAAATCTGTTACATATAGTTCTATGTCCCCAGTGCCATAGGTGGAGTAGTAGTATTGTATGTCACCTGTGTCATAGGTGGAGTGTCAGCATGAATTGCGGTGCTCTCAAGCGTTTTATGACTTGGTGACTACTTATGTACTCCCTTAGAACTATCGGCCCTGATAGCTTCCCATAGTGATAGCTTCCCGTAGAACTGAGTCATCCTTTAGTGACTCAGTGTCAGCTTCCTATTGACTGCCTGTCTCTCTGTGTCTTATCGTTCTCTCCCTGACATGTCCTGTGTTAAACGGTGTCAGGGTGACAAGATCCGGGCTTAGGGTCTATTCAGGTTACAGGCATCCACTTCGCCCACCGCTGGTGACCTTTAGTGTACGTCCTTGCTTGTAACGTTATTCTCGTCTCTGTGTATAGATTGGCGCGTCTGTCTCCGCTGCATACATCTCTGTCCACTCTTAGAAGTGCTTAATAGCTGATAGGTGGGTAATGGTAAGAGGAGAAGGAGGAGGGTGTTGGTGGAGTGGAGGTTGCCAGGGATTTTTGGCAAGAGATTTAAGTTTCCGAGGGTAGGTGATGACAATGTCAGTGAAAGTAAGTGTGGGAGGTGGTGTGATAGTAGAGGGCTCCCAGGATGAGGAGAGGCTTTGCATGTAGTATGTACATTGGTCAATAAAATCTGGGAGTTTAGGAAAGTAAGTCTCTTGGCTGTGAGGGTTGCATATAAGAATGAGGTGTAATTTTTTAGTGGAGGGTGGGGTGTGAGATTTGCTGCCAAGCCAAATTTCAGAGGTAGTATAAAATTCAGACTGTGGTCTAGAGTCAATGTAGTGAATCCAGGAGTGATGGAGGAGAGTTTTGTAAGGGGCAGCAAGGTCGTCAGGGAGGAGCATCAGGGTGCAGGTAGGGCTGAGAGTATTTTCAGCATGGTCAGCACTGGCTAGAGCCCACCTTAGAGCTTGGTGTGCTTGTGTGGTGGAGTCGGGAATGTCCACCAGTGAGCCCCCAGTCCAGATGGTAAGAAAGGGGTCTTGGTTGGAGCCAAAGAGCTGGTCAGCAGGGCTGGTAGAAGAGAAGCTGGTGAGGCTTTGTTCGTAGCTAAGAGGATAGGAGGTACGATGGTGAGTAATGCCCAGAGCAGCTGCTGCTTGGTAGAGGAAGGGAGACAGAATGTAAGTGGCAGCAGGAGCAGCTCTGTATCTGGTGAAGAGGGCAGCTAAGTCAGTGTGGTATGTTCCTCCTTGGGTCAGTTGGTTCCATTTGGTAGGGCGGTGATTTTTAAAGTGGTCATAGTTTTGTTTAAGAGAGGTGAGCCTGTCGTTGGGAATGTGCCCAAGACAGTGACCTGTGGGGTTATAAAGATATGAAGCGTTGGTATGTGTGTGTGTGGATTGGTCATCCAAAGTAGTGAGGATGCCTGTTTGTATAATGTAGGCTGAGGGTGGTTGAATGTCCCAGTCTGGGTGCCTGTCGTGTGTGTCAATGTGCACAAGTTTGTGTACCAGATTATGATTGTCAGCATTAAATCCTGGGGAGATGGCCCATTGGCCTTGTTGCTGGAGGTTAGTGAGGTGGATGTCCTTCCTGGGATTGAGGTGTGTGGTTACCGGAGGAGTGGTTTTAAAGATGTGGGTTAATTGGTCATATGCTGGTTGTCCCACCAGTTCAACAAGGTAAGCCGCATGGTGAGATTGAGGTTTCCAATGTATGGTGGAGGTAGTGGAGGTAAGAGGTGTGCAGTGGTGGATGCTGTATCCCATGCGTGTGTAGGAGTTGATATGGGCGTTGTGCATGATGGTTGGGGCCCATTGGACGTGGACAACGGTGGTGGTGGAAAGTTTGTCGTCGCTGTAAGAGCGCTTGCCCCGCCAGCTCGTAATGTGCAGGGCTCTGTACTGAGATCCGTAAGTAAGGTGAAGCAGGCGCGCCGGTGGTGCAGGTGCGCTGCTGTCGGGGAATGTCATGGCCTCGCGGATCCTGTCAGGGTGCGAGGTGGAAGTAATTTTATATGCGCGGTAGAATTTGGAGGAGGAGGAGTGTCGGATCCAAGATTTGCACAAGTAGTGGCGTGCTGACCAGGTGGCGTCACTGTTGGGGCAGCCCCGTGCTTGGTGCGCGTGACTGCCTGCGATCTGCGTGGGCCACGCCCACCATTGGTTTCCTTCCAGGTCCCCAGTGGTGTCCGCCTCGTAGTCTGCATCAGTAACGGTGGCGTGAGGTTGGTAGCGCTGGGTGAGTGGGGTGGAGGATTCGATAGGAGCAGGGAATTTAACGTTGTCTGTCGTGTTCTGCGAAATTGCGTAGCCAGGCGCAAGTTGCCTGTGGGAAAGGGGGAGTGGGTCCGAGTGAGTTGGAGGAATGGCGGTTTGGAGGGAGGAAAGGTGTGCGGTGAGGCGGTTCAGGGATCGTTTGTGGTGTTTAGTGATTTTGTGTAAAGTAATAAGAGAGAGGTCTGTAGTACTGATAAGATGAGTTCCCATGGGGGTGACCAGGTCGTGGTATGAGTAGATGTCCAGGTCGTGGAAAGGGGTCATGAGTGAGACAGGGATTGCCTGTGGTGGAAGAGGGAGAGAGTGTATGTTAAGTTTGTCAAGAAGTTCTATGTCATTCCAAGAAATTTTTATGTCAGATTTTTTAATAATTTCCAGCTGGCGGGCTAGGGACATAAATTTAAGTTGCTTGCGGGAGAGAGAGAGAGGATCTAGAGTGGTCATGGTGGAGGTTGATTTGTCAAGAAGAGCCCTGGTGAGAATTCCCAGGTGACCTTGGTCGTTCATGGACTGGGTGAGGGCTGTTGCAGTAATCTGAGTATATTCAGTGAGTAGAGAGGGCACCCCTAGTCCTGCCTCTGTTTCGGGGAGGTGGAGTGCTCTTGTCGGAAAGGATCTAGGAAGGGAGCAGCAGAGTTTAACTGTTTTTAATACTGCTCTGTCAATGACATGAATGTCGGTTAGTGAAAAGGGAGCTACTATCATGGGGTATTTAATAGCTGCTCTGACACATTGTGAGATTATTCGTAGACATTGGGTGGGGGTTGCCCTATTTTTAGCTTTAGTGAGGATGCTCAAGCCTTTGTTGTGGATGGTTTCAATAGTAGAGTGAAGTTGAGTTTTCCAATTTAAGGTAAGTGAGATGTGAACCCCCAGGTATTTATAGGCTTGGTCTGGCGGCTGGTAGGTAGCATAGGAATTACCTAAAGGAATTTTTTCTAGCCTTTGTTTGAGAGTGTTGTTGTGAGTAGGTTGTGAGGGGTGTGATTTGTGGAGTATGCCACTAACCACACATTTAGTGGCGTTAAGAGGAATGCCCGACCAGATACTAAAAGTTTGAACTTTACCACATTGGATGCGAAGGTCCTCTGAGCTGCCGGTTAGGACGGCAGTGTCGTCAGCATACCCCAAGCTGCTAGTGTGGTTTTCATCTGCTGTTGTGGAGGGTAGGGATGCTGCTCTGTATCCTCGTCCTCCAGAACGGAGCCATCTGTGTAGGGGTTCTAGAAAAATAATGAAGAGTAAGGGGGAGAGAGTGTCTCCCTGGATAGTGCCCCTAGTGATGGGGATAGGGGAGCCAGATGTATTGTTAAGGAGGATATGTGTAGTAGAGTTTGTGTAAATTCCTTTAATTGTATCTATAGTATCATGGGTATAACCCAAGCTGTGCATAATGCAGAGAAGTTTTTGGTGATCAATCATGTTGAAGGCAGAGCTAAAGTCAAAGTAGGCAGCATAAAGGTCCTGGTGGAAGAGGGCAGCATCCTCAATGTTGTGGAGAAGGGTCAAGAGTTGTCTATAGGTACTTTTGTCTTTTCTGAAACCTTCTTGGCAGGCACTAAGAATGTGATTGGTTTCAGAGTAGGTAGTAATAGTGTTGGTAACAAGAGAGGTCCAGAGTTTGGCTACAGCATTGTTAAGGCCTATTGGCCTGTAATTTTGGGGTAAGCAAGGATCTGATTTTTTGTAGAGCATGACTGTGTGGGAGATTTTCCAGCAGTCTGGTGTTTCTCCCAGGATCCATACTAGCTGCATGAGTTTGTGTATGGTGAGGTGCATTTCCTGTGGGAGGCACATAAGTAGTTCATTAGGTATGCCGTCTGGGCCTGTGGCTTTGTTAGTGGAGAGTTTCCTGATGCAGTCATCATAGGTGGTTGAGGAGGAGAGATAGGTGTAGGGGGAGGCAGTGGTTTGTATGGAGTTGGCTGGAGTTTCAAGGTGGTATTTGTCTGTGTGTGTTTCCCATGGAGGGGGAGTGGCATGTCGGGTATAGTCATCTAAGATGGGTGGTGTGGGAGGTGACATAAGTTTACCCATGTGTTTGGTCAAAACTTCCAGGAGACCCTGGGTACTGGTGCTAAGTGTGTTTGAGGATGCATCCAGTAGGGCAGTGGGTGTGTATGTGTAATTTTCAGGAGAGAAAATATACCTGTGAGTTTGTCGTGCCTGTGTGCTGAGGCGGCGTCTGAATTTCTTGATGGAGGCAGTTGCTCTCTCCTCTTTGAGTGCAGCCTGCATGTGACGTAGTTCTGTAATACTTTGTTTAATATCAGCAGTTAGGGAGAGGCAGTAGTCAGGGAGGAGTAAGTTTTGTAGGTGCTGTTGTATTTTAATTTTAGTGGTAGGTGAGTATGTGCCTGCCGTATGAGGTGTGCTTCTGAGCTCCATGTATTGTTGTTGGTCAAGGTGATTGGAGGCTGTTCGAAGTGCTTTAATGTGTTTAATATGGTAGTTAAGACGTCTGTAGGTTTTAGCAGTTTGTCTGGGCAAAAAAATGCCTGGTGTGCTAGACTTAATGGGGCAGATGTCAGTCATGATGGAAAGAGCTTGGTGAAGAGTGATCATGAGATGATCTGCCATGCTGTTAAGATTTTCTGGCATGGTGGCTGTGAGTTCTTGCCTAATAGATTGGATGTGTGCAGATGTTTTATCTTCTCCCAGTAAAGTTTGTGCTATAGTCCAGGCTTTATTTATGTTGATGTGGCTGTGTTGAAATTGATGGAGAAATTTATTTGAGATTGCCTCTCCGGCTTTGGCCATGTCCTGTTGCTTGAGAGGGAGTTGCAGTTGGGGTGTTGGATTGTGAGGTGGTGTGTCAAGGTTGGGAGGAGGAAAGAGAGAGGAGGTAATTTGTTGTTCCAGGGTCAAGTGGTCAAGTGTGTCTCCCATTTGGTGTGTGGTTTCTGTCACCATGGTTGCAGGTGGGGGGTTGATGAGAATGATGTCATCTATCCTGCTGCTGTAGGAGGTGTTGTCTGAGTAAGTATGGGGACGTGGTGATGGTTGGATGTGAATTGAATATTTATTAAGATGCTGGTAGTGAGGCTGGTCCTCCAGGTGATGGACTGTATTGCTTCTATCAGTAAGGTAGTAAGCTGCATTCCAGTCTCCCCCTGCAATATAGTGGTGAGAGGGGTTCTGGGATATGATGTAGTGGATGTGTTCATAGGTGCGGGCTCTTTTGGCAGGATCATTGCAGGGCATGTAGACACCTAGAATGTGAGTGATGTTGTTAATAGTTTGATGAGTGAGATGACCAGCTATGTCAGTGGGGATTTCATGTTTAATTAGGTGTGCAGTAAGAGTCTTTTTGATAAGTGTGATGACTCGAGCTGAGCGGGTAACAATGTTGTCTGCATTGGTAGCTTGCTTAATGGTTTTGCTGCTGTGATGAAAGTGGTAGACAGAGAGGTCTTGTTTGATCATATTAATTATGCCTGTATTGTTGGAGGTGAGTTTTGTTTCGGTGAGAATAGCAATGTCTGGCTCATTGGTTCGAATATGGTCATAGAGTGTTTCCCAGGATGAGAAGATGCCTCTGCAGTTGGAAGTGATAATGTTAGTGAGATAGAGTGCAGTTTGCTGTTGTTGAACAGGGTGTGAAGTAGTATGAGTGATTTTAATTCTTTTTGTTGGAAGGATTTTAGTGGTGGGTCTGGAGAGAGCAGGTTTCTTGGTAGGAGGTTCTGCTCCAAAGATTCTGCGTTGGCGAAACTTAGTGAAGTCAGGAAGGACGACTTTGCTGGGTATAGGAAGGGGTGTGTTGTGCATCTGGTGTGCGCAAAGGTGTGAGCGTTTTGTAGTTAAATGATTTTTCTTTGTAGGGGATGTTTTTTGTTTTGATCTGGGAGGTTCCTCATCGTCCGAGACTAAGGAAATAGTTTCTGTGGGGTCTTTTTGATTTAAAGAGGGAGGGTCTATGGGGTCTTCTTGATCTGATAAGGTGAAGTCTAAAATATCTGAGAAAGTTAGATCTGAGGAGTTGTGATCTGTGAGTTCTGCAGGCCAAGGAGAAGTTATGTGGTCCATACTGGAGGGGGAGTCAGGGTGGTTGTGAGTAGGTGTGGTGTTACTGGTAGGGGAGATCATGTCAACAGTCTCAATAGTAGGGTGGCCTGGTGTGTGGTTAATTTCTGGTTGAAAAGGGTGTGAGAGGAAGGAGGTTGATGTTTTGGTAAGAGTGTAGATGTGCCCTTGGAGTTTTATCCAATCTTGTGAGTGGAGAAGACTAGGGCCGTTGTGTTCAGAGTTCATGTCCCACCACTTACCATTAATTTGCTTAATGGTGATAGCATGTCCATATCCACAGTTGTAGTGGAGGATAAACCTTGAGCAGCTGGGAGGAAGACGAGACAAAATTTGCTGTTTTGTGCTGCCAGGCATGGTGAGTCACTTGAGCAGCATCTGTTCACATAATTGCTGACACAATCTCTGTGCAAATGCTAGCAGCAGTTCATGTTTGCAGCACTCAGTTTGTGCATGATGAAGAACTTTAGTTGTCCTGGTTGCTCCCTCGAAAAGTCTGGGCTGATTGAATCAACTTTTCCCTGAAAAGCCTGAGCTGACTGAGTCAATGTAGGACGATGAAAAATTGTTGTCCTGGGCTGATTAAGGTTTCACGACTTACATGTTTCCTGTTCCCTTCCATTTGCAGTGGGTCACTTTCCCCTTCCTAGTGGTCTCCTTCCAGGCTGGTGACTTGATTGGTCTGTTCACCAACAGAACTATTGGTGCCACACTCTATGGAGCTGACAACTGGGAGAGGTTATCTCTGATCATTGGAAAGGTTCTCCACTACAGCATCCTCTTTGGAATTCCTTTCTACTACCACGGACTCACCGCCGCTCTCGTCGGCAGCGCCTCGTACCTGTTTGTCCAGGGTGTTGTCCTGGCCACCACCTTTGCCGTGTCCCACAATGTGCCTGAGTCTAAGCCCGTCCAGGCGGGACCCACCCAGGATATCTTGTACACTGAAACCCTTGAGCGTGACTGGGCTGTCCAGCAGATTCTGACCTCTGCCAACTGGGGCGGTGTTATTGGCAACTTCTTCACTGGTGGCCTGAACTTGCAGATTGAGCACCATCTGTTCCCTGCCATCAGCTTCATGCACTACCCTGCCATTGCCGCTATTGTGGAGGATGAGTGCAACAAGCGCGGTGTCCAGTACGCCAAGTACCCCACCCTCCCTGAGATTGTTGGCCGATTTGTTAGGTACATGAAGGAGGTTGGAGTCGCAGCCGAGGTCCCCCGCCCCGCTCAGCAGCAACCCCCATGTGATGTCCAGGTTTTAAACAGCTTGGTTGTTGATTTGCCTAGAAGTAGATTAGGACATGTACATATAGGGTGCAGTTAGCTGCTTCCCCCTGATGTGCTGTTGGTGTGTGCTGTCCTGTCTGGCTAAGAGAGCCTCAACAGTGTTCTGGCGAGCATCAGTGGAGCAAGTAGAGAGCGCCTGAGTGGTATTTGAGTGTGTATCCCGTGTGAGCCCAGGGTGCAAGAGAAACCTTTTTCGCCTCAATTTTTAAAAGCTGTGATGGTTGATTCATTTCCTGACTGTGAATTGTTTGTTCGTTTGTCTTTCTGTACTAAGCAAGTTAAATGTTCCTTTTTTTAATCCCAACGCGTTGTAACTGGGAAGTCCTGAGGAACTACTGTCCCGAGTTAAGTGTTGCCTCGCAGAGAATCGAGTTGTATGCTGCAAGCTCGTGTTGTAGTATTATTTGAGATTGAACTAATTTAAAACAATAGTTTCCTGGCTGCAGCCTGTGGAGGCTGCTTTCCGTCTCTCTAGCAAGACTTACCACTATCATTCTTGCAAGCAGTACCAAATGCAATCTCTTTATTTCAGCGACAACCAGTGAACCATGGGCAGCTTCTCTCTGCCTACCATGGCTCTTTATTGCCTTCTTGTTAAGCCCTTCCCTTACTGTTGGGCAGGTCCCTTTAAACTATTTGGACTACCCCTGGGCTGTAACATACTTACGGTAGGGAAGCTGACATTTGATTGTCAGACTGGTCACAGGTAGGTAGCCCCACATTAAAGGGAATTATCCATCCAGACAGAAGGAAAAGAAAGAAAGCTCTAAACAGGATGCCTAAAAAACCTTAGGAGGGCTGACCATCCCCTCCCTCCGAGCCATCCCCCCTTTCCCCCATTAAACAGAAATACCCATATTTTGAAAAATTTAGATACGGATTTGGGGGGTTTACAATATGGCGAACATAATAGCATCCTCGGATTTGCAGTGCCTGGATTGCGTGATCGCCAAAAAGCAGTTCTGCCCCCCCACCCCCAGGTTGTCCAAACACCTAAGTCGCCCTTTGCCGTCCCTTGGGACGGCCAGAAAAACATATAAAAATCATAACCAGCACAGACACTCCAATACGCTATTAAAAACTAAACGGCACTCATGGTCTGTTAGTCATCACGATTCAGCAAAAGTCCTGCTACACTGCCCTTGTAGTCTGTCTGGTCACTGCCACTCTAGGTCTATATGGCTGTCTTCAATTGCTCGACAAGCTTCCCCATGGACTCCTTGGCCTGTAGCTCCCACAGACCAGTTGACGCCACATCTCAATAGCTTCCCCTTCCAGTTGGCAGCCATGTTGTACTTCCAGGTGTACTTAGCACACCTGGGGCACTTGAGTTTTTGTGTGGGTGTGTGGGGGACTGGGCTGAGCTTGGGGGAAGTGGAAGGGGGGGGGGGGGGGGGGGCTGGGAGGGGGGGGGGGGGGGGGATTGAAATTGAAATTGAAATTGTTACATCCGTGTAGAACCGTTACTCACAGGACGTGAAGTTAAGGACACCATAGCGTAAGCCGGAGCTAGCTATAGTCACCGTAGGACCATCTCAGTAAAAAGAATTACCACCGATGCCTGGACAAGCAGGCACCGTAGCCCCATCATGCCAGTGCAGCTTACTACGGGGGGTTTTAACCCCGGTTGGGAAGCACCGGCACAATACAGCTGGTAAGACAAAACCTGAGAGGGGGGACGGTCTGTGTGCTAGTCCCCGGGTATCGACCCGGGGTGTGCTTCCATAAAGCGTCTGCACTGTAAAATACTCTGAAAGCTAGTAATGGTGTGGAGATGGACTGTGTCCGCCAGTTTGAGGGCACATGATCTCTGAAGTCCAAGAGTGGTCATAGAAGTCAAAAAAGAGGTAGGAATAGTACCAGTTGTACCAACGGTAATAACTTCATAGTGAACAAGGTATCCAGCCGATCGAAGGCCATATACTAATTCAACATGTTGGGCATGTTTAGTAATAAACTTAGTAGCGTGATTAGTATCAGAGCAGTATCCAAGCTCAAGAATCCAGAGTTCTTTATCAGACATACAGGTAGGAGAGTCTATGTCAGGTAGGACGGCAAGATCAGGTCTCATCCTCTTCCAATCCGCTAAAGTAATAGTGGAGGGGCGTAGCCAGTCGGGGAGACGTTTGCCCAGGACCCCCCTGGGAAGGTCCTCTTCCTTGCCAGCGTCCATGATCATTCTGCGAGATCCTAGGGCTCCTGTGCAGATGGCCTTGTGGATGAGTCGCACTACGGCGTCATGTCTCTTGATGTAGAGCCCCTTGAAAGTCCGGTGTGTGCAACCCGCCAGGATGTGGCCCGCTCCGTCCTCACAGGTGTGGCAGATGGGGCATAGGGAGTTCGTGGGTGGGTGAGTGCTGGTAGTACAAGGGAGTTTCCAGCGGAATGCAAGTTTACGGTTCCACAGTCTACCCCAGCGGGCTTTAAGGATGTGGAATTTAGTTTTATGCTGGATAAGGGTTGAGGTCCAAAATTTGTTACTTGCTTGAGGAAGTTGGTGGGGGGTGTTCTCAGCCCAGGTGGTTGCATAAATCCCTTTAAGAGGGTGTTGACCAAGGTGGCAGCTAGTGGGTAGGTTAGAGGTGATACCTTGTGTAAGGTTAGGTGCTAAAATTCTTGGGGGGATATCTCCCATGGGTGTACGAGGAGGTTGAACTGTAGGCCAGTAAACATTGTGGCGGGGGATTTCCCCAGTGTTATCAGTAAAATTAGTTGAAGTAGGGTGCTCAGCTGCCTTGCGTGCCAGAGTGCCTGCTCTGTCATTTCCAAGGATACCTGTGTGGGAACGGACTTTACAAAGGGTGGTGTGTGAGCCATGCAGGATGCGTTGAATGAGGTGTTTTTGAATTGATTGCAGTAATTCAGTATGAATGGAACGGGTTGTTGTGGTGGGGTCATGAATCATTTTTTTTATGAGTTGAAGAGAGCAGAGGCTGTCTGTATGAAGGGTAAGAGATTTGTCATAATCAATGTTAAGAAGGGCTTGGTGGATGGCTACCAGTTCTGCCCGGTTGTTAGATTTGGTGGCCCCTATTCCCCCAGGGTTGATGGTGTAGCTTTGTCCTGCACCCGGGACATATACTGCAGCACCTATTTTGCTAGGATGCCCTGGTTTACCTTTTATTAGGCTACCATCTGTGTAGACCTGGAGGCCAGAGGAGGGGGTAGCAAGGTAAAAACAGGGGTGGGTAATGGTAAGAGGAGAGGGGGAGGGTGTTGGTGGAGTAGAGGTTGCCAGGGATTTTTGGCCAGAGATTTAAGTTTCCGAGGGTAGGTGATGACAATGTCAGTGAAAGTGAGTGTGGAAGGTGGTGTGATAGTAGAGGGCTCCCAGGATGAGGAGAGGCTTTGCATGTAGTATGTCCATTGGTCAATAAAGTCTGGGAGTTTAGGAAAGTAAGTCTCTTGGCTGTGAGGGTTGCATATAAGGATGAGGTGTAATTTTTGAGTGGAGGGTGGGGTGTGAGATTTGCTGCCAAGCCATATTTCAGAGGTAGTATAAAATTCAGACTGTGGTCTAGAGTCAATGTAGTGGATCCAGGAGTGGTGGAGGAGAGTTTTGTAAGGGGCAGCAAGGTCATCAGGGAGGAGCATTAGGGTGCAGGTAGGGCTGAGAGTATTTTCAGCATGGTCAGCACTGGCTAGAGCCCACCTTAGAGCTTGGTGTGCTTGTGTGGTGGAATTGGGAATGTCCACCAGTGAGCCCCCATTCCAGATGGTAAGAAAGGTGTCTTGGTTGGAGCCAAAGAGCTGGTCAGCTGGGCTGGTAGAAGAGAAGCTGGTGAGGCTTGGGTCGTAGCTAAGAGGATTGGAGGTACGATGGTGAGTAATGCCCAGAGCAGCTGCTGCTTGGTAGAGGAAGGGAGACAGAATGTAAGTGGCAGCAGGAGCAGCTCTGTATCTGGTGAAGAGGGCAGCTAGGTCAGTGTGGTATGTTCCTCCTTGGGTCAGTTGGTTCCATTTGGTTGGGTGGTGATTTTTAAAGTGGTCATAGTTTTGTTTAAGAGAGGTGAGCCTGTCGTTGGGAATGTGCCCAAGACAGTGACCTGTGGGGTAATAAAGATATGAAACGTTGGTATGTGTGTGTGTGGATTGGCCATCCAGAGTAGTAAGGATGCCTGTTTGTATAATGTAGGCTGAGGGTGGTTGAATGTCCCAGTCTGAGTGCCTGTCGTGTGTGTCAATTTTCAGAATGTTTGTGAACAAGGTTGTGGTTGTCAGCATTAAATCCTGGGGAGGTGGCCCATTGGCCTTGTTGCTGGAGGTTAGTGAGGTGGATGTCCTTCCTGGGATTGAGGTATGTGGTTATCGGAGGAGTGGTTTTAAAGGTGTGGGTTAATTGGTCATATGTTGGTTGTCCTACCAGTTCAACAAGGTGAGCCGCATGGTGAGATTGAGGCTTCCAGTGTATGGTGGAGGTAGTGGGGGTGAGAGGTGTGCAATGGTGGATGCTGTATCCCATGCGTGTGTAGGAGTTGATATGGTCGTTGTGCATGATGGTTGGGGCCCATTGGACGTGGACAACGGTGGTGGTGGCAAGTTTGTCGTCGTTGTAAGAGCGCTTGCCCCGCCAGCTCGTAATGTGCAGGGCTCTGTACTGAGATCCGTAAGTAAGGTGAAGCAGGCGCGCCGGTGGTGCAGGTGCGCTGCTGGCTGGGAATGTCATGGCCTCGCGGATCCTGTCAGGGTGCGAAGTGGAGGTTATTTTATATGCGCGGTAGAATTTGGAGGAGGAGGAGTGTCGAATCCAGGATTTGCACAAGTAGTGGCGCGCTGACCAAGTGGCGTCACTGTTGGGGCAGCCCCATGCTTGGTGCGCGTGACTGCCTGCGATCTGCGTGGGCCACGCCCACCATTGGTTTCCTTCCAGGTCCCCAGTGGGGTCCGCCTTGTAGTCTGCATCAGTAACGGAGGCGTGAGGTTGGTAGCGCTGGGTAAGTGGGTTGGAGGATTCGATAGGAGCAGGAAATTTAACGTTGTCTGTCGTGTTCTGCGAAATTGCGTAGCCAGGCGCAAGTTGCCTGTGGGAGAGGGGTAGTGGGTCAGAGTGAGTTGGAGGAGTGACGGTTTGGAAGGAGGAGAGGTGTGCGGTGAGGCGGTTCAGGGATCGTTTGTGGTGTTTAGTAATTTTGTGTGAAGTAATAAGAGAGAGGTCTGTAATGCTGATAAGATGAGTTCCCATGGGGGTGACCAGGTCGTGGTATGAGTAGTATCAGCTTGAAATCACTCCGGTAGAGTGGACAGTAGATTAAAGCAGCGGAACAGACGCACCAATCTATACACGGAGACAAGGATAACGTTACAGACACAGGAGACCCATAAAGGGGCACCTGTGGTGAAAGGAGGCGGTAGACAGGAACCTAACAGGGTACAGATCAGACCGGAGACGTAGGTGACAGGAAGCTGCCACTGAGTCATCTCAAGATGACTCAGTCCCACGGGAAGCTGGCTCAGGAGAGCCGATAGTTCTAAGGGAGTACATAAGTAGTCACCAAGTCATAAAACGCGTGAGAGCACCGCTATACATGCTGATACTCCACCTATGACACAGGTGACATACAATAGTACTACTCCACCTATGGCACTGGTGACATAGAACTATATGTAACAAATTAAAAAAAAAAAAAAAAATCAAAGAACTCCGGAAAAAAAAATCGAGAGAAACTTCAAATGAAACCCGAAGGGTGTAAGGGAAGGTATGAAGCAAGGCAAAGAACTAAAAATTGCCAAGTGGATATAAGAGGACAACTAAATATCAAAGTCGGGTAACAACGGTATAGAAAACCCGATCCGGGAATAGGAACCTAATGCCAATCAATGATAACTTAAAGAAACTCTAAATGTAACCAAAGAAACCTTAAAATGTAACCAAAATTCCAGAATACATGTAACCAAAATTCTAGAATACATGTAACCAAAAAAAATTGGTTTAAGGAGAAGCAGTCATTCCAAACATGCGAATGAAACGCCAGAACACCATAGGATCAAGGGGCTTGGTGAAGGGGTCAGCACAGTTGTCCTTAGTGTTAACATAGGCAACATCCACCTGGCCATCCTCCACCAGCTCCTGGATATAGTGATGGATGACATCAATGTGCTTGTTGCGAGGGAGCAGCTGACAGTCATTGGCCCAGCTCAAGGACCCCAAGTTGTCACCCTGAATGGTGACCAGGTCACAAGGCAGCCCTAGATCAATTCTCAACTTTTTCAACCATTGCACCTCCCTGGCAGTCTGAGACAGGGCCTGATACTCAGCCTCACTGGAGCTAACAGCAACAGTGGGTTGCCTTTTGCTCATCCAGTTCACAAGGCAGCCTCCAGCAAGCACAGCATAGCCAGTCTGAGATCTCCTGTCAGACCCATCATCAGCAAAGGATGAGTCACTAAAGACAGTAAAAGAGAAACCAGGGCTGTGAGTGTAAGTGAGGCCCAGATGGGAATGTTCTCTCAAATACAAAAGCAAGCGCTTGGCTGCAGCCCACAGGGGGGCAGTGGGTTGAGCAGAAAACCTGGACAGGTAGCTAACAGCAAAAGAAATATCAGGCCTTGTGCAGGTAGCCAGGTACAGCAAAGCCCCCACAAGAGAGAGGTACTGGCTATTAGAGGCCAGAGGTTCTCCAGGAGGATCAGTGACAGTGCACTTGGACATGGGAACTGAAAACTTGGGCTTGGTAGCAGCAGTGAGACCAAACTGCTCCACCAGCTCAACAATGTAGGAGTGCTGGGAGAGGTCGATCTTAACACACCTGCCGTCAGAATCAAGTGTACAAGTCATGTCCAATGAAAGGAACTGGACAGGTACACCCATTTCCTTGACTTCCCACCCAGCTGCTTCCATAGCCTTGATCAGCAAGGCATACCTATGCAGCTCACTAAAAGCACAGATGAAGTCATCCACATAGGTCAGGACATAGCTCCACCCACCAGTAGAATCCCTCCTGAAATACAGAGCAGGTTCAGCTTTGCACATGGTAAAACCGTGGGCAACCAAAACCTGCTTTACATCTTTGCTCCAAGCCCTGGGTGCCTGCTTCAAACCATAAAGAGATTTAATTAGCTTGCACACAAGGGGAACATTGTCAGGACCAAGTTCATGAAAGCCCTCAGGCTGGTAACAGAACAGGTCCAGACCAGGTTCCAGCTTGGCATTCAAGAATGCAGTCTTGATGTCCAGCTGCCTCACAAACATTTTTCTATGAGTGATGGCAGCAAGGAGCACACGAAGACCTGCTTTAGAGGAGACGGGGGCATATACATCATGGTAGTCCAGCCCAGGACGTTGCAGAAAACCACGAACTACAAAACGAGCTTTAAAACGCAAAGAACCATCAGCCCCATGTTTCTTGACAAATAACCATCTGCCAGATAGAATCCTCTGCCTAGGAGGCTGTGGAGTGAGGACCCAAGTGCCATGAGCATGGAGGGAGGCCATCTCATCCTTCATAGCCTGCAGCCAGAGATCTCTGTCTGGGTTGGTAGGTAACATTGCAGCTTTATAAGAGAGTTCAGTAGAGGTAGAAATAAAAGCCCCCACGTACAAGCAGTGTACTTGTACATGGGCAGCGGGGATATCAGCAGTATCAGCAGTAACCGGTAATAAAGCCCCCAGCGCAGCACTCATGCGTGGTTGAACAAGGCCGGCCTCCTTTGCCTCTAAATCGTCGAAGCCTGGGTACACTGGAACACCCCAGCCATACGCAGTATCTGACCCGGACCAGTGTTCGAGGTCATCACTCACATCATCTGTGACGGCCACATCGTCGCAATGCCTGGTCCGGTATAAACCACCAGGTATAGCAGGGGGTGAAGTGATCAACAACTCCCGCGAGCTATCCGAATAGGTGGACGGGGGGTGGCGACTAGTGGGCAGTGGACCTGTACTAGGTTCCACTATGACCCGAGGCTGTCCTAATCCTACGACTTCACCGACGAAACGTGGCGCAGAGGAAGGCCCGGCGACCCCCTGAGATTCGAATAAATTAGAGCTTGAAGGAACATCAGACTCCCCCTGGCCCAATGCCGCCGCACGCGATACAGCACCATCATTACCTGGCCTGGGACGCATCGTCATCCCATGACCAGTAAAGCGGTCAACAATCGGGGTTGGTAAAGGGCCCAGGACATTGTCAGTAGTATCAAGCCCTTTACCGATGATAGCGGCAGGGGTGCGAGAAAAATACTGAGATCCATCATAGGGAAAGAGCCCAGGGATACAGTTATAGCTAAACTGTTCATAGAAGAGCACATCACGACTCTCTACCACCTGGCGCAACTTCGGAACCCAAACAAAATAACCCTTACTCACCAGAGAATACCCAACCAGTCTACCAGATAACGCCCTTTCGTCAAGCTTATTGCGCTTCTTCCCATTCACTAAGGTAACATAGCATGGGCACCCGAACACGCGCAATAACGATACATCAGGTAGAACCCCAAAGAACAACTCGTATAGAGTCTTGTCACCCTGATCGGGCAGCCGGTTACGTAGATAACACACTCGCACTCTGCTGAGCAATGTATACCATCAATAATTCATGCACAGCCCAACCGATTCTAACCACGCCTCTATACCACTTAACTAAAAAATCCTTAGCCCTATCAGAACTCAAACACTTGAAACCCAAACTCACGTAGCTAAGGCATACACCTAAGGGGGGAACCAGGGGCACAGGAAAACAAAGTTAGCAACCTGTGTCGAACCACGGAACGCACCCAGGGGTCACAAGGAGCCTAAGAGAGAAAAATATCCACCAAGATATCATGCCAAAGATCCTCCACGGCCGCTGGTCTAGGGCCAGGACGGCGTCCACTTCGGCCTGTAGCATGGGCGAAGTCCGGCGCTGCGAGACCTGGGATCACAGAAGGTGGGGAAGCGTTAGGGCGAAGGCGAGATTTGAGGTATGGGAAAAAGGAGACGAGGATGAAAGTGCAGCAAGTCGCACCTGGTGCAGAAGATCGCACCAATGGCAGAAAATCGCAAATCGCAAGGGCAGAATTCGAAAATTTATCGCTAGGATGCGAAGAGCAGAGCCGAGGCATGTAAAGGTCCTAATATCCCGCCGTCGATTATCAGTCAATCCCAAGTCCCCCCCTCTATCGCTCGACTCACCCGGTTGGGGGGTAGAGGGAGCAGCACCCGAGTGGTGCTGACCATACCCCCCTGCTTCCTACCACCTCCAGAATCTCCAGGCGTAGGTCGTCCTCCTCTGGCGAACCCTACGGCAGTGCCGGCGATCCGCCAGCTTGATTGAAAAAATTCTCCAGAAGGTAGCACAGAGCCACTAGAGCGCAAGCTCATGCCAGTAGCCAACAGTCGGCTGGGCAGAGCAAAGGGGGGGCACAGACGACGTAGACATCAGCAGGGAGCTTGGTCGGCTTGGCAAACTCCGGTATGCAGGCAGAGCCTCAAACACCGGAGAAAGGTTAGCGACGTCAGGGACGCGAGCAGATGAAGACGGGGTATCTCCACCGATGTCCAGGCTAGTCGCCGACTTGAGTCTGCACGTCACAGTCATCTACGACAGACGGGAGGAGGCGACAGACGGCAGGGGAGGAAAAGGAAGAGAAGATGGAGGAATGACCGGGGGGGGTTACTTCCACGATGGCGGAAGGATCCTCCTCTCCGGCAGCAGAGGCCGCTGGCGCGCAGTCGTCTAGCCAATCTAGAGGAACCTGCACCCCCGTCGGGAGGATTCGGTCGCATCCATTGCTCACAATGACACTGCGGATCCCACGAGCCCATGAAACACCATTTAGTTTGGTAAGTTTCACAAGGCCGGCAGGAGACCCTCGCGGAAGTTGCATTATCAAAGCAGTGGTAGTGATGAGGAGCCCAGTAACCTATCAGCTTGAAATCACTCCGGTAGAGTGGACAGTAGATTAAAGCAGCGGAACAGACGCACCAATCTATACACGGAGACAAGGATAACGTTACAGACACAGGAGACCCATAAAGGGGCACCTGTGGTGAAAGGAGGCGGTAGACAGGAACCTAACAGGGTACAGATCAGACCGGAGACGTAGGTGACAGGAAGCTGCCACTGAGTCATCTCAAGATGACTCAGTCCCACGGGAAGCTGGCTCAGGAGAGCCGATAGTTCTAAGGGAGTACATAAGTAGTCACCAAGTCATAAAACGCGTGAGAGCACCGCTATACATGCTGATAAGTAGATGTCCAGGTCGTGAAAAGGAGTCATTAGTGAGACAGGGATTGCCTGTGGTGGAAGAGGGAGAGAGTGTATGTTAAGTTTGTCAAGGAGTTCTGTGTCATTCCAAGAAATTATTATGTCAGATTTTTTAATAATTTCCAGCTGGCGGGCTAGGGACATATATTTAAGTTGCTTGCTGGACAGAGAGAGAGGATCTAGAGTGGTCATGGTGGAGGTTGATTTGTCAAGAAGAGCCCTGGTGAGAATTCCCAGGTGACCTTGGTCGTTCATGGACTGGGTGAGGGCTGTTGCAGTAATCTGAGTATATTCAGTGAGTAGAGAAGGCACCCCTAGTCCTGCCTCTGTTTTAGGGAGGTGGAGTGCTCTTGTAGGAAAGGATCTAGGAAGGGAGCAGCAGAGTTTAACTGTTTTTAATACTGCTCTGTCAATGACATGAATGTCGGTTAGTGAGAAGGGAGCAACTATCATGGGGTATTTAATAGCTGCTCTGACACATTGTGAGATTATTCGTAGACATTGGGTGGGGGTTGCCCTATTTTTAGCTTTAGTGAGTATACTCAAGCCTTTGTTGTGGATGGTTTCAATAGTAGAGTGAAGTTGAGTTTTCCAATTTAAGGTGAGTGAGATGTGAACCCCCAGGTATTTATAGGCTTGGTCTGGCGGCTGGTAGGTAGCATAGGAATTACCCAGAGGAATTTTTTCTAGCCTTTGTTTGAGAGTGTTGTTGTGAGTAGGTTGTGAGGGGTGTGATTTGTGGAGTACGCCACTAACCACACATTTAGTGGCGTTAAGAGGAATACCCGACCAGATACTAAAAGTTTGAACTTTACCACATTGGATGCGAAGGTCCTCTGAGCTGCCGGTTAGGACGGCAGTGTCAGCAGCATACCCCAAGCTGCTAGTGTGGTTTTCATCTGCTGTTGTGGAGGGTAGGGATGCTGCTATGTATCCTCGTCCTCCAGAACGGAGCCATCTGTGTAGAAGTTCTAGAAAAATAATGAAGAGTAAGGGGGAGAGAGTGTCCCCCTGGATAGTGCCCCTAGTGATGGGGATAGGGGAGCCAGATGTATTGTTAAGGAGGATATGTGTAGTAGAGTTTGTGTAAATTCCTTTAATTGTATCTATAGTATCATGGGTATAACCCAAGCTGTGCATAATGCAGAGAAGTTTTTGGTGATCAATCATGTTGAAGGCAGAGCTAAAGTCTAAGTAGGCAGCATAAAGGTCCTGGTGGAAGAGGGCAGCATCCTCAATGTTGTGGAGTAGGGTCAAGAGTTGTCTATAGGTACTTTTGTCTTTTCTGAAACCCTCTTGGCAGGCACTGAGAATGTGATTGGTTTCAGAGTAGGTAGTAATAGTGTTGGTAACAAGAGAGGTCCAGAGTTTGGCTACAGCATTGTTGAGGCCTATTGGCCTGTAATTTTGGGGTAAGCAAGGATCTGATTTTTTGTAGAGCATGACTGTGTGGGAGATTTTCCAGCAGTCTGGTGTTTCTCCCAGGATCCATACTAGCTGCATGAGTTTGTGTATGGTGAGGTGCATTTCCTGTGGGAGGCACATAAGTAGTTCATTAGGTATGCCGTCTGGGCCTGTGGCTTTGTTAGTGGAGAGTTTCCTGATGCAGTCATCATAGGTGGTTGAGGAGGAGAGATAGGTGTAAGGGGAGGCAGTGGTTTGTATGGAGTTGGCTGGAGTTTCAAGGTGGTATTTGTCTGTGTGTGTTTCCCATGGAGGGGGAGTGGCATGTCGGGTATAATCATCTAAGATGGGTGGTGTGGGAGGTGACATAAGTTTACCCATGTGTTTGGTCAAAACTTCCAGGAGACCCTGGGTACTGGTGCTAAGTGTGTTCGAGGATGCGTCCAGTAGGGCAGTGGGTGTGTGTGTAGTTTTCAGGAGAGAAAATATACCTGTGAGTTTGTCGTGCCTGTGTGCTGAGGCGGCGTCTGAATTTCTTGATGGAGGCAGTTGCTCTCTCCTCTTTGAGTGCAGCCTGCATGTGACGTAGTTCTGTAATACTTTGTTGAATATCAGCAGTTAGAGAGAGGCAGTAGTCAGGGAGGAGTAGGTTTTGTAGGTGGTGTTGTATTTTGATTTTAGTGGTAGGTGAGTATGTACCTGCCGTATGAGGTGTGCTTCTGAGCTCCATGTATTGTTGTTGGTCAAGGTGGGTGGAGGCTGTTCGAAGTGCTTTAATGTGTTTAATATGGTAGTTAAGACGTCTGTAAGTTTTAGCAGTTTGTCTGGGCAAAAAAATGCCTGGTGTGCTAGACTTAATGGGGCAGATGTCAGTCATGATGGAAAGAGCTTGGTGTAAAGTGATCATGAGATGATCTGCCATGCTGTTCAGATTTTCTGGCATGGTGGCTGTGAGTTCTTGTCTAATAGATTGGATGTGTGCAGATGTTTTATCTTCTCCCAGTAAAGTTTGTGCTATAGTCCAGGCTTTATTTATGTTGATGTGGCTGTGTTGAAATTGATGGAGAAATTTATTTGAGATTGCCTCTTTGGCTTTGGCCATGTCCTGTTGCTTGAGAGGGAGTTGCAGTTGGGGTGTTGGATTGTGAGGTGGTGTGTCCAGGTTGGGAGGTGGAAAGAGAGAGGAGGTAATATGTTGTTCCAGGGTCAAGTGGTCAAGTGTGTCTCCCATTTGGTGTGTGGTTTCTGTCACCATGGTTGCAGGTGGAGGGTTGATGAGAATGATGTCATCTATCCTGCTGCTGTAGGAGGTGTTGTCTGAATAAGTATGGGGACGTGGAGATGGTTGGATGTGAATTGAATATTTATTAAGATGCTGGTAGTGAGGCTGGTCCTCCAGGTGATGGACTGTGTTGCTTCTATCAGTAAGGTAATAAGCTGCATTCCAGTCTCCCCCTGCAATATAGTGGTGAGAGGGGTTCTGGGATATGATGTAGTGGATGTGTTCATAGATGCGGGCTCTTTTGGCAGGATCATTGCAGGGCATGTAGACACCTAGGATGTGAGTGATGTTGTTAATAGTTTGATGAGTGAGATGACCAGCTATGTCAGTAGGGATTTCATGTTTAATTAGGTGTGCAGTAAGAGTCTTTTTGATTAGTGTGATGACTCCAGCTGAGCGGGTAACAATGTTGTCTGCATTGGTAGCTTGCTTAATGGTTTTGCTGCTGTGATGAAAGTGGTAGTCAGAGAGGTCTTGTTTGATCATATTAATTATGCCTGTATTGTTGGAGGTGAGTTTTGTTTCGGTGAGAATAGCAATGTCTGGCTCATTAGTTCGAATATGGTCATAGAGTGTTTCCCAGGATGAGAAAATGCCTCTGCAGTTGGAGGTGATAATGTTAGTGAGATAGAGTGCAGTTTGCTGTTGTTGAACAGGATATGAAGTAGTATGAGTAATTTTAATTCTTTTCGTTGGAAGAGTTTTGATGGTGAGTCTGGAAGGAGCAGGTTTCTTTGTAGGAGGTTCTGCCCCAAAAATTCTGCATTGGCGAAACTTAGTGAAGTCAGGAAGGACAACTTTGCTAGGGATAGGGAGAGGTGTGTTGTGCATCTGGTGTGTGCAGGGGTGTAATCGTTTGGTAGTTAAATTATTTTTCTTTGTAGGAGATGTTTTTTGTTTTGATCTGGGAGGTTCCTCATCGTCAGAGACTAAGTAAATAGTTTCTGTGGGGTCTTTTTGATTTAAAGAGGGGGAGTCTATGGGATCTTCTTGATCTGATAGGGTGAAGTCTAGGAGATCAGAGAAAGTTAGATCTGAGGAGTTATCCTGATCTGGTAAGTTGTGATCTGTGAGTTCTGCAGGCCATGGGGAAGTTATGTGGTCCATACTGTGGGGAGAGTCAGGACGGTTGTGAGTGGGTGTGGTGTTACTAGTAGGGGAGATCATGTCAACAGTCTCCCTAGTAGGGTGGCCTGGTGTGTGGTTAATTTCTGGTTGAAAAGGGTGTGAAAGGAAGGAGGGTGATGTTTTGGTAAGAGTGTAGATGTGCCCTTGGAGTTTTATCCAATCTTGTGAGTGGAGAAGACTAGGGCCGTTGTGTTTAGAGTTCATGTCCCACCACTTACCATTAATTTGCTTAATGGTTGTAGCATGTCCATATCCACAGTTGTAGTGGAGGATAAACCTTGTGCAGCTGGGAGGAAGCCGAGATAAAATGTGCTGTTTAGTGCTGCCAGGCATATCTCCTGCAGAATAGTTCTCAGATGTGTCTTCAGTTGTTGGTGTAGTAGGGGGAGGATGGGATGGAGTATATGTTTGTGAGTTCCTGTGGCCAATGAGAGAGCCTACGTGAGATTTCTTGTTAGCCAGGTAATAGTTGACTAAAGGGATTGTGTAGTTACCGGTTAGTTTGTTGGAATAGCAACGTTCTAGATCCCACTCATGTTCCCACCTCACCCGACGCCAACCCACCCCACCCCACCTCACCCATCCCTCTTCTCACCCCACCCCATCCCATCCCATCCCTCTTCCCCCAGCTTTGTTGGACTACCTAAGCTGAAGAATGTGAAGAAGCCTTGCTGTGCGGCGGCACCCACACCCGCCCCTGTTGAGGTGGTTGAGACTGGCAAGAAGGGAAAGAAGGGAAAGAAGTAAACCCTTGGTACCAAAATTACATATGGCTGGCAGCCCTAGCTGTTAGTGCTGGTGGTGCTGCTGCTGCTGCTCGTGTAGCCGTAGCTGCTGCTGGTGGTGCTGCTTCCTACGATGAAGAAGCTGTGCGGCACCCACACCCACTCCTGTCCTGAGATGGGCAAAAAGGGGAAGAAGGGAAAGATGTAACCCCCTGATTACAAAATTTCATATTGCTTGCAGCCCTAGCTGCTGCAGCTGCTGCTGCTAGTGTAGCCCTAGCTGGTGATGGTGCTGCTGCTGGTAGATGTACCCCTAGATGCTGCTGCTGCTGCTTCTATCATTGTGGTATTGGGGAACAGCCCTAGCTGCTGGTAGCGCTGCTGCTGGTGTGGTCCTAGCTGATGCTGATTGTGGTGGTGATTATGCTGCTGCTATCATGATATATATGACAGCCTGTGAACTCCGTCCGTCGTGTGTGTGTTTGTGTGTATTAGTGTAAGTGTGAGCGTGGAAGTGTGAGCGTGGAAGTGTGTATGTGTTTGTGTGGCACAAGATTGATGTGCTGGTTGTAGTCGTGTGTGTATGTACCATAGAGGATGATACATTAGTCGAGCCCCTCGCCGGCAGGGATGAGTGGCCAACACTTGTGTGTATGGAGGTGTCATATTGATATATTTTTGTACTTGGACTTGAACTTGGTTACATGGCTCCAGCCTTAAAGGCTGGTCGCCGTCTTTGACAGTAACATAAGCAAAGCATTATTATCAAAATATGTTTGATCCAATATCTTCATACAATCATTGATGTTTCTGTACGGACTCGCGGACCAGTTGGTGCATGAGTTGAGATGAAGCGATATATAGCTCAAGGGTACATCACGTTGAGACTACGATCGCCTTGTATACATTATTACCACCTGGCCCTTGCCATGCAGAAATGGAGTAAATGACAGGAGGAAGGACCAAACCTGCTGCAGTTGTTTTTGGTTATTCTCGTCTCTCCCAGATCCCTATGGTAAACAATATTGTGACATTGTAATGATTGAATGGATACAGATACGTGAGGAAGAAATTCGGATGAGAGAGCAACTAAACATTTTTAGTTCGTCCCAAGACTTCGTGTAAGGTTAGATATGGACATATGGTTCAAAAAAAAAAAAAAACTATAGACAAGAGTAAAAAAACGAGTTTGGACATAAAACCCCCATGATTTCAGGTTGGAGACAGGGGGCACATCGAGGCGCTGGTTTGTTGTAAGGGGTTTGGTGTAAGGGGTCCCACCTCCTGTGTTGTGAACCCCCTAACTTGAAAAACATTAGATGCTTTTCATCCGCTTTTCATGCACTTTTATCTAGCCCTCAGAATGACATGGGAGTGTAACTTCCCTAGCGACGTTGTACTCCTTGAAAGATCCCCAGGATGAATCTCTGGCCACCAATTTACATGGAGGTGTGGGACCTTTGAAACCAGTTAACCGGAACGAAGTGGAAAATGTCATATTCTCCAATCATATTTTATTTTGCTATAGCACCAAGTCATCAGATACGCGCCCTACAGATGATAGCTCGGGATCACAAGGAAGGAAGAATGCTGGGTACCAGACTTGGGTGTCCTCCTCATGGGATGAGAGTGGGAAACCTGAGATGCCTAATTAGTTCATCCAAGACCTCCCTCACAAGGTGGTGCGTAATTGAAATTGAAATTGTTACATCCGTGTAATACAGTTACTCACAGGACGTGACGTGACGTGACGTGACGTGACAGGACGTGACGTGACAGGACGTGACGTTAAGGGCACCATAGCATCAGCCGGAGCTAGCTATAGTCACCGTAGGACCACCTTATTAAAAAAAATCGCCATCCATGCCCGCGAGGACAGGCACCGGAACCACAATGTGCCAGTGCAACTTACTACGGGTTTTTTCACCCCGGTTGGGAAGCATCAGCATAATGAAGCTGGCAAGACAAAAACTGAGGGGGGGGCAAGGTCTGTGTGCTAGTCCCCAGGCATCATCCCGGGGTGTGCCTCCATAAAACGGAGGCACTGTAAAATACTATGAAAGCTAGAAATAGAGTGGGAGTGGACTGTGTCCGCCAGTTTAAGGGCACACAATCTGTCAAGTCCAAGTGTAGCCATAGAAGTCAGAAAAGAGGCTGGGATAGTACCCGCTGTTCCAATAGTGATGACTACATATATAGTGAACAAGGTATCCAGCCGATTGGAGGCCATTCACTAGGCTAGCATGCTGGGCATGTTTCGTGATCAACTTGGTAGCATGGTTGGTATCAGAGCAGTAACCAAGCTCAAGGAGCCAAATTTATTTATCAATTATACAAGTAGAAGAATCTATGTCGGGTAGGATGGCAAGGTCAGGTCTCATTCTCTTCCAGTCCTCTTCAGTAATAGAGGAAGGGCGTAGCCAGGCAGGGAGACGTTTGCCTAGGACCCCCCTAGGGAGGTCATCTTCCGTGCCAGCGTCCATACTTATTCTGCGGGAGCCCAGGCCTCCAGTGCAGATGGCCTGGTGAATGAGTCGCACTGCGGCGTCATGTCTCTTGATATAGAGCCCCTTGAAAGTCCGGTGTGGGCAGCCCGCCAGGATGTGGCCCGCTCCGTCCTCACAGGTGTGGCCAATGGGGCATAGAGGGGTTGTGGGCGGGTGGGTGTTGTTAATACGGTATAAGGAAGTTTCCAACGGTATGCAAGTTTAGGGTTCCACAATCTATCCCAACGGGCTTTAAGGATGTGGAATTTAGTTTTATGTTGGATGAGGGTGGAGGACCAGAATTTATTATTTGCATGGGGAAGTTGGTGAGGAGTGTTATCAGCCCAGGTGGTGGCATAGATCCCTGTAAGTGGGTGGAGGCCGAGGTGGCAGCTAATGGGTAGGTTAGAGCTGATGCCCTGTGTTAGGTTGGGTGCTAAAATGCGTGGGGGGATATCTCCCATGGGTGTGCGAGGGGGTTGGACAGTGGGCCGGTAAACGTTGTGTCTGGGGATTTTCCCAGTGGTATCAGTAAAATTGGTAGAGGCAGGATGCTCTGCGGCCTGACGCGCCAGGCTGTCAGCCCGGTCATTTCCAAGAATGCCTGTGTGGGAGCGTACTTTGCAGAGGGTGGTGTGGGAGCCATGCATAATACGTTGAATAAGGTGGGATTGGATTGAATGTAATAGTTCAGCATGTAGGGAGCGTGTGGCTGTGGTGGGATCGTGTATCATTTTTTTATTGAGTTGAAGTGAGCAGAGACTGTCGGTGTGGAGGGTGAGGTTGGTATCGTATGTAATGTTAATAATGGCTTGGTGAATTGCCACTAGTTCTGCTCTGTTGTTAGTCCTGGTGCCCCCCCGCCCCCCTGGGTTGATGGTGTACGGTGGTGCGTAATATGTATAAATTTATGACTTCCTCCCTCGGTCCTCCCTCTACCTAAAGATGGAAACAGATAGATGGAAACGTCCAATTGTTCCTTGGAAGGATCGAGTGTGTCACCTTAGTGATTATGGAACAGTTCAAGATGAACACATTGTGGTCCTTGAATGTACTGAACTACTGAGTACTGACGAAGCCTTACTGAATTCGAGAAGAAAGTATCTTAACCTGATTTTCCAATCAGAGAGCAAAATTATTCCTCTACATTACCTGGTGTGCAATCCAGAAGTTGAAGGTCGAGAGAAGCTTCGTATATTCATCCATGAATGTATGAAGAGACTGGATAAAGTCTTTTTTGATAGGTATGATTACCGGTAGTTTTGGGCGGAGCCCCCTCCTCAAGGGGCGGGAGCCCCCAGGCTTACCCATTTGTCCGTCTGTGTGATCGACCGAGATAAAGCCTGGCCCGTCAGCCAACTCGCTTCAGCGCTTCCGTTGTCACCTGTCGCTCCGTCGCGAAAAACTATCCGCCAATTTGCAACGTCGCTTGTGACGCTGCATATAACTCATTTTACTATTTTTATACTTCAGTAGAAGAGGAGAACAAATGAAAGAGTGATTTGTTCGCGTTTACATTTTCCTGGTCATCATACTTTTTTACTAAGACGGCGAGCAGCAAATTGCTGGCTGAAGCTATGTAAGCAGGCTCGAGAGGCTGAGGGGGACCTGCCCTTAGGTAATGATAACGCCTGGTGGGGCATGGTGTTAAGGGAGCCTGTCGTACCCGGGTGGGGAGCGGTCTCCTACCTCAACTGGACAAGCTACCATCGCGGTACCTGCCCTGACATATATATAGATCAGCAGTAGGTGGGCATCTGGCAGCATATTATGATTACAAACGTTATTGGTCAAGTTGCTAGCCAGCTACCTAGCTTCCATGACCAGAACTATCAATGAATCATGGTGGATTTGGGCACAATATACCAGAAAACAAGTTCCCAAGAGGTAGGACTCAAGCAATGTTCTATTTCACTTCGTGTTTGAACTTGTCAGATTTGAGATAGAAATCTGATTGGAATAGAATTGTACAGTCCTGAGGCAGCATAAACCTTGAGGCACTGCTGCGCACATGATAACTATTTATCGAAACTGTTTCGCGCAATCTAGAACATATACATCTACCTCCAATCGGGAGTGTGCCTGGCTCAGACACCTAGTGACCTACAAACTACCTTATTGACAGAGGAGTGCCTGATCTAACTAACCTACTTTAAACTAGAATTAATCGACTATGGACATTGATGTATAAACAGATGAAATGGAAAGAAGCAGTAGCATAGTGGTAGAGGCAGGTAGGCATAGTGGTAGAGGCAGGTAGTGTTCGTACACAGCACTTCAAATTTAGGGGAACTTTGGTCTCCTTTTATTGGGCCTGGAATGACTTGAACTGGGCAATGGGAGCTGAAGGGATTTGCACCCCAAAAGAAGAAAGTCTCAGCGCAAAGTTTAGTTGACACTTGCGTTCACAGGCCGCGGTCTAACCCGTGCTACTAGACTGGTAATGTTATAGTTATGCTTCTGGTTGATCCCTTAGGCTGATGAAGCTGGGGAGGTTGGGTACGTGGGTGGATAGGAGTAGGCAGGTGGGTAGGAGATAGTTGGGTAAATGGGTGGGTATGAGGATGCAGGTGGGTAGGAGATGGCTGGGTACATGGGTGGATAGGAGTAGGCAGGTGGGTAGGAGATGGTTGGGTAAATGGGTGGATAGGAGTTGGCAGGTGGGTAGGAGATGGTTGGGTAAATGGGTGGATAGGAGTTGGCAGGTGGGTAGGAGATAGTTGGGTAAATGGGTGGGTATGAGTATGCAGGTGGGTAGGAGATGGTTGGGTACATGGGTGGATAGGAGTAGGCTGGTGGGGAGGCGTAGCTTGGGTAGGGAGGGGGAGAGGCATGGGCTGGTGGGTTAGGGATGGTTGGGTACATGGGTGGATAGGCATAAGCTGGAGGAAGAGTGGTTGAGTACATGGGTGGGTAGGCATATGCTGGTGGGGGGGTGTAGCTTGGGTAAAGGGGGGGAGATGCATAAGCTGGCGGAGAGGGGATGGTTGGGTACATGGGTGGATACGCCGAGGGCAAAGGGGGGTAAGGAGGTGGAGAACGGCGGGCCATTGGGGGAGGGGGGGGGAGAGGGAGGGGGAGGGGGAGAGGGAGGGGGAGGGGAAGGAGAGGGGGGGGGAGGGGAAGGAGAGGGAGGGGGAGCAGGGAGGAGCGATGCAGGGAAGTTGACGCCTGGGGGGAAGGGAGGGAGGCTGGGAGGAGCGGGGGGCGGGAGGGGGAGGGGGAGGAGGGGAGGGACTTGGGGGAAATGGAGGGGAGGGAGTAAGAGGGGGAGGTGGTGGGTAGCTGGGAGGAAGAGGAGAAGGGGGGAATGCAGGGGGGTATGGGGGAGGAGGAGGAGGGTATGGGGGGGGGGCAGGAGGCTGGGCCGGGTCCAGGTAACCAGGAGGGAAGGGAGGAGGAGGAGGAGAGGGTGCAAGTGGGGGAGGTGGAGGAAAGGGAGAAGGAGGAGGGGGAGGACTCAGTGCAGTCAGGAGGTCTCCGCGCATGTCGACGATGCTGTACTTGTAGAAGAACCACGCATTGCTAGTTGAAAAGGAGTTTTTCACCGTCGCAAAGCTTGTTTCCGAGGATCCGATGCGGACCACGGCGATGGGGGCCTCCCATGTGCTGAGCACGTTGATGCTACCTGCGAAGAGAATTGCAATTGGTAGTGGTGAGAGTGATGGTGGAGAATTGCAATTGGTAGTGTTGGTGGTGAGAGTGGTGGTGGAGAATTGCAATTGGTAGTGTTGGTGGTGGGAGTGGTTTTGGAGGTGGCGGAGAATTGTAATTGGTAGTGGTGGTGGTAGTGGTGGAGAATTGCAATTTGGGGAGTGGAGAATTGCAATTGGTGGTGGTGGTGGTGGGAGTTTTTGTGCTTGCTGGTTTGTGTGTGTGATAGGGAAAGGCATGCGTCTTGTACACGTAAGGATCATAATGTAAGATAATCGCACATGTAATTGATAATTGATTACTGCAGCAAAAAACTCAGGGCTTCCGCAGGTAAAACAATTATTTGGGGTTCAGTTCACCAGTGCTTTTTCTGTTTCGCCCTTCCTTATATAATATTGGGGCAAGTCCCTTAAGCCAGATTGGCTACCCCTGGACTGCAACGACATACAACCAACCAACTGTAACAACATACATAACTAGCTGCCCCTAACATAACTGGCTACTCCTGGACTAGCCACCGGATTCAATTACTGGGGGGTCGATCTGGTTGGCAGATATTTTGATTTGGGTACTGGGTAGCGATTTGGGTCTCAGATAGCGGACATTCCGCCATAACAGGGTCTGAGGTAGAGATCAGGATAGGTAGTGGGGACACAAATCTGGTCTACACCTGCCTACCCCTGAACTGCCTACCGGATTCAATTACTGGGGGGTCGACCTGGGTTGCGGATTTTTGGATTTGGGTACTGGGTAGCGGTTTGGGTCTCAGATAGCAGACATTTCGGCCAAAACAGGGTCTGGGGTAGCAATCAAGATAGGTAGAGGGGGCACAAATCTGGTCTACCCCTGTCTATCCCTTACCTGGCCACCCCTGGACTGTCTACTGGGGGGTCGAGTTGGGTTGCGGATTTTTGGATTTGGGTACTGGGTAGCGGTTTGGGTCTCAGATAGCAGACCTTTCGGCCATAACAGGGTCTGGGGATCAGGATCAGGACAGGATCAGGATAGGTAGGGGGGACACAAATCTGGTCTACCCCTGTCTACCGCATAACTGGATAGCCTGAGACTGTACCGACAACTTACATACATAAGGACTGTAATTACATACAAACATTTGAATAGGCTGAATACACGGTGAGCAGTGCAACGCGAGCCTTACAAAAATGATTACATCCTGGAGTGCTCCCGTTGAAACTACACAACATGCATACATACATAACAACAGTGCAGATTCATAAGAACATACATACATACACAACAACAACAGTGCAGATTCATAAGTACATACGTACATACACAACAACAGTGCAGATTCATAAGTACATACATACATACACAACAACAACAGTGCAGATTCATAAGTACATACATACATACATACACAACAACAACAGTGCAGATTCATAAGAACATACATACATACACACACAACAACAACAGTGCAGATTCATAAGAACATACATACATACAGGGAACAGCAAATCATACGATGCTGACCAAAGACGAGTATTATATCATATGATATCATGCAAAAATCATATGATTTAATATCAGATGATATGATGCCCCAGGCCAAAGTTACCTAGTCAGACCGCCGGCATCATATGACATCGTATGATGACATGAAATCATATGATATCATATTGCCTATCCCTACATACATAACAACTACGCAGATACAGCAACGCAGATACTTATCTGGGATGTGTGTGTGGGGTGGGGTGGGGGGATGGGGGGGGATAGATACAAGGTTCTGACCCCTTCTGTAACCCTGAGCAGGCCACAGGATCCGGGTGGGGGTGGGGGGGGTGGGGGTGGGGGGGAGGCCAACGGCCACATGGGCAATGTACTAGTATATACATAACAACAACACAGATACATACCTGGGATACCGAGCACTATAGGGTAGTCGGTGTCGAAGTCAACAACAGTAGCTTGCAGGTAGGCCATCTCAGCAGGGCTGTCAGGGTTGATGTCTTCAGAGGTGACGGCCCTGGGGGGGCTTCGGACGAAGACACCTCGAGAGGGGCTCGCGCCCTCGGGGATGAGGAAGGCCCGGGCGATGGCTCTGCGCACGTCTGCTGTGAAAGCTGCGACGTCGCTTGCAACATCGAGGGCAAAGTTGTTGAGGAAGAAAGCCCTACGAGGTTAGGGCACGGTGGTGTGAATGTGGGAAGGGAGGGGCAGTGGTGTGAGGGTGGGTGGGGAAGAGGATGTGCGTCCTTGTTTGTGTGTGTGTGAGAGAACAGCATCGAGGGGGGAGTTGTTGAGGAGGAAGGCCCTGCAAGGTTAGGGCACGGTGGTGTGAGTGTGGGTAGGGGAGATAATGTGTGTCCTTGTTTGTGTGCGTGCGAGAGGTGCAGTGTGGTGCAAGGGTGGCACTGCAAATTTGGGATTCTACGGCTCCTTTTTATTTGGCTTGAAAGGGTGCATGGTGGGTGGGAGGAATGCAGGTGAGGGTTGCAGGAAAGGGTGCATTGTGGGAGGGGTGGAAGAAAGGGCGCTGCAGTGAGTCAGACTGCGTCTTCTTCGTGTGTGTATGTGTATGGTTCAATTAGTAAACCTCAGTTTGGAGATTTCGAATGTGAGAGTTTGACAGCTCCAACATAGCCACTGATGGAATCATGCCAGGCTGACTCCCGTATGTTTTTGCTTTAGCCCCTCCTGATACCGAAGCTGGGCAAGTCCCTATAGCCTATTGGCTACCCCTGGACTGTAACATACATACATGCGAGCGCTCACCTAAGGTGGGCTCGTCCGCGTGGAGTGGAGTCATTTCCTGGGGGACTTGGGGGTCTTGGAGGGATGGAGAGGGGGGGAGGAGGGGACTTCACAGGTGGAGGAAGGGGCAACCCAGGTGCCAGAGGAGTGCCAGGTGGCGTGGGCATCTCCGGTATCAAGGGGCTGTCAGGTTGCGCGGGCGCGCCAGGTAGTGGGGGGGTGACAGGCGGAACGTCAGGGGGCGTGAAAGCAGGGTTGGCCGGGGACTCAGGGAAGCTATTGGGTACGATCTTCTTTTTTTTGACGACGACGACGGCATCGGCCTCAGGAGCTGCCAGAAGTATCGCGGAGAGCAGAAATATCAAACAATAGCGTCGCATTGTTTCGAGCAGGTAGCAAATAGGCGGTAGGAAGGGTGGTCAGAACTCGTCTGGGGGACAGGAGGGCTCGAGGGGATGAAGGGTTAGACAGGTATAGGAAGAGGCTCTGGAAGGGCTGCAGTCCAGCAAGGAATTTGGGATAGAACGGGCAGAGGAGAAGGGGGCTGAGGCCCTGTATTTGCTCTGTTTTCCTGACTCGCGAGAGTGTGTTGCTCGGTTACGCCAGCGAGAGTGGGGCGGTTTTCCAGTAAAGGGCAGAAAAACGAACTTAGGTCCAGAGGTGGCAGAAGGGAAGGTGACTTGCGAATCAGAACGCACGGAGAAACTCCCAGAAGGTTTGCAAGAAAACGAGGCGATTTCTTCGCGTCAGGCAGCAAGGGACAGGTACCCGAGGATCAACTATTGAAGTGGAGGCGAAAGATCACAGCGCTGTCGGTGACTTGCGAATTTGAAGGCCCGAAGATGTCGCAGAGCTAAATGATTGTTAGAATTGGCTGTGCAATGTGGAGGGCTGGAATATGAAGATAATTGCTGAAGAAGACTGTGGCCACGCGTGTCTGCTGCGCACTGTCACTTTTAAATCCTTCTTCGATTCAAATGGTTTCGCACCTGTCAGTTGTGTGAGGGTCCGACGGGGGCGAGGGAGGTCTCGAGAAGCTGCCGGTGTCGGTTACAATTTAAACCCGTATCAGCTGGCGAGTCATTTTCTTACAGCAGCTGGCGAGTAGCTGGGGTAGCTGGGGTCAAAGTCCCGGAGCAACGTCCCTGCCCCTCCGGAAACAAGTCGGATTTCGGACGTTTGGAGCATCTGCAAACTTGAGGTTGGAGAAGCTTAGGCTGGCAAGCGATCGTCTGGATTTTTGACGTTGGGGCCCGGTTGTGGTTGGGTTGTGAGCTGGGTTGTGAGCAGGGTACCGAGGGTGTGAGGGTGAACGAACGCCTTGGCGGCTGGGGCGCGTTGGGGGTGAGGTGAGCCAACGTCTGGATTTTCGACGTTTTAAGCGTGGCCTTTTGTATCCGAGTCGAACGTCCACATTTCAGACGTTGCTGGTGCTCGCTGTTTGCTCGAAGTAGTGGAGGGTTCCAGAGTGAAAGTTGGCAGTTGCGTCTGCTGAGTTAGCTGTCTTTCCCCTGCCCACGCCTCCTTGCATTTCAGAAGGCTCATTGTTCGCCTCTATTAATAGCCTCTGACAATTGATTACCTCGTATCTGCAATATGTCCGCGTCTTCAGGTCCGTCAGATTCGTCGAAGGACCTCATTCTGCGCTCGACTCAAATCGACTCAACTGTTTGCCTTGCACAACTGATTCCGCACTTCTGCGCTGTAACGTTAGATTACATTGTCACAGACCGGGCATTGTTCACCCAAGACACTATGCCTGCGCATTCACATCTTCCATCAGAAGTTGTGCAGGATATCGTTCTGCGCATTCTTCAACTGGATCATCAATCCTCAATCAGCGACGTCGCACTCGTTTGTCACGCCTGGTATTCTATTGTCAAGCAAAACCTAGCCGAGATCTTGATCCGCAGGTGCCATGGCGACATGCCTAATGCACTTTCTCATGCCCTTCGGCAGAATACTTTGGACGTGGCTTCTGAGCTAGTGTCAAGAAGCGCATCATTGGATGACTCCAACCGAGCCTTGTTGTTGGTTTCTTTGGGAGGGCAGTCATGCCTGGCTACGCTTCTGCTTGCTGCCTCAGCACATGCAGATTGTGAAGATGGGCAGGCACTGGTGAACGCAGCAACTGGTGGCCACAGTGAGGTCGTGCGAATGTTGCTGGATGCCCCACAGCATGCAGCGCACGCAGATTGTCAAAATGGGTGGGCACTCATGAAAGCATCATCAAACGGCCACAGTGAGGTAGTGCGCATGCTACTAGATGTTCCTGTCAGCTGTACTACTAGGACACGAGTTCCACAGCATGCAGCCCATGCAAACTGTCGACGAGGGCAGGCTTTGGTGAACGCAGCAGGAGGTGGCCACATTGAGGTAGTGTGCATGCTGCTGGATGCGCCACAGCATGCCGCCCATGCAGACTGTTGGCAAGGGTTGCCACTAGTGAGCGCAGCATTGCGTGGCCACAGTGAGGTAGTGCAAAGGTTACTGGGTGACCCACAGCATGCAGCCCATGCGAACTCTCGAAGTGGGATGGCACTGGTGGAGACAGCAGGATGTGGCTACAGTGAGATAGTGCACATGTTGCTGGATGCCCCACAGTATGCCGCCCACGCAGACTGTGAAGGTGGGCAGGCACTTCTAAAGGCAGCAAGAGGTGGCCACAGCAAGGTAGTGGGCATCTTACTGGATGCCCCGGAGCATGCTGCCCATGCAGACAGTCAAGATGAACAGGCGCTAGTATTTGCAGCTTCCCGTGGCCACAGTGAGGTAGTGCGCCTTTTGCTGGACGCTCCGCAGCATGCTGCCCATGCAGACTGTCAGCATGGGGCGGCACTACTGGATGCAGCTCGCCATGGCCACAGTGAGGTAGTGAACCTCTTGCTGGATGCCTCACAGCATGCTGCACGTGCGGATTGTCAAGATGGGCAGGCAATAGTGGATGCAGCATGGGGTGGCCATAGCGAGGTAGTGCGCCTCTTGCTAGATGCGCCACAGCGTGCTGCACGTGCAGACAGTCGAGATGGGTTGGCACTGCTGTATGCAGCAGGAGGTGGCCACAGGGAGATAGTGCGCATGTTGATGAATGCGCCACAGCATGCTGCCCATGCAGACAGTCAAGACGGGCAGGCACTTGTAGTTGCAGCAGGAGGTGGCCACAGTGAGATAGTGCGCATGTTGATGAATGCGCCACAGCATGCTGCCCATGCAGACAGTCAAGACGGGCAGGCACTTGTGGTTGCAGCTCGCAATGGCCACAGTGAGGTTGTGCGTCTTTCGCTGAATGCTCGTGAGCATGCTGCCCATTCAGACGAATAGACTATGTTCATTCGTGTACAAAATGTAGCTGAGCAGTAACTTGAGTTAGCCTAACAGGGGTAGTGGTGGCTGGCTCAGGGAGCTACCTGGAAGCTGCTGCTCGTAGCCGGAAAGAAAAGCTATGAGCATGCTGCCAATTCAGACGAATAGACCAAGTTCATTCGCGTATGAAATGTTCTGGATAGGAACTTGAGTTAGCCTAACAGTGGTAGTGGTGAATGTTTGTTTGGTCGAGGGACGGTATTTCCCACCGACCCTTAGTGTGCCTACTCTTTTGTAGGAGTGGCAACGCCATTCAAACTGAATCCTCGGTGTCGCTGTTTTGTGTCGGGAGACCCACCTCCTGGGGTGAAATTCCTTTCACAACTAAAAATAAAGTATCCAGTAGTGTTGTCCCTACCGTGAATTCTGTCAGAACTACTAGGCAGCGGGAGCATTGAGGACATCTTGCAAGATGTCCTTAAGCACTCGCAGCCTGTATAGTTGATAACGATACCGTATATCCCGAGAAAAGCTTGCATCTTTGACCACTGCATTCTGCATCTTTGACCACTGCATTCTGCATCTTTGACCACTGCATTCTGCATCTCCTTACGGTCATGTGGGTTTTTTGCTGAACGCTCGGCAGCATGCTGTCCATATAGACAAGTAGACTAAGTTCATTCGTGTACGAACCGTAGCTGGGTGAGCTGGGTAGTGCTATAATTTACCCTAACATCAAAAGGGTAATGATAGCGCCTGGTGGGGCGTGGTATTACGGGAGCCCTGTCTTACGGCGGTAAAGAACGGGCTGCTACGTACCTCGTATCTAGGCTTCGGAGTTTAGGGCTAACGTCAGACAAAATTAGCCCTAATAGGGCTATTAGCTAAATTAGCCCTAATAGTGCACAACTAATTTAGCCAAACTTAGCAAAAACAACCCAGAAAAAGTGCCATTTGTGTAGGGGAGTGTTGTTATGCATCCTACTGACCTTTGTGGCAATTGTGTATGACCTGACCATCACGAGTTCATGATGAAGTACCAGCTCATGACTGTGGGAGCGAACGAAGAACGAAGATCGCCGTATTATTATATATACGCCTTACATTGGAGGAAAATAAGTATATAAGTACATAACAGAATATGGCAAAAATCCTGGATGACTCTGCCTAAACTCTAGACCACTGTTTATTTTGTTTGCCTACGTAGGGTACGTACGTAGGGCTACGTAGGCTGCGTGCGTAGGGCAACGTAGGGTACGTACGACGGACTACATAGGGTACGCACAACGGGCTACGTAGGGTACGTACGATGGACTATGTAGGGCTACGTAGGGTACGCACGATGGGCTACGTAGGGCTACGTAGGGTACGTACGACGGGCTACGTAGGGCTACGCAGGGTACGTACTACGGGCTACGTACGAAGAAGTGCTATTTCTCTTCTCTTCGCCTCTAGTTAGCGCTAAAAATACGGGATTTATTTTAGTGCTAATTAGCCCTACTAGCCCTTCTAGCGCTTAGCAGCTAAGACCCCCCCTCCGTATCCTACTCGTATCGTGTATGAAACGTAGCTGGGTAGTACCATGAGCTAGCCTAACATAAGTACCCAATTGTGTTGTCCCTACCGTGAATTCAACTGCTTGCATTTTTGACCACTGCATTCTGCATCTCCTTACAGAGGGGCGGGGGAAGGGAGGCGCCTGTTCCTTGGGGGCAGCGCCGTCATACCATATGGTTGCAGCGGTGATTGCCGCTTGCTCCGCCCCCCCCCCCCCCCCCCCCCCCCCCCCCCCCCCTCTACCCCCCCCCCCCCCCACACACACACACACACCCCAACCACTCCCCCTACCCCCCCTTACCCTGCATTCTGCATCTCCTTACAATCCCGTGTGCCTTTTGCTGAACGCTCGGCAGCATGCTCATAGCTTTTCTTTTCGGCTACGAGAACCAGCTTCTAGGCAGCTCCCCTGGCTTGCTACCCAGCCAAACCAACAGCGACGAAGTGCACCTGGAAACTGACAGAACCAGCTTTCCAGTACTGTTGAAATCTTGGGGCTTAGCTCAGTGGCTGGCTCAGGGAGCTACCTGGAAGCTGCTGCTCGTAGCCGGAAAGAAAAGCTATGAGCATGCTGCCCATTCAGACGAATAGACCAAGTTCATTCGCGTATGAAATGTTCTGGATAGGAACTTGAGTTAGCCCAACAGTGGTAGCAGTGAATGTTCGTTTGGTCGAGGGACCCTTAAGTCGAATCTTTACCTTTGTGCCATAAGTTTTTGCTTGGTCTTTTCGTACTTTGTAGCGCAATTTACTATGGTTATACGTGGTCCAAACATGATTTCCTTAGTGCTTCATGTCATAGAATTTCAATACAAATCCGAATATGCAATCAAAGTGTCATAAAACGATGTTTTTAGAAAATCGTTTTTTTACCAGGTCTTTTTGTACTTTGTACCGCACTTTACTATACTTATATGTGGTCAAATCATGATTTCCTTGAAACTGCATGTAATAGAATTTCAAGGCGTTTCCGAATATGCAATAAAATTTAGATTTGGAGAACATTCTGTTTTTTCCTTACGGGTGTGCTTTTGTACTTAGTACCGCCATTTACGATGCTTATATGTTGGCGAAACATGAATAACAAAAAAAAGGGGGTCATGGAATTTCAAGGAGAGTCCGAATATTCAATAAAAATCTGCCAATCTGTTAGCCGTGGAGTACCTCAAGAATACGATTATGAAGATGTACCGCAAGGGTGAAGCTGGGAGCTTGCTCCCTGTCTTCTCCACCATCCTCTCCTTCTCCCCTCAGGAACTTGCTGCTTGCAAGCGTGGCCTGGATGCTATTAAGCTGGTGGGTGTGGTTAGATGGGGTGGGTGGGGGGTGTATTTTTGGAGTGAGGGTGAGGGTGGGGGTGAGGGGATGCAATGGGTGAGGGTGGCTTTTTTGCGGCTGCAGTGGATGGGGTATCCTCCTCCCCCAACTCAAACCAACTCAAACCAACTCAAACCTACTGGGGCGGCTGCAATGGATGGGGTATGCTCCTCCCCTAATTCAAAACAACTCAGACCAACTCAAACCGACTCATACCAACTCAAACCAATTTACCCCCCCCCCCCCCCCCCCCCCCCCCCCCCCCCCCCCCCCCCCCCCCCCCCCCCCCCTTACACCCACCCACCACACACACACCCACCAACCCATCCCCCCCCCCCCCCCCCCCTCTATACCCCAAAACAGGGCGAGGTACCACTACCCCAAGCAGCAGCTGCAGTGGATGGGGTCTTCTCCTCTCTCAACTTATGGACCTCCTGGGCGAAAGGGTCATCCAACCCTCCTCCAAATCCAACGACATAGTGAAAGGATAAGATAGGATATTAATACTCCCATGGCATTTGACAGCGACCGCGAATACTGAAGAGATACACCCGCAGGGATTCGAACCCAGCACCTCCTTCAGTCCAGCGAAATGATCACACATTAAACCATTCCCTGAACCGGAATTGAGATAGAGTTAAACTTCAAATATTGATAGGGACTTCAATGGTATTTGTTTAGATGTGTGAGACCTGCTTATATTGTTATTGACCGGTTCTCCCCGTCCTGCTAGAGTGTCCTAGAGCGCCAGGTTTCATGCTTGGCTGCGTACGCTATAGTGCCTCTGCCCGATACCGTAGTGTGAGGCATGCTTATATTGTTATTGACCGGTTCTCTAGAGCGCCAGGTTATAGTATTTTGTTTTGTAACAGTGGTTCTTGAACTTGAACTTGGTTACATAGCTGTAGCACTTCGGCTGCTCGCCGTCTCCAGCAGTAAAAAATAATTATTAACAGGAAAATGTAAATGCGAACAACTCATTTGTCATGTTTTCATTTGTCCTCCTCTTCATCTGAAGGATACAAAATAACTAATCATACCGGGAGAAGAAAACAAGATCACTCTGTTGTTGACTGATCCGACTCTCTATCACTCTGTTGTTGACTAATCCAACTCTACGACCAGAGACGTAATTGTTCCCAAACTCAACGTTTCTTGCCCAGAATTTGAATGGTTACATGGTTCTTCAGCCAAAAAGGGCTGCTTACGGTCTGCTAATTCCATTATCGTGTATGAGTGTACCTAGCACTTTTCTTCGCAAATCAGTGTGGCACCAAGGGGTGAAGGGGATATTTCGGGTAACTTGAACTTGGTTACACAGCTCCAGCAAGAAATTTGGCTGCTTGGCGTCTTCGTCAGTAAAAAAGAAATCCGGGTAATAGCCTTACACCTCCGATACTAATAATTCAAGTCAGGTAAACCAATATTGAAGAAACCAAGAGCCATATACAAGACTTGCTAGGGCGCCATGCCTCCATGCCGCCATGCCTCCATACATCTAACAGACGACTCCATGCTCACGAAGGAGTCCCACAATCAACCACATGCATCGTGACCATACCGTACGCTTCCGCCTCGCCCAAGGAAAGAAGGTTACTTAAGATTTGAGTATTGATGGATTAGCCTAGCAAAATCGTGTTTGTCCGTTCAAATGCCCCCGCAACCCCAGAAGCTTACGCTAAAATGCTCACACAGCTTTTATAACCATTATCCGCTGCCCAATTGAGGGCTGTTCATCCTGCATTTTCCTTTCAAGAACTGTAGAACATCTGCCCCAGCCTCTAACCACACTCACAAACACTGCATGGAGGGCTGTCCATCCATCATTGTCTTTCACATACACATCTGCCCCAGACTCTAACAACACTCGCAAACACTAAAGCTATACAAGAATCGCTAGCGCACCAAGACATTCATGGCAAGATAGCGCTGGCAGGGATAATAGATAACTCTGCAAGCATGGCTATTTCCTTATAATCAATAGCCACATACTCCTTATAATCCATATACTCCCTGTAATCAATAGCCACATACTCCTTAAATACTCCTTATAATCCGTAGCCATCCATCCTTATAATCCATAGCCATCCATCCTTATAATCCATATACTCCTTATAATCATTAGCCACATACAAATCATTGCCAGCTACTTCCTTTAATGCCTCCATACTCTAACTGATTGTTCCGTGCTTTAAAATGAGTCCCCCAGACTCACGTTCATCATTGCTAGGGAACGGCAATCGGATATGATGTGATCATATGATGCTATGTGATATGATGAATGTGATCACATATCATAATATGCTGTCATGTGATGCCGGCAGTCAGACTAGGCTGAAGTTCCCATTTATATACAATATGATATCATGCAATTTGTATGCCATCATATGATATCATTCTTGCCTTTGGTCAACATCATATGGTATGCTGGTCCCTTATCATTGCCCATCGTCATGTCCAAGGGTGTTTCTCCATCACTGTTCTTGGCTGACACATCCGCCATAGCCTCCACCAAGGCGCTCACACAGCTTATGTGACCATTATGCTCGGCATGATGAAGGGCTGTCATCATCATGCAGTTAGTTTTGGCTTACACGTCTGCCCCGGCCTCCAGTGTCAGCTGTACTACTAGGACACGAGTGCCTTATTGGCATCTGATCAGATGCCTGTATGGCACTCGTGTTCTAGTAGTATACGCTGACAATAATGCATGTCCCGGGAGGAGAACAGATTACCCAGAGGTTCCACTAATCCACAGCCAAGCTTTTTCGGCTATGGTCTTACGCTGGGGGCAACTTAGTACTGATCAGACCCGCAACCCGCCTGTGTACCGCGACCTTCTGGGGAGGATCGAACCCCCCTGTTCTCCTCCCGGGACATGCATTATTGTTAGCTGTACTACTAGGACACGAGTGCCTTATCGACATCTGAATCAGATGCCAATAAGGCACTCGTGTCCTAGTAGTATACGCTGACAATAATGCCTGACTCGGGAGGAAAACTGGGGGGTTCGATCCTCCCCAGAAAGTCGCGGTACACAGGCGGGTTGCGGGTCTGATCAGTACTAAGTTGCCCCCAGCGTAAGACCATAGCCGAAAAGCTTGGCTGTGGATTAGTGGAACCTCTGGGTAATCTGTTCTCCTCCCGGGACATGCATTATTGTCAGCTGTACTACTAGGACACGAGTGCCTTATTGGCATCTGATCAGATGCCTGTATGGCACTCGTGTTCTAGTAGTATACGCTGACATCCAGCAACACTTGCTAACTCTCAATGAGGCCAGTGTTTGCAGAATAATAGAGAGAGCAGTGTGTCCGTCATTGTTCGTGGCTAACAAGTCCGCCCCGGCCTCCACCAAGGCACTCACACAACTTCTTTGCCCCTCCACTGCTGCCAAATGGAGGGCTGTGCATCCATTATTGTTCCTTGCTGACATGTCTGCCCCAGCCTCTAGCAACACTTGCAAACACTCAATGTGACCATTTTCTGCAGCATACAAGAGAGCTGTGTATTCAGCATTGTCACCAATTGATATGCCCGCCCCAGCCTTCAGCAAGGCGCTCACACAGCTTGTGCGACCATTCTGGGCTGCAATATGAAGGGCTGTGCATCCATTATTATAGTGACTGGCTGACACATCCGCTCCAGCCTCCACCAAGGCACTCACACAGCTTGTGTGCCCTTCCTGCGCTGCACAATGGAGGGCTGTGTATCCCTGATTGTTCCTTGCTGACGTATCTGCCCCAGCCTCCACCAAGGCGCTTACACAGCTTGTGTGGCCATTATAGGCTGCCCAATGGAGGACTCTCATCTCGGTGTAATCCTTCGCAGACGCATCTGCCCCAGCCTCTAGCAACACTTGCAAACACTCGAAGTGACAACTGAATGCAGCAAACAAGAGAGCTGTGTATCCATTATTGCTACTGGCTGACACATCCGCCCCAGCCTCCACCAAGGCACTCACACAGCTTGTGTCACCTATCCGCGCTGCCATATGAAGGGCTGTGAGTCCATCAATGTCACTGGCTGACACATCCGCCCCAGCCTCCACCAAAGCGCACACACAGCATGTGTCACCTACCCACGCTGCCATATGTAGGGCTGTGTGTCCATCAATGTCACTGGCTGACACATCCGCCCCAGCATTCAGCAAGGCGCACACACAGCATGCTCGCCCTTCCTTAGCTGCATAATGGAGGGCTGTGCATCCCTCATTGCAACTGGCTAACACATCCGCCCCAGCCTCCACCAAGGCACTCACACAGCTTGATTTACCATACCTAGCTGCCTTATGGAGGGCTGTTTTTCCATCATTATACCTCGCAGAGACATCTGCCCCAGCCTCTAGCAACACTTGCAAACACTCAAAGTACACTACAGCATACAAGAGAGCCGTGTATCCATCATTGCAACTGGCTGACACATCCGCCCCAGCCTCCACCAAGGCACTCACACAGCTTGTGTGACCATGCCTAGCTGCCTTATGGAGGGCTGTTTTTCCATCATTATCCCTCGCAGAGACATCTGCCCCAGCCTCTAGCAACACTTGCAAACACTCGAAGTCACCATTGTCTACAGCATACAAGAGAGCCGTGTATCCATCATTGCAACTGGCTGACACATCCGCCCCAGCCTCCAACAAGGCACTCACACAGCTTGTGTGACCTTCATGCAGCGCTGCCCAATGAAGGGCTGTCTTCTCGTCATTATCCTTGGCAGACACATCTGCCCCAGCCTCTAGCAACACTTGCAAGCACTCGAAGTCACCATTGTCTACAGCATACAAGAGAGCTGTGCATCGATAGGCCCTTACATAGCGCGTGTGACCTTCCTGCGCTGCACAATGTAGGGCTGAGCGTCCCTGATTGTTCCTTGCTGCCTTGTCAGCCCCAGCCTCCACCAAGGCACTCACACAGCTTGTGTGGCCTTCCAACGCTGCCCAGTGGAGGGCTGTCATCTCGGTATTATCCTTCGCAGACACATCTGCCCCGGCCTCTAGCAACACTTGCAAACACTCAAAGCCACCATTGAATGCAGCATACAATAGAGCTGTATATCCATCATTATCCCTCGCAGACACATCTGCCCCAGCCTCTAGCAACACTTGCAAACACTCCAAGTCACCATTGTCTGCAGCATTTAAGAGGGCTGTGCGTCCATAATTGTCACTGGCTGACACATCCGCCCCAGCCTCCACCAAGGCACTCACACAGCTTGTGTGGCCTTCCAACGCTGCCCAGTGGAGGGCTGTCATCTCGGTATTATCCTTCGCAGACACATCTGCCCCGGCCTCTAGCAACACTTGCAAACACTCAAAGCCACCATAGAATGCAGCATACAAGAGAGCTGTATATCCATCATTATCCCTCGCAGACACATCTGCCCCAGCCTCTAGCAACACTTGCAAACACTCCAAGTCACCATTGTCTGCAGCATTCAAGAGGGCTGTGCATCCATAATTGTCACTGGCTGACACATCCGCCCCAGCCTCCACCAAGGCGCTCACACATCTTCTGTGACTTTCCTGCGCTGCAATAAAGAGGGCTGTGCGTCCATCATTGTTCCTTGCTGACGTTTCTGCCCCAGCCTCCACCAAGGCAATCACACAACTTGTGTGGCCATTATAGGCTGCCATATGAAGGGCTGTGCGTCCGTCATTGGAACTGGCAGACACATCTGCCCCGGCCTCTAGCAACACTTGCAAACACTGGAAGTGACCATTGTATGCAGCACTCGAGAGGACTGTCGATCCATCAAGGTTCCTTGCTGACGTTTCTGCCCCAGCCTCCACCAAGGTGTTCACACAGCTTCTGTGACCATTCCTTGCTGCCCAATGGAGGGCTGTCATCTCGACATTGTTATTCGCAGATATGTCTGCCCCAGCCTCCACCAAGGCGCTCACACAGCTTGTGTGGCCATTATACGCTGCCCTATGGAGGGCTGTGTCTCCATTATTTTCCTTTGCATTTGTATCTGCTCCAGCCACCACCAAGGCACTCACACAGGATGTGTGACCATTCAATGCTGCCCAATGGAGGGGTGTTTTTCCTTTCCCATCACGGGCCTCCTTGTCTGCTCCCCTACTCAACATCGACAGGGTGGCCTCAATGTCACCCTTCCAACAGGCCTCTATCAAGCTGTCAGCACCCATCGGCCACTTGGGTTCATCCTCATCTCTCACCGCCTGCTTCTTGGCTGACTGCTCTTTGGAAGGTCCTGCAAAGGTTGTGTGTGTCAGTGTTAGCTTGTTTCATGGGGGATCAATTCAGAGGGCACATAGGGAAGACAGAACTGCCTGATAATACTGCCCTACTTATCGGGCGGGACTGTCTTCCATAGCAGGGCATCAACGTCATTATACTCACTGATCAGGCAGGAAAGGGTTGGATCTTGAGGGGTTTTGCCGGATCTTGCACATCAATCTATTCATTCAAGGATATTTACTTATGTTCTCCTAGTTATGTCGCATCCAGTCGCAGTAGTTGAGGCAGGCATGAGCGATTGCGAAAAGTCTTGAAAGTGTGCCGGGCTCAACCCATAATCGGTGATTGCGCCAGAGATGACGCATTGCGACAACTCTACAAAGAGAAGCGTCGAAAGCGAATCGCCGAAAAGCAGCCTTCACATATAGCAACACCGGCAACCGTACGCACCTGCTTCCTCTGCGGTCAGTTTCAGTTTGGGCGCCATATTTGAGATGCCGATGGTTTGTGCCAACCGCTCACGCTTTGTAGTAGAACGCCACTGACGGAATTGCGACTTGAAGGATGGCTGTTGATAAGAAATCTACTCAGCGTTTTTAACTGAGCTGAGCTCTTCAGCTGAACTGCCTAAAAGCAGCAGCTTCTAGGCAGCTCCTTAGCCTGTAGTGCGGTTGAGGCAAGTCGACCTCCACGAAAAAAACGAATTTGATGCTGATGAAAGCGCGTACATATGCAACTTTATGATTTCTCGAACAGTGCAGTTTTCGAGGAGATGTGTTGCTTTTCTGGAGGCTGGTGTCGATTGGGTCGATTGGGTCCTGTCATGCTTCGTATTTGAGGCAAACCTGGAAGTGAAAATCTTCGAAAAATCGTATCCGCGAAGATTTTCCCAGCCCACTTGTTGCAGTGCGATTTCATTCGCTGTTATCCAGTTGTTGAGATCGCAGCAGTCAGCGAAGCATCTCTTTCTGTCCCTTGCTGACAAATTGGGACTGACTCCGTACCACCTCCCGTCCCGGGCTGCCGCGAGGAGGCCCCCCCCCTGAGGAGCGGAGCCGAGCGGAGCAGCAACTTGCCCCGGCTTGCCCGGGCTTGCCCCCGCGGGGGGCCCTGTCCGTCCGACCGCCTCTGTCTCCGTCCGTCTCTCCAGGAGCTGTTTGAACGATTCCGGCCACCTCCGCACTCAAACATTGGGCTGCTAGATAAATAATCAAAGTGCGCATAACTAGAGTTATCAGCATCGCAGCGGTCAACATCCCTCGCAAAAGTTGTCGAATGTTTTGTAGCTTATTCCGCTACGTACGAGTAGCTCCTCACTTCATTTCTTTAGAAAACTCCGAGCCTCACTCCTTGCCAAGGACTTGCTCCTCGCCCTTATCTTGCAGCCTGCTAATCGAGTTTCTTAATTATTCGAAGCCCCTTCGTACCTGGCCCACTCTTCGCGAGGAGATTTGCCTAGCCCATGCTTTTATTCCCTCCGTTGCAACCCTAACCCACATGCATTCCATCCGCATGCTCTCCGGTCTGTCCCGTCCTTGCGCGCGCCCGAGATCCCCCAAGGTGAGTCAACGAGGTAGAGACTGCTTAAACTTTGGGGCAATTCAGTCATATGCGACCCTGTCAGCTACCCCCCTCCTTCTCGGATGCCCTGTCAGTTCGAAATGTTTCGCACTTTCGCCTAGTATCGAAACCTTTCTTGGACAGATCACCCGACCGAGACGTGACAGGTTGACCAGGAATTGGGAAGCCCCAGTTAGGGTGGGTAGGGTTGGGGGGGGGTTGGGGGGGGGTTGGGGGGGGGGGAGGATCTCATACACTTCAGTGATTGTGTTCTGCATACATGAGCATGGTGTTTATTCTACCCACATACACTCCACATGCAGACGGTGAGCAGCCTAAAGGCTGGTACACCATGCAATCAGTAAAAAAGAAGAGATCGCACCCCTGCATGAAAATGTGCAGCGCTGCATGGGCTGCATGCTGATGGCATGCTGATCTGTGAACACATATGCACACGTGATTATGCCTCTGCACACATGCAATGTGCAGACCTGGTTATGCGTATACATGGGTATACATGCATAAACATGCATATACATATGCATGGGTACACAGAAGCATGGTTACTCACATGCATGTTTACACGTATGTGTGGTAACACATCAGCATAGTTACACTTATGCGCGGTTACACATTAGCATATTTGCACATATGTACAGTTACGCAACTGCGTGGTAACGTGCCAGGCTAAAATGAACTATCCAGCAGTTTGTTCGTGCCCCCCTCCCAACTTGCTAGATTTAAAATAGCAGGGTGCCCGGGGCCCCCTCATGGCCGGCCTTGGTGTGTGCATGGTGGGACTTGAGGGGTGCTGGCGCGTGATTAGCGATACCAAGACTGATAGCAGGTGGCAGGTACGGGTTGCGGCTGATATCAGGTGACAGGTGTGGGTTGTGGCCAATATTAGGTGACAGGTGCAGGTTGTGGCCGATATCAGGTGACAGCTGCACATGCGGCCGGTATCAGGTAACAAGTGCACATGCGGCCGATATCAAGTGACAGCTGCACATGCGGCCGACATGACATCTGCAAATGCGACACGTCCCAAAAACGAATTACACCTTGTTACACCTAATCTTCACATAGAAAACAAGGAAAACTCGACCCAATGAACTAGGGTTGTTGCCTTGTTGGTAGCAATGCATTACTCGGCCAGGGCCGACCAATCATGATTCACCCGCATTCTAATAAACTAGGGTTGTTGGTAGCGATTCATTACTCAGCCAGGGCCGACCAATCATGATTCACCCGCATTCTCCATTTTTTGAGGTAAATGATTTCATACCTGATTGCTCAAGTGCAGCAAATGCAACTGCTCATTTCATTAGGTAAGATACTCATTTAATCAATCAGACTCATTGAATTAGGTCAAAACTCATGTGAACAATCAATTAGACCTGAATTAGACTAATTTAATTCGGGAAAATTCTCATAAACAATCAATCAGACTCATTGAATTAGGTCAAATACTCATATTACAAATCCACCAGACTCATTTAAACAGGTCAAGTACAGCAATCCATGCATCTGTCAAATATATTACTTTTTTACAGGACTACACTGGTATAATAATAAGGCTAATGCAGACTTGCAGCCATACAATGATTTGGCATACAACTGTCACGCTATATGGAATTTGAATATATGATCTCATGCATTACATAACAATATAAAGGGCGCATACGATCCTATATAACCCCCATGCCCACCCCAAACAAGAAAACACACAAACACACAACATGCCCCTTGAGCCAACCCCCGCCATCCCCCCCCGCCCCCGCCATCCCCCCCCACCCCCGCCATCCCGCGCCAACCAGCAGATGCTGCCCAGAGTAGGGTTGCTGACCTGGAGCAGCAGGTCGCTGAGCTGGCAGAGGAGCTGGCAGCAGTACAAGAGGAGGGGGTGAACTTCCGCAGTACAAGTGAAATGATGATGGAGGCCAAGGATGCAGAGGTGGGGATTGATTGATTGATTTCCCTTTTTTTTCTCCGGAGCCCACCTTTATTGGGGTGGAGGCCCCCAGATTTGCCCCGTTATCCTTTTGTCTGTCTGTCCGATCGATGACTGAGACAAAGCCTGACACGTCAGCCAACCGTCTAGTAACAAACTGGATTTGGTCTGCTCCATTCCGTTGCTACCTGTCGTTCCGATAGCCAACACTCTCCGTCAACTTTCCACGTCCCTTGCTACGCTGCCTAGGACTTGCTTTTGCGGAGCCCACCCTTCTTGAGGGCGGTGACCCCAAGAGTTGCACCTTTGTCCGGTTGATTGGTTAATTGATTGGAGGCCAAAGATGCAGAGGTGGGGATAGATTGATTTTCTTTTTTCTCTGCGGAGCCCACCCTTCTGGGGGGAGGCGGCCCCAAGAGTTGCCCATTTGTCCGGTTGATTGGTTGATTGGTCAGAGGCCAAGGATGCAGGAGTGGGAATTCACTGTTATTTTTCAACGATGCCTCGCCATTCCATTGCTGCACAGCAACGCGTGGGTCTGGCTAAACTAGTCAGAAATGCCCTCCCGGACCCCCCAGACTCAGCGCTTCGCGCTAAGCAGGGTGTGGGAGGCAGCGCGTTGCACTGGGGTCACACCGAGTCACTCAATTTGCAACGCGTCGTACAAAAATATATCTGTGGGAATTGATTGATTCTCTTTGTTTCCCATCAACGCGTCAACGCTGTGTCACCATTCTGTCTTTGCATGATGGCACACGACCCCCCCCCCAACCCCCCTCAGATTCCGCACTATGCGCTCCGCCATGCAATGGCTACGCAAAAATCCTGCAATCAGGCTAGCCCCCAAGTAGCTGCTCCCCCCTCGCTCACCACACACACCCCTCCCTCAACACCCCCAACTAGCTTCTCAACCTGGCCTACAGAAATCTGAAATAAAAAAACCTGTATTGATTGAAACATGCATTGAGGAATGTGAATAAAAATAATAGAGAAATTACGTAATGTATTATTTATTGATCAGAAATAGTAGAGACGATAAATTAATCATATTATTTATTATTTATCGACAAAACTTATAGAGACAATACAATAACTAATATAAATTGCTATTTATTGATAAGTGCCGAAGTCCTAGAACACCCTAAGTTGAATCTCTATTGTGATTCAAAGCCGTACATGACCCCAACTGCTCCAAATCAAATGCTGATTATATCATATTGTCCGCGACTGCGTCAGCTAGGTGCGCAGCTAATTTATGTCCGCATTCGCATCTGGCCGCGAGTATCCCAGCTCGGGAGGCCAATGGCAGTGCACGAGATGTACAAAAAAGCTTGAATCAACTTCAACAAGATTGCGGTACGAGATCGCGCGAGCTACCGCGAATGAAGGTTCCGCGGGACGGAAGGCTTATGAGGGATGGCTTGGCTTGGCTTGATTAACAAGCGGTGGGAGGAGAAGGGAGGGATGGCTTGGCTTGGTTAACAAGTAGTAGGATGAGGGCAAGGGTTTGTCAGCTAGCAGTCCCTCTGTGAGTGGTGAGTGGCTCTCATTAACAAAATCAAATTCGAATTTATTTTTGATTTTTGTGTGATGATGGTCAGGAAGAATAGGACCAGTCAGCTTCCCCTCCGGAAAATAATGAATTTGAATTTGAATTGAATTTGACATTTAAGATAAACAGAATCAGACAGCTTTCCCTCCTAGCACTTCAAGGTAACCCAGCCCAAATAATTCAAAACAAATTTGACCTTTATTTGAATTTCATATTCCTGAATTTCATATTTCATGTTGTACAGTATCTCCATAGGTGCCTAAGTCAGACCCTGAGTGATACGGATGGATTGAGCCTATGCCCTCAAGTCCCAAAACAAAGATTTTTTGCTAATAAGTTGCCCAACCACTTCAGTTCAACACACAAATACTCGGATTTGGGTTTTCTCAAATGGTGGGGACCAGGTCAAGTGAAACATGCTAATTTGTTACTATGGGGTTCCCAAAGTCGATACGGGTTTTACGTAGGAAGTGATACGGAGCCTATCACGACCGAAACAAGCCATTTTAAAAGAACACTGGGTACAAATGTTGTGTAACGTCTTTCCCTACCAGTAGTTATTACGGAAGGTCTTGGAAGGCAGCAAACAGGCAGTACAGTTGAGTACGGACCCCCAAAACACTGATTATTTACATTTCGTGGGTGTCCCAAGTCTAGGTCTGAGTTGCACAGCCTCAATTGAAACATTTTGGGCCTCGGTTTTGCTCTATCTCAAAATTTAGCGTGCAGAACAACTTTTTCTTTATTTTCGAAATTTCAAAATTCAAATATGTTATGAAAATAAATTCAAACAGCAAACTTGTTTTTTAATTTGTCTTCAAACATCCACATCTGAACTCAGTTTTTGATTTGGGGTAGATCATTGAAAACACACCCTAATCTTGAGCCATGGTGTGGTAGGCCACAGGGAGGTGAAATCTTGAGATAAACAGCTATTTCAGTAGATTCCGAGGCCAAGGCTGAAGCGCAGCCTCCGACCTTGTAATAGGGGTTCGATAAGCCTTTCGTCCCGAGGTACCTTTCTTCGGAATAGCTCGCGCGGCCTCGTATCTGACGCGATCTGGATTTGTATCACTAATTATCGCACATCTGATGTACTGCCACCGGCCTGCCGAACAAGGCTGCTCGCGACCAGATGCGAACGCGCACGAAAATTAGCTGCGCGCATAGCTGACACCGTCGCGAACAATATGAGCCTGACAGAATTCGATTCCGAGCAGTTTGGGCCATGTACGGCTCTGTATCACAATCTTGTATCGACTTAGGGCGTTTTCGGACTTAGGCACCTATGGAGATACTAGACAGCCAGCCCACCCTGCACTTCAACCCTACCCAGTGTATAAATACCAACTATGGATTTTAAATTTAATTTGAATGTGCAGGTAGTGGCGTAGTACTAGACAGCCAGCCCACCCTGCACTTCAAACCCTACCAAGTGAATAAATATCAACTATGGATCATAGTACAAATTGGATGTTCAAGTAATGATAGCGCTTGGTGGGGCGAGGTATTAAAGGAGCCCCGTCTTACGGCGGTAGATAACGGGCTGCTACTTTACCTGAACAAAGCTACCATGGCGGTTGGCAGCGACCGCTAGCACCACAACAGCGAGACATTGCTCGGCCCCACTCTCTCCAGCCACCCATTTGAATTGCACCATGTCCAAGTTTTTTTGTTTCGAGTTAAAACCAAATTTGAATTTATTTTAATTTGATATTCAGGTTGTGCAAAAAAGCTAACGCCTGGAGGGGCGTGGTGTTAAGGGGACCCTCCCGTACGCCGCAGCTGGGGAAAGTCACCATGGCAGACGTAGTAAGTGTCACCCTCCAGGTGGTAGGGGCTCCTTCATGGGACGTGTGGCAAGATGCTGGTACAGGAGGCAATAGATTCTCTGTGCAGCTTAGAGATACGTTTGTCTAAGGGTTCGCGACCGATCCCTAAGGTGGTGAGATTGGTGATAGTTGTGATGGGTATTGTACCAGTGGTACCTATGGTGAAGGCTATATTCAGCTGAACCCTACTCAGCCCAAGCAAAACAAAAGCGAATTTGGATTTGAATTTGATGTGCATTTAGTGAAGCAGCACTAGATAGCCAGCCCTCCCTGCACTCCGACCCCACCCAGCCCAAGCAAATCAAAAACAAAACATATTCGAATTTGGATTTGAATTCGAATTTCAATATGCAGGTGGTGGCGTAGCACTAGACAGCCAGCTCTCCCTGCACTCCAACTCAACCCGAGCCTAAACAAATCAAACATGAATTTGAATTCGATATTCATGTGGCACAGATCTAGACAGCCAGCACTCCCTGCACTCCAACCCCACCCAGCCTAAGCAAATCAAAAACAAAAACGGATTTGAATTTAAATTTGAATGTGCAGGTAGTGCAGCCGCACTAGACAGCCAGCCCTTCTTACATTTCAACCCCACCCAGCCCAAGCAAATGAAAAACAAAAACAGATTTGAATTTGGATTTGAATTTGAATTTGAATGTGCAGGTGGTGGCGTAGCACTAGACAGCCAGCTGTCCCCGCACTCCAACCCTACCTAGCCTAAGCAAATCAAAAACAAAAAACGGCTTTGGATTTGGATTCGAATTTGATGTGCAGGTAGTGCAGCACTAGACAGCCAGCCCTCCCAGGACTTTCAAGCCCAATGGGGGGCTGCGGCCAATGCTGGGGACGTGGAGGCCCTGGTGCAGAAGCTGCGCCAACTGTCAATCCGAAACCGTCAGGTAGAGCTTGAGTTGGCTGATCTTGAAAAGGAGGTGGGTTGTTGTTTTTCTTATTTTTATGTGTTTCTGTGTGTGTCTGCATGATTTTGCGTTAGTGTTTGTGTGTGAGAGAGAGGTGGGTGGGTATGGGGTAGGGGGATAAGCCGTCAGTTTGAGCTTGAGTTGGCTAATCTCGAAATATAGGTGAGTTGTTTTTCTGAGTTCTGTATGTTCGTGTGTTCATGTGTATGTCTCAGCTTGCTTTTGTGTCAGTGTTTTGTGTGTGAGAGGGGGAGAGAGAGAGAGAGAGAGAGAGAGAGAGAGAGAGAGGTGAGTGTAGATGGGGGGGGAGAGAAGCTGTCAGTTCAAGCTTGAGTTGGCGGATCTTGGAAAGGAAGTGAGTAGCTTTTTCCTACGATACGCAAACCAACACTAGCTAACTCACACACCAGTAAATTAAATTCTGGAAAACTTACTCACTAGCTGACTTGCACAATGGCAAACCAACACCAGCTAACTCACACACTAGCTATCTTACACACTGGCAAACCAACACTAGCTAACTCACACACTACCTAACTTACACACTGGCAGACCAACACCAGCTAACTCACACACTAGCTATCTTACACACTGGCAGACCAACACCAGCTAACTCACACACTAGCTATCTTACACACTGGCAGACCAACACCAGCTAACTCACACACTAGTAAACTTAAACAGTGGCTAACATACCAACAGAATTAACTACCTATGGCAGGTGAACTTGAGGTAAGCAATGGAATAGGCAAACCATCCAACATACCAACCAACTTACCTACCTTCCAACCATCTTACCTACCTACCTACCTTCCAACCAACCTTACGGCAAGTGAACTTGAGGTGAGACATGGAACAGGCAAACCAACTTACTAATTCAGTTACCTGCCTTCTAACCAACTTACCAACTTACTTACCTGCCTTCCAACCAACTTACCAACTCAATAATCTGCCTTCCAACCAACTTACCAACTCAATTACCTGCCTTCCAACCAACTTACCAACTCACTTACCTGCCTTCCAACCAACTTACCAACCAACTTACCTACCTTTCAACCAACCACGTGGCAGGTGAACTTGAGGGAAGAAATGGAATGGGCAAACCAACCAACTAACCAACCAACTTACCTACCTTCCAACCAACCGCGTGGTAGGTGAACTTGAGGGAAGAAATGGAAGCCGCCTTGAAGGAGAGCTTGCGAGAGGCTGAGAGGGAGGCTAAGAGGCAGGCCAAGGGTAAGTTGACAATCAGACATATGTAACAAACATTGACACAACAACCTCAACACATCAACACACCAACACACCAACACACCAATACACCAAGGGGAGGCTGAGAGGGAGGCTAAGTTTGAGTCAACACGTAGACAAACGTAACACACATTGACACAACAACAGTAACACATCGGCTCACCAATACACCAAGGGGAGGCTAAGAGGGAGGCTAAGTTTGAGCCAACACTGACACACGCAACACACATTGACACAACAACAGTAACACACCAATACACCAAGGGGAGGCTAAGAGGGAGGCTAAGTTTGAGTCAACACTGACACACGCAACACACATTGACACAACAACAGTAACACACCAATACACCAAGGGGAGGCTAAGAGGGAGGCTAAGTTTGAGTCAACACTGACACACGCAACACACATTGACACAACAACAGTAACACACCAATACACCAAGGGGAGGCTAAGAGGGAGGCTAAGTTTGAGTCAACACTGACACACGCAACACACATTGACACAACAACAGTAACACACCAATACACCAAGGGGAGGCAGAGAGGGAGACTAAGAGGCAGCCCAAGAGCGAGTCAACACTCTGACATATGTAATAAACATTGACACATCGACACATCGGTACACCACAGGGAGGCTGAGAGGGAGGCTCACAGGCAAGCCAAGGGTGTGTTAACAATCAGAATTATGTAAGAAACATTGACACACCAATACACCAATACACCAAATTGAGGCTGAGAGGGAAGTGAAGAGGCAGGCCATGGGTGAGTTGTTACTCACACCAGCAACAAATGGTGGAACACGTTGACACATGAGTGCCGGTACATAAAAAAAAAAAACTCTCTCGTGTTTTTTTCTGTCAAACATTTCTGTCACACAGTAAAGCACACTACCAGCGGAACATATCGACACACCATAGGTAGTCTGAGAGGGAGGCTAAGAGGCAGGTCAAGGGTGAGTCAACACTCAGCCATGTGTACCAAACATTGACACAATAACATCGGCACACCAATACACCAACACACCAAAAGGAGGCTGAGAGGGAGACTAAGAGGCAGACCAAGGGTAAGTCAACCCCACTGTTTCCTTTTTTGGCATCACCTTGCCATTCCATCGCTACATGGCGATGCATGGTCTGGCTAAACTACTCAAAAATGGTCCCCAAAACCTGACGGGCACCGCGCTTCGCCCTCCGCGGGGTTTGGGGGGCAGCGCATCGCACTCAGGTCACACGGAGTTGCTCAATTTGCAACGTGTATGACAAAAAACAGTGTTTAACCCCACTGTTTCTTTGGGGGGCTTCAGGTGGCAGCTTCCAACAAACTTCATTAGCCAGCCACTACTGGGGGAATCCCAAAGCTTTCAGCTGCATTTGAGTGTCTGTCATGTCAGCTTTACAACACATTAGCTAGCATCAGGTTGGCCGAAAGACGGGGAAAGGGAGCTGCCTAGAAGCTGCTACTTGTAGCCCCCCAAATAACACAATTTGCAAACCCATCAAACCACGAACACTGACCCCTGAAGAACGCAGACGTGGCGTTCCTGAGCAGCACAATTGTCAAACCCATCAAACCTATTCAGACGCACCAGCTAGCTTCAGGTCTGGCCTAATGGCAAAGACAGGGAAAGGGGGCTGCCTAGTAGCTGCTACACGTAGCTCAAAAAAGAAACAGTGGTGAACCCTTGCAGCTGCCAGCCTGTTATACATGGAGTACAAACTACCAACCCTGAACCCTGAACCCTGATCCCCTTGCAGCTGCCAACCTGTTAGACGTGAAGAAGCTGACAAGTAGCCTCCTCCCTGTCCTCTCCACAACCAAATTGAAAAAATGATAAGAAAAAATGTCAAACTATCCACCCTGACTCCCTAACCCCAAACCCCTCGAACTGCAAACCCCAATCCCTAACCCTGAACCCTAAACCCCTGCAGCTGCCAATCTGTTAGACGTGGAGTACCTGAAGAAATCGATTCTGAAGATGTACCGCACGGGTGAAGCTGAGAGCTTGCTCCCCGTCTTCTCCACCATCCTCTCCTGCTCCCCTCAGGAACTTGCTGCTTGCAAGAGCGGCCTTGAAGCTATTGAGCTGGTGGGTGTGGTTAGATGGGATGGGTGGGGGGTGTATTTGGAGTGAGGGTGCTTGTGTATTGGGGGGGGGGGGGGGGGGGGTAATTGGTGAAGGTGAATTCTCCCCTCAGGAACTTGCTGCTTGCAAGAGCGGCCTTGAAGCTATTAAGCTGGTGGGTGTGGTTCGATGGGGTGGGTGGGGGGTGTATTTTGAGTGAGGGTGCTTGTGTATTGGGGGGGGGGGGGGGGGGGGGGTAATTGGTGAAGGTGAATTCTCCCCTCAGGAACTTGCTGCTTGCAAGAGCGGCCTTGAAGCCATTAAGCTGGTGGGTGTGGTTAGATGGGGGGGGGGGGGGGGTATGTTTGGAGTGTGTGTGTGTGTGGGGGGGGGGGGGGGTAATGGGTGAGGGTGGTTTTTTTGCGGCTGTGGATCCTCCTCCCCCAACTAGGGTATCCTCCTTCCCCAACTCAAACCAACTCAAACCTACTAGGGCGGCTGCAGTGGATGGGGTATCCTCTTCCCCCAACTCAAACCAACTCAAACCAACTCAAACCAACTCAAACCTACTGGGGCGGCTGCAGTGGATGGGGTATCCTCCTTCCCCAACTCAAACCAACTCAAACCAAATCAAAAGGACTCAAACCAAATCAAAACAACGCAAAACAACTCAAACCGGACTCAAAACAACTTAAACCTGCTGGGGAGGATGCAGTGGATGGGGTATCCTCCTCCCCCAACTCAAACCAACTCGAACCAACTAAAAAGACATCAAACTCGTCAGACCCCCCACTCCACCCCCTCTCCACCCCCAAACAGGGCGAGGTACCACTACCCCAAGCAGCAGCTGCAGTGGATGGGGTCTTCTCCTCTCTCAACTCATGGACCTCCTGGGCCACAGGGTCATCCAACCCTCCTCCAAATCCAACGACATAGTGATAGGATAAGATAGGATAGTAATACTCCCATGGCGTTTGACATACAGCGACCGCGAATACTGAAGAGATACACCCGCAGGGATTTGAACCCAGCACCTTCTTCAATCCAGCGAAATGATAACACATTTAACCATTCCCTGAACCGGGATTGAGATAGAGTTAAACTTATCTTTAAAATAGTGATAGGTACTTAAATAAGATTGACTCTAGATTTGTGACACCTGCTTCCCTAGCCTTTAAAATACATTGTTTTGTAAGAGTGGTTCTTGAACTTAACTTGGTTACATAGCTTTTGCCTGCAATTTGGCCGTCTCCAGCAGTGAAAAAACAATTACCAGGAAAATGTAAACGCGAACAAATCATTTTTTGTATGTTTCCATTCTGTGTCCTCTTCATCTGAACGATACAACCAGTAAAAAAAATAACTGATTAAACCGATGAAAAAATACTTGATCAAATCTCTTTACACATTCATGGATGAGCATTGAGCAAAGGAAGCTTCGCTCGACCTTCAACTTCTGGATTGAACATCACGAAATACCTGATGTGCACTCATTTTGCTGGGGGGGGGGGGGGGGGGGGGGGGGGGGGGGGGGGCAAGTTGAGGGATGGTGTATTTTTGGTTCGAAGTTGCCCCCCCCTGGATGTGCAATCATTTTACTCTCAAATTAGTAAGTAGTGTAGAATAACCTGATGTGCAATCATTTTACTCTCAAATAGCCTCTTTCGGTGATATATATTGATCTAGTTGTAGACTGAATCACTATAAGAATGACGAGTCGGGGGTTCGACTCCCCCTTCGGTCGCTCTTGGCGTTGCAGGTCGTCGTCAACCGCGATGGTAGCTTGTCCAGTTGAGGTAGGAGACCGCTCCCCACCCGCGTACGCCGGGCTCCCTTAACACCACGCCCCACCAGGCGTTATCATTACTCTCAAATTGGGAAATTAGGTTCTGATACTTTCTTCTCGAATTCAGGAAGGCATCGTCCACGTTGTGTTCATCTTGAACGGTTTCAGAATCACATAGCTAGGGTTTAGGATTTATATCATGATAGGTGACACACTCGATCCTTCCAAGGAACAATGGGACCTTTCTATGTATCAGTTTCCACCTTGAGGTAGTGGGAGGAAGTTATAAATCTAGACTCACGGTATTACGCACCACCTTGTGAAGTAGGTCTCGGATGAGATAATTGGGCATCTTAGGATTCCCACTCTCATCCCATGAGGAGGATATCCAAGTCTGGTACACAGCATTCTTCTTTCCTTGTGATCCCGAGCTTTCATCTCTAGGGCGCGTATCTGATGAATTGGTGCTACAGTAAAATAAAATATGATTGGAGATTAGGACCTTCTCCACTTTGTTCCAGTTAATTGGTTTACGTTTCAAAGGTCCTACTTCTCCATGTACATTGGTGGCCAAAGATTTATCCTGGGAATTTTCCAAGGAGTTCAACGTCGCTAGTGCATCAGACATATCCTTGCTCCAACATCCCTTGCGTTCTTTGGCCATATTGTATAATAAGGGCAACGTCCCTCATTATACAAGAGCTACTACCACAGTAGTTAACAATTGAGTTCCCGAATGCAATCACTGATTTCAACCAATAGTAAATTGGGAATTGACCTGTTTCTTTCAACGCAATGTGTTGGGGGATAGATTCCTTCACTCCTAGGACACGTTTCATAAATCCAGCATTCCTCATTTTATATCTGTAAATGCTACTTTGTCTCTGATGGGATGGTATCACCAAGAAGTTGTTGAATGAGATCAGCCATCCAGATCTGAATAAGGGTTCTCAAGATAAACATGGGTTAGAGGGTACCGGTATCGCGATCTGGGTAGAATTCAAATTGTGTTTCGGGGATGTTTTTCTCCTCCACACCACTGTTACCAAATCCCAAAGAAAATTGGCATGCAGTCGAAAGAGAGCAGGTCTAACATATGCCAGCATTCTGTACGGTGGTTGTTGGGGTCGTGCATATCATTATCCGCTCTCGTAAGGGTGGTCAAAAATCTACGTTCTGGGACGTAATTGATCCCAAAATCAACGTTTCTTGCTCCGAATTTGAATAGTCACCAGATTCTTCAGCCAAATATGGGCTGCTCACGGTCTGCCAATTCCATTGTCGTATATGAGTGTACCTACCACTTTTCTTAGCAAATCGGTATGGCACCAAGGGGTAAAGGGGTTATTCCGGGTAACTTGAACTTGGTTACATACCTTCAGCAAGCAATTCTGCTGCTCGCCGTCTTCGGCAGTAAAGAACACAGAGCACGTATGAGCATCGCAAGTCAAGAAAATGAGAAGGTTATTAGGTTATTTTGGGCCAATAGCTACAATAAGCGGGTAAAAGATGTTAGCGCTTTAAATTTGAACCATCAAAAGTTCCAAACATGTGCATATATGCCATACTGCTACCTATTGCTAGCAAGAGGATCTCAAAACATGCAGCCCTATACAAGACTTGCTAGGGTGCCATGCCCCCATATATCTGGTAGATCCATACATGCTCACGCACAAGTTCTGGCGCCACGCCTCCATACAGTATCTGTTACATTACATTACATTACATTACATGTTAAAGTCTACTTGACACCGCGAGGGTGTATGAGACTCTGTGCTTTAAACAAAAAGAAAAAGCACCCACAAAGCAAAAAACCCCATTACATCAGGGGTGTGTCGAGGACAAACAAACCAAACTCCCAACCACCGTTTTGGTGGCGTAGGTATTAAACCCCTTAGAGCAGGACCCAGATCTCAACCACTTACAGTGGCGGAGGTAAGAAGCTAACAAATGAGAAGTCTCAAGAAGAAAAAAAAGGGATAATAAATTACGGTGCCACTAAGCAGTCCAGGGCTTCCTGTCTTGCTCTTCTACAAGTAGAAAGATAATCGGCTAGGTTGCTCCAAAAAGACTTAGTGCCATTTCCATTCATAAAGGTTCTGAATGTGGAATCGCAGAATTCCACATTCCATACGGTTAAGTCGGTATCCTCATGGACATGCCTATAAATATCTGTAAACAGATTCTGGTAGCGGAGGCGAATATCATTATAAAAAGGGCACTCAAACATATGCATTTCATCCTCAGTTTTTTGGAACCCACACATTTGACAGTGTCTCATTGAGCGAGGGATGTGTGCTCTATCCACCACCCTCATTCTTTCTGTGTTCAGCCAATGGGAACCCATTCTAAACTGTGCTATAGAACGAATCTGATCCTGCTTATGTAAGGCGGATGTAAAAGGAATCAAGCCATTCTCATCATTGCTGTTGGCTGCGAACCATACATGAAAACCACTAAACCACGGCGGCGGGACTGCGGGTCTACTACTAGTAGGCACCAAGTAGGCCCACTATATTATATATATATATATATATATATATATATATATATATATATATATATATATATATATATATATATATATATATATATATATATATATATATATATATATATATATATATATATATATATATATATATATATATATATATATATATATATATATATATATATATATATATATATATTTTTTTCCCCTAAGTGTGCCTACTCTTTTGTAGGGGTAGCAACGCCATTCCAACTGAATCCTCGGTGTCGCTGGTTTGTGTCGGGAACGCCTGGTTGGGCGTGGTATTAAGAGAGCCCCGTCTTACAGGGGTAGAGAACGGGCTGCTACTTTACCTGGACAGTGCTACCATGGCGGTTGACAGAGACAGCGAACACTGAAGAGCATCTGTAGGGATACGAACGCGGCACCTTGTTTGTTCAAGGAGCTCAACCATTGAGCCATTCGTCGAAACGGGATAAGAGAAGTTGTCTGTGGTAATCCTAGACGTTATAAAGAGATTGGAACAAGCATATTGTGATAAGGGACATGAGCCACTTGTAATCTTTTTTTACATGTTATGAATGTGGATATTTGTTATATTCCGGCCCACTATATCTCAAGCTCTAGAGTGGCCTAGAGCACACAGGTCTTAGTCCCTGCTGTGCTCCCTACAGTGCCGTTGCCAGCTATGGCCACGTGCACCACTATGCAGTACCTAACTGTACTGCCGCCATCTCTCCTTCATCAGCCCAGTACGGCTGTGTCGTATCTTCTTATGCCTATCTTGTAACTAGGTAGCATCTCCGCTCAAGTGTGTATTTCTGCAGTCTCCTGCTCTAACATATGAAGATATTACTGCTTAAGACAACGAGCAGCCTTTGAGCAGCTTTGAGCAGCCAACGAGCTTTGAGCAGCCTTTGAGCAGCCAACGAGCAGCCTTTGTTCCAGCCAAACAGACGGTGGGATTTACTGTTTAAGACAACGAGCAGCCTTTGACGCTGGAGCCATTTCACCAAGTTATATTTGGAGTCTACAAGATACATGTTGCGCGTGGGTGACATATGTTACACACGTGTGTAACTAACAACACAGTCATTTACGTAGCACTTGGACCCTACCACCTGGAGGGTGGCACTAACTATGTCTGCCATGGTGACTTTCCAGAAGTTCCAGCCAAACCGATGGTGGGATTTTGTGGCTCCGGTATACTGACCGGAAAATACCCCAATACCGGATATATACCGGCATGTATGTTCTACCCTGGTACCAAATGATACGGCCCCTGGCACGGATAACGGTAGACACACGAATCCTGTCAGAAATGTTACAAATGTCGGTGTGAGTGCGGGAAACGGTTAGCCGCCTTTAATGCAGATGGAGACATGTGACCAAGTTCTAGTAAAATTACACATAACTGTCATATGTAAACAAATATGTTGCTGATCGTATATATATGTTACAACTCTGGAGTAGATGGCCAAACCCAGCATGGCTCCTAGGAGAGTACTGAGTGGTGAGCATCATCCAGATATCTACAGTCCTGTCAATCTAAGCCATCCCCTGTGATTGCATTCTATGTTCAGAAGTGTGGTGTAGTAGTGTGTACGGTATACTACCCATGTGATTGCATTCTATGTTCAGAAGTGTGGCGTAGTAGTGTGTAAACTACCCATGTGATTGCATTCTATGTTCAGAAGTGTGGTGTAGTAGTGTGTAAACTACTCATGTGATTGCATTCTATGTTCAGAAGTGTGGTGAAGTAGTGAGTACGGTATACTACCCATGTTTACTCCGCCTGCAGACAGTGAGCAGCCCAAAGGTTGGTATGCCATGTAATAAATCAAAATATAACCTATCTAAGTAAGCTTCAAGGCAGCTCCCCTGACTGGCTATTCAGCGTTACATGGCGCAGCCTAGTGCACCTTGAAGTCGACACAATCAGCTGCACAGAACTGCTGGAATAGTTCAGTGTAGCCTAGTGGCTGGCTCGGGGAGCTGCCTAGCAGCTGCTAAGAAAAATCGAAAAGGAAAGCACTGCTAGAGCATGACAGCATGTAAGCATCAGGATGAAGCTAACCCCAAAAGAGGAATGGTTGAATCAGGAACTAACAAACCTAGCCTGTTAAACAGAGGTGAGAAATCTGTTGTTCAATAGATCATGCAGCATGGAAGCATCAGGATGAAGCTACCCCAATATGAGGTATGGGTGAAGAATGACATGATGGACCTAGCTATGCATAAAGAGATGTGACCTCTGTTGTTCAATAGATCATGCAACATGGAAGCATCAGGATGACGCTACTCCAATATGAGGTATGGGTGGAGAATGACATGATGAACCTAGCAATGCATGAAGAGGTGGGATCTCTGTTGTGCAATAGGTCATGCAGCATGGAAGCATCAGGATGAAGCTACTCCAATATGAGATATGGGTGAAGAATGAGTGAATGAACCTAGCAATGCATTAGAGATGGGACCTCTGTTGTTCAATAGGTCATGCAGCATGGAAGCATCAGGATGAAGCTACCCCAATATGAGGTATGGGTGAAGAATGACATGATGGACCTAGCAATGCATGAAGAGATGGGACCTCTGTTGTTCAATAGGTCATGCAGCATGGAAGCATCAGGATGAAGCTACCCCAATATGAGGTATGGGTGAAGAATGACATGATGAACCTAGCAATGCATGAAGAGGTGGGACCTCTGTTGTGCAATAGATCATGCAGCACAGAAGCATCAGGATGACGCTACTTCAATATGAGTAAGGAACGTCTATGTCAGTTACTGTAAGTGAACTAATCCTATTTGCGAATGTTTGATAATATTTGTCAGCCGAGCGATCTATATTTGGTAGGATTTTTACTGCCTGTACTTCAAGGCGTTTCCCGCCTTTGTTTCTTCTACCGCTCAAATTTGATTTAGACAGCTCATCTGAAAGCTCTTGATCTTCTCTGCCACAATATGTTATAAATTAACTTTTCAATAAGCAATCTTGAGGAAAATTGACCTGATGGTGGCTTGAGCTAAATATATACTTCTGGATTTTATTTAAAATTTACATTTAGATTGTTTATGTGAAAGGGTTTCATCTCCAATTTCACAATATGCAATAAAACAAACTTTCCAACAGACACATTTTGCTTATATTTTATTTAAAATTGGCTTGAGGCAAATTTTACCTTGCTCCATGTCTTTTAATATCCAAAGTAGCTTCCATTTCAATCCGGCTCCATTGAAGGCTTAGTTATTAAATTGCCTATCTGGCACTTTTTTACATTTGATTTGGAGAATATTTCTGGAAGTATGATGTGTAATATTATGAGTTGAATATTAGTTAATATTAGTTTTTCAAACACTAATTTAAGTTGCTATTGCCTAAATATGATGAATGGGTGAAGAATGATGGTGGACAGCCTGGACACTGGTGGATTGCCTAAATATGATGAATGGGTGAAGAATGATGGTGGACAGCCTGGACACTGGTGGATTGCCTAAATATGATGAATGGGTGAAGAATGATGGTGGACAGCCTGGACACTGGTGGATTGCCTAAATATGATGAATGCGTGAAGAATGAAATGAAGAACCTAGCAAGGCAAAAAAAGGTGGGACCTATACTGTACAATAGATATGCAACATGAAAGTATCAGGATGAAGAAACTGCAATATAAGGTATGGGTGAGGAATACAATGATCAATCTGGCCATGTATAAAGAGGTGTGACCTTTGTTGTGCAATATATCATGCAACATGGAAGCATCAAGATGAAGATACCCCAATATGAGGTATGGGTGAAGAAGGAAATGATGAACCTAGCAAGGTAAACACAAGTTGTTCCTCTAACGTGCAATGGTGTTGTATATTTGCATGTTTGTACGCATCACAGTGATTGCATGCATCACAGTGAAGCTACCCCTTTATGAGGTATGGGTGGATAAGGAAATGATGAGCCTAGCAATAATGCATGGAGAGTTGGAACCTCTGTTGTGCAATAGATCATGCAGCATGGAAGCATCAGGATGAAGCTACCCCAATATGAGGTATGGGTGAATAAGGAAATGATGAACCTAGCAAGGTAAACACAAGTGGTTCCTCTATTGTGCAATGGTGTAGTATATTTGCGTATTTGCATGCATCACAGTGAAGCTACCCCAATGTATACGAGGAATGGTTGAATAAGGAAATTATTAGCTAATCATTTCCTTATTCAACAATTCCTATACATTGGGGAAGCTATAGGGATGCCAATAGCATACTGGCCCCCAGGATTATTGGATTATATATCATACGATAGTGTACAATATATCTTATGATATTTTACGAGATACTTTATGATATAGTACGATATATCATACAATGTATGCCGTACTTGCAAATCCTAGAAATGCATGCCGTACTTGCAAATCCTAGAAATGATCAGCCTAGCCAGGCATACAGAGGTGGTTCCTGTGTTGTGAGATATTTTAATATATGTCAAGATGTGCAATGTGTAGTAAATGTGCATGTGTGTAGTACAGTGCAGTATTGTAATATGTCAATATGTGCGATAGTGTAGTATTGTGCATGCGTGTAGTACAGTGCAGTATTGTGATATATCAATCTGTGCGATAGTGTAGTATTGTGCATGTGTGTTGTACAGTGCAGTGATGTAATATGTCAATACATGCAATAGTCTAGTACTGTGCATGTGTGTAGTACAGTGCAGTATTGTAATATATCGATATGTGCACTAGTCTAGTATTGTGCATGTGTGTAGTACAGTGCAGTAATGTAATATATCAATTTGTGCGATAGTCTAGTACTGTGCATGTGTGTAGTACAGTGCAGTAATGTAATATGTCAATATGTGCAATAGTGTAGTAAATGCGGGCAACGGCAACTAATATTAGTGTTTGGAAAATTAATATTAAATAATGTTAAACTAATATTAGACATTTGATTTCCTGAAAATATTCTCCAAATCAAATATAAAATAGTGCCAGATAGGCAATTTAATAACAAAGCCTTCAATGGAGCCGGATTGTGATGGAAGCTACTTTGGATATTAACAGACTTGAGGCAAGGTAAAAATTGGCCGAAACCAACTTCAAATCCAATTTAAACAAAACATGTCTGTTGCAAAGTTTATGTTATTGCATAGTATGAAAGAGGAGATGAAGACATTTCACATAAGCTATCTAAATTTAAATTTTAACAAAAACCCCAAAAGTTAATATTTGGCCCAAGCCACCTTGAGGTAATTTTTCTCAAAAGTGGCTCAATTGGAAAGTTAACTTTATTGTGTCTTGTGGAAGAGAGGATCAAGAGTTGTCTAAATCAAAATTTGGACGGAAGGAAGAAAACACAGAGTGCAGAAAAGAGGGGTACCGCCTTGAAGTACATGCACAGTATGAATCCTGCTAATAATATTAGACGGCTGGGTCGACTAGTATAAACTAACATTCACTTGTATTTTTCATTCACTAACATGAACTGACATAGCCATTCCATAATCATATGTCAACATATGCATGCATCAAAGAGCAGCTTGGTGATCAAACAAAGCATTAGTTAAGGATAGGGGGATATAGAATGAGGGATGGAACACAAATCAGTGAAGAATGGTGAGGGAAGAATGATGGTGGACAGCCTGGACAGTGGTGGACAGGCTGGACACTGGTGGACAGCCTTTACATGAGGGATGGAAACAAATCAGTGAAGAATGGTGAAGTAGGGATGAAGAATGGCGAGGAAAGAATGACGAGGGGAGAATGAAGAATGGCGAAGGAGGGATAAAGAATGGAGAGGAAAGAATGGTCAGGGAAGAATGAAGAATGGTAAAGGAAGGAAGGGAGAAGGGTGTATGGGTCAAGGATCCCAAACGTCCGCCACAGCTCATCTGCACATCTTAGTTCAGAGGCAAACAACGGCCAGCCGTTGCTGTCATACCTAACTATGAATGTGTGTCCGCGAGACCAAACCTGCCAAAGTTGCTCTATTTCAGCAGCACTGTGTGTGTATGTGTGTGACAGCCTGCCATTGTCACCATTCCTAACTGTGTGTGTCAGGGAGACCAAACCTCTATTCCAGTGTGTGTGTGTGTGTGTGTGTGTGTGTGTGGCAGCCTGCCATTGTCACCTTTCCTATCTGTGGGTGTCAGGGAGACCAAAACCTGCCAACATGCGAGACAACATATGTTGGTTCATTGGTTAAGCGGCTCTGTGTGTGGCAGCCTGATGTTGCCGTTATAATTTACTATGTCAATCAAGGAACCTAGACCTCCCAACATATACACATATGTTGGTTCATTCATTCAGCAGCACTGTGTTTATGTGACAACCTTGGATTGTCAACGTGCCTGACTGTGTGTGTCTAGGACCCCAAACCTCCCAGCATATCAGCATGCATTGGTCCAGCACCACTGTATGTGTGTGACAGTCTTGGATTGTCATCGTGCCTAGCTATGTGTATGAAGGACCCCAAACCTCCCAGTGTATCAGCATGCGTTGGTCCAGCACCACTGTATGTGTGTGACAGCCTTGGATTGTCATCGTGCCTAGCTATGTGTATGAAGGACCCCAACCCTCCCAGTGTATCAGCATGGGTTGGTCCAGCACCACTGTATGTGTGTGACAGCCTTGGATTGTCATCGTGCCTAAATATATGTGAGAAGGACCCCAAACCTCCCAGTATGTCAGCATGCGTTAGTCCAGCGCCACTTTTATGAGTGTGACAGCCTTGGATTATCATCGTGCCTAGCTTTGTGTATGAAGGACCCCAAACCTCCCAGTATATCAGCTTGCGTTGGTCCAGCGCCACTGTTATGTGTGTGACAGCTTGGATCGTCATCATTCCTAACTATATGTATGAAGGACCCCAAACCTCCCAGTATATATATATATCAGCATGCGTTGGTTCAGCACCACTTTTATGTGTGACAGCCTTGGATTGTCATCGTGCCTAACTATATGTATGAAGGGCCCCAACCCTCCCAGTATATCAGCATGCGTTGGTCTAGTGCCCCTGTTATGTGTGTGACGGCCTGCTGTTGCCTTTTATTTTAAGTTGTGAAAGGTATTTCCTCCTAGTCGGTGGGTCTCCCGACACAAAACAGTGACACCAAGGATTCAGTTTGAATGGCGTTGCCACTCCTACAAAATAGTAGGCGCACGTAGGGTATGCGGGAGATACCAACCCTCGACCAAACGAACTTTCACCACTATCCCTATTGACCATGGAAGACAAGCTCCCTGCCAAGGACGTTAGATGCTGAGCCAAGGACGTTCGATGCTGAGCCAGAGGAGAAATACCTAGATAACCACCACGAGGGCAGAGATCCGACAGTACTACCCTACAAGGTTTGCTTGGGTGTCAAGAACACAAGACCTCCACCAGGCCCTTCAACTGATTCACCATTTTGCTCTTCTCCAGCCTGTAGGCCCTTCAACTGATCCACCCTCAACAGAGACTTGCTCGTCTCCACGCTGTAGGCCCTTCAACAAATCCACCCTCAACAGAGACTTGCTCTTCTCCACCCTGTAGGCCCTTCCATGAATCCACCCTTTTCAGAGACTTGCTCTTCTCCACCCTCTTTAGAGACGGAATGAAGCTTTTTGCGAAGCGTTTTGTGAGAAGCTGTTATCATTTCTGTTGCAGGATAGCCACGCTCGCGCACGGTACTCCTTAGCCTACAATCATATGATAGGGGGCAGGAGAGTGAGTCATATGGGCAGGAGAGGGGCAGGAGAGGGAGGGATAGCAACGCTCGTGTGCGGTACTCCTTAGCCTACAATCATATGATAGGGGGCAGGAGAGTGAGTCATATGGGCAGGAGAGGGGCAGGAGAGGGAGGGATAGCAACGCTCGTGTGCGGTACTCCTTAGCCTACAATCATATGATAGGGGGGCAGGAGAGTGAGTCATATGGGCAGGAGGGGGCAGGAGAGGGAGGGGATAGCAACGCTCGAGTGCGGTACTCCTTAGCCTACAATCATATGATAGGGGGGCAGGAGAGTGAGTCATATGGCAGGGAGAGGGGCAGGAGAGGTAGGGATAAGCAACTCGTCGCTTCGGTACTCCTTAGCCTACAATCATATGATAGGGGGGCAGGAGAGTGAGTCATATGGGCCAGGAGAGGGGCAGGATAGGGAGGGATAGCAACGCTCGTGTGCGGTACTCCTTAGCCTACAATCATATGATAGGGGGCAGGAGAGTGAGTCATATGGGCAGGGAGAGGGGCAGGGAGGGAGGGGATAGCAACGCTCCGTGCGGTACTCCTTAAGCCTACAATCATATGATAGGGGGCAGGAGAGTGAGTCATATGGGCAGGGAGAGGGGGCAGGAGAGGGGAGGGATAGCAACGCTCCGTGTGCGGTACTCCTTAGCCTACAATCATATGATAGGGGGGGCAGGAGAGTGAGTCATAGGTGGCAGGAGAGGGGGCAGGAGAGGGAGGGTATAGCCTTAGCCTACAATCATATGATAGGGGGCAGGAGAGTGAGTCATATGGGCAGGAGAGGGGCAGGAGAGGGAGGGATAGCAACGCTTGTGTGCGGTACTCCTTAGCCTACAATCATATGATAGGGGGCAGGAGAGTGAGTCATATGGGCAGGAGAGGGGCAGGAGAGGGAGGGATAGCAACGCTCGTGTGCGGTACTCCTTAGCCTACAATCATATGATAGGGGGCAGGAGAGTGAGTCATATGGGCAGGAGAGGGGCAGGAGAGGGAGGGATAGCAACGCTCACGTGCGGTACTCCTTAGCCTACAATCATATGATAGGGGGCAGGAGAGTGAGTCATATGGGCAGGAGAGGGGCAGGAGAGGGAGGGATAGCAACGCTTGTGTGCGGTACTCCTTAGCCTACAATCATATGATAGGGGGCAGGAGAGTGAGTCATATGGGCAGGAGAGGGGCAGGAGAGGGAGGGATAGCAACGCTCGCGTGCGGTACTCCTTAGCCTACAATCATATGATAGGGGGCAGGAGAGTGAGTCATATGGGCAGGAGAGGGGCAGGAGAGGGAGGGATAGCAACGCTCGTGTGCGGTACTCCTTAGCCTACAATCATATGATAGGGGGCAGGAGAGTGAGTCATATGGGCAGGAGAGGGGCAGGAGAGGGAGGGATAGCAACGCTCGTGTGCGTACTCCTTAGCCTACAATCATATGATAGGGGGCAGGAGAGTGAGTCATATGGGCAGGAGAGGGGCAGGAGAGGGAGGGATAGCAACGCTCGCGTGCGGTACTCCTTAGCCTACAATCATATGATAGGGGGCAGGAGAGTGAGTCATATGGGCAGGAGAGGGGCAGGAGAGGGAGGGATAGCAACGCTCACGTGCGGTACTCCTTAGCCTGCAAGCAAAGAGCAGCAGCATAGGGGGCAGGAGAGTGAGTCATAGGGAGCAGGAGAGGGAGGGATAGCCATGCTCATGTGCGTGGTACTCCTTAGCCTGCAAGTAAGGAGCAGTAGCATAGGGGCCTTGAAATTGAGTGAGTCATAGGGGGCAGCACATATCATCTCTGTTACATATCATTTCTGCTTGTGCGTGGTACTCCTTAGCCTGCAAGCAAGGAACAGCATAGGGAAGGGGGCAGGAGAGTGAATCGGGGGCAGGAGAGGGGCAGGAGAGGGGCAGGAGAGGGGCAGGAGAGGGACGGATAGCCACACTAGTGTGCCGTACTTCTTTGACTGCTGCAAGCAGGGAGCAGCAGCATAAGAGGCAGGAGATTGAGTGAGTCATAGGGGGCAGCACATATCATCTCTGTTACAGGATAGCCATGCTCGCGCGTGGAGCTAGTCATAGGGGTCAGTACATAGCAGCCTGCAAGCAAGGCGCAGCAGCATAGGGGGCAGTACATATCAGCCTGCAAGCAAGGCGCAGCAGCATAGGGGGAAGTACATATCAGCCTGCAAGCAAGGCGCAGCAGCATAGGGGGCAGTACATATCTGCCTGGAAGCAAGGTGCAGCAGCATAGGGGGCAGTACATATCAGCCTGCAAGCAAGGCGCAGCAGCATAGGGGGCAGTACATATCAGCCTGCAAGCAAGGCGCAGCAGCATAGGGGGCAGTACATATCAGCCTGCAAGCAAGGCGCAGCAGCATAGGAGGCAGTACATATCAGCCTGCAAGTAAGATGCAGCAGCATAGGAGGCAGTACATATCAGCCTGCAAGCAAGGCGCAGCAGCATAGGGGGCAGTACATATCAGCCTGCAAGCAAGGTGCAGCAGCATAGGGGGCAGTACATATCAGCCTGCAAGCAAGATGCAGCAGCATATGAGGCAGTACATATCAGCCTGCAAGCAAGGTGCAGCAGCATAGGGGGCAGTACATATCAGCCTGCAAGCAAGGTGCAGCAGCATAGGGGGCAGTACATATCAGCCTGGAAGCAAGGCGCAGCAGCATAGGGGGCAGTACATATCAGCCTGCAAGCAAGATGCAGCAGCATATGAGGCAGTACATATCAGCCTGCAAGCAAGGTGCAGCAGCATAGGAGGCAGGAGAATGAGCCAGGTTTTTTCTTTTTTACTACAAGCAGTAGCTTCTAGACAGCTCCTAGAGCCAGCCACTGAGCTACAACTGAATATGTCAGAGTTCTGGACAGCAGATTGTGTCAGCTTCAAGGTGCACTAGGTTGAGTGAAGCTTGGCCGAATAGCCAGTCAGGGGATCTGCCTAGAAGCTGTTGCTTGTAGCTGGCAATAAAAGCTATAGAGTGAGTCATAGAGGGAGATTGGATTAGTAGAGCTGTGCATAGGGGTTGATTGGCTTAGTCATAGGGGTTATTGGATTAGTAGAGCTGTGCATAGGGGGTGATTGGATTAGTCATAGGGGGTGATTGGATTAGTCATAGCCTCATAAGGGATGATTGGGTTTGTACAGCTGTGCATAGGGGATGATTGGATCAGTCATATCATCATATGAGATGATTGGATTAGTAGAGCTGTGCATAGGGAGTGGGTTTGGGATCATGTGTGTAGGTGTTGTTGAATATTCTGGCCTTCATATAAGATGTTGTTTATGCTGCTGCAGCTGCTGCTGCTGGTACCTGTACCGGGTCTGGTGCCGGTGCTGGTACCGGTACCGGTACCAGCACCAGCACCAGTACCTGTACTGGTACCAGTACCATAGAATGAACTAAGCAGTTATGCAAAATGGTGCTCATATCAGCAAGGCCTGATAGTGTTGTCTGCAGGCGCAGGGTACCGGTTCACCAGTATTCGGTGTAACATACACACATACAGGTACTCACCAAAGCAGCTAGCTCAATATTCTTCTCCTCGGCCTCCACCAAGCGCTCTGCTTTGACGAGCTGCATCTTCCTCATGATATGAAGATCCATTTTGATGATGACCATCTTGTCGGCATCAGCCAGGCCTGGCTGCGCTGCTGTCAAGTCAAGGGGAGCCTGGGAGGTATTCTGCACAAGGCATGCTGACTGGCAGGCCACATTTTGTACGCTAGCCTTACAAACGTGCTCCACATCCGTTTGGCTGGCCATCTCCTTCCTCGATGGTGTCGCTGCAGCCCTGATGATGGTGTCAGCTGGTGTCTGGCTACCAGCCTCATGTCCGACCAAGGTGGTGTTGGGGTTGCTATCGGGCTCAGTCTTGCAGACCATCTCCTGAACAGTCAGGACTACAGCCTGGCAGCAGGCATCATCCCTCACCTCCTCAGGATCAGCCTCAACGAAGCTCTCCTTCACCTTTTCCTCAGATTCGTTCTGGAAGGCCATCTCTTGCACACTCATGCTAGTGCAACCCTCAGTAGTCGTCTGACAGCAGGCATCCTGCCCCTGCCACACAGTCTTCTTCTTCACCTCCTCAACACTCTCAGTCTGACTCTCCTTGGTCTTCTTGGCAGTCGCCACCAATAGCATGATTTCCTCCCGCTGCTTCTCGATTACCTGACCCTGCTTCGCGAGGTGATCAGTATATTCTCGGGTTTCTCGCTCGCGGACTTCCAACAGCATGATTTCCTCCCGCTGCTTCGTGAGGTGATAAGTGTATTCTCGGATGTCTCGCTCTTGGACCTTCAGCTTGATCTGCAGCTTCTTAAGAGCATAGTCCAGGTTGGCTATCTGCGCGCAGTGGAGTAAGGAATTGTGTGAGTCCACGGCGTGCAACGAACTCATGAAGGTAATTCGGTGGTGGGCAGTGGAGCAAAGAGTAACGCGACTCGATGGCGCAAAATGCAGCAAGGAATAAGGTGAATCTATGGCGCGCAACGCAGCAATGGAGACAAGCAGGGAGGAGGTAGGTCGAGCATGCGTGCGTGAGGTGAAGTCGCGGGTGGGGGAGAGGAGGCACAAGTGCATAACCGTTACCAGGTAGAAGAAACCCATCTCTCCATCAGCGCTTACTGCTGCTTCCGTTAAGCAGCGTGCTACTTTGCGCATACAAGTGCATTACCGTTACCAGGTAGAAGAAACCCACCTCTCCATCAGCGCTAACTGCTGCTTCTGTCAAGCAGCGTGCTACTTTGCGCAGACAAGTGCACAACCGTTACCAAGTAGAAGAAACCCACCTCTCCATCCTTGCTTACTGCTGCTTCTGTCAAGCAGCGTGCTACTTTGCGCAGCATCTCAACCTCGAGTTCCGCCTTGCTCTTCCTTTCCACAGGGGACGCCGTATCCCACCCGATGTACCAGCGCTAAGCATTGAACAGCGAAAAGGTAGATGCCATGCTTGCTTCCGGCGTATTGCTTCAAGCTGCAGAGTTGTTGTTAGAAGGAAATTATATCGCAAACTGTTCCTGTTTTTGCGGGCTGTTTCATTTCGTAGAATCATATCTTCTAACGGGATGTAGCTGACTCGGCTACAGGCTGGCAACCCGGGGGAGGGGGGGTCGGGGGCCCAGGGCAGGGCCAAAGTTTTTTTTTCTTTTCGGATGTCTCTGCGAAAAGCAAACGCGAAGGATTTTCCGGAGTTTATATTCCAGTTTCAACTCCTGCCATGCCCTGTGGCGAAAGCTGCCCGAAAGTGCCGAGGGTACACACGAGGGTTGGTAAGTGACTGCCGCGAGCTCCTCAGATCACTGATCGAGCCCTAGAATCGACCAATCGCCATCAAATTGTGCCATTCATCACATTGCCTGAAATTCAATCTGCGCGATTCTGACCCTCGTTCCGACTGCTGCGGGTCGGTATGCCAGTCTGTAAGGACTGGAAATAGTCGGGTGCCCTGGTAGGGCCCCTGCGGTGGTCGGCCCAAAGTTTAGTAGGTTGAAGTGGAGTCGTGCGAGCTGATGGAAGGGAGTGAGAGAGCCCGATGAGAGCGGTCCTTTTTCCCCCAGGTAAATGCATTTGTAGTACCAAAGACGGCGAGCAGGCAATTTGCATCACATACTTCGGCGGCGACGGCGTTGGTACAGAATGTTTTCGCTTTGGTTTCAGACTGGTCCCGTTTTGGTTTCTCGGTTTCGGAAACGTTTCATCGGAACCGTTCTAACCGCATTTACAGGATTCCCAACCACTTTTCGATCATTTCCGGGCAGAATACCAACCGTTCTTACAGGCATTCTAACCACCAACCTCTTTCGGCAACCGATTTCCCGACGATCTCCAGAGTTATCGATGGGGTGTCTCATATCACAAGGGCTCGCTACCTCTGGGGGATCTAACCGTTCACCCTAGATGGTAGGCTCAATGCCAGCGCGACAGAGTGCGCGACAGAGTGCGCGCAGCGGAATATCCTCTTAGTCCTCGTTCGAATATGAACATTCACTGCACGAATTTTGAAATAGGTCTGCAGTCAAGGGCCAACCTATGGCCTGGTGTGGTAATTGTGTAGGTCAAATCTCCAATTTTTTGTGGCCTTCTAAATTAGCAACCAAATCCACCGGGGTGGAATATGCTGGGGGGGGGGGGGGGGGGGGGGGGGGGGGGGGGGGGCATACAACTGGATGAGGGATTGTGTTTCTAACTTGTGTAAGGCCCCTGAAACATTACATTTGTGCGCACATGGGGCTGTTTGGGAGCAAAAAATACGAAATTTGCCTTTTTTAGTCAGTAATCAAAATACGGACGTATCAAATTTCTTGCCGGCGTTGTATATTGTGGCTATGTGTGTTTTAAAGTCGAGAATAAAAATTGCTGGAAAAAGTTGGAAATAGCTGGGAAATACGGTAGTTACTTTCCCCGATTCCCGGCCTTTTTGCCATGTTGAGGCCAATATTTGTATATATTGTGTCAACCAACAACTTGTGTTGCGATACTTCACTAGGAGGGTTCAACTGATGATTTACCAAAAAGGTGGCGGTTACAGTTGACCGAACACCAACCTAGAGACATGCCAAAACGTGTAACCAGAGCTGTCCCTAGTTCAAAGTTGCACCAACTTAGGGACCCCGTCAATAAAACGATTGTTTGGGGTTCAGTTCATCAATGATTTTCATGTTACGGTTGGGCACCTTAGCAAGTGGCCTATTTGGCCTACCTCTGGACTGAGACATACAAACATATTACGTACCATCAAATTATTCCCATTATATTATTCCCTGCAAACGACTTGGACATGTAGGGGGTCGCAAAATAAAAATGAAATGCAACACCGTCAACAAACATTGGTGTATGTGACCCGCCAATAATCACAAAACAAATGAAATAGGTGTCAGTTGTTCTACATGACATGAGCACATTGTTGCCAAAGCTATAAAAAACGCTATACAAATCTATAAAAACGCTGTCTCTTGAGGAGGCCTAAAACCACGAAGCTAGAAAAAACAAACTTTCAGTTTTGAAACAACAAATCCCTGGTTGCAGTGTCTGGATAGATGCATGTTACTATGGCACAATCAGCCCAGCTGATGTCGTGCATTGATCGCCATGACTATACTTAGTGTGGCATCCAGTACTAAATCCCTCCTGCAGTGTCTGGATTGGTGGACGTAACTACGAACCGATCATCCCAGCTGATGTTGTGCATAGGTCGTCATGACTGTATTTATCGTAGCAGCCAATTTTAAAACCATGTTGCAGTGTCTGTATAGGGGCATGTTATGAACTCAAACTCATGCCAGCCGATGTCGTGCGTTAGTATCCACATTTATTGTGGCATCCAGTACTACAACCCTGTTGCAGTGTCTGGATTGGTGGATGTTACTATGGCACACTCTCAGCCCAGCTGTTGTCGTGCATAGGTCGCCATGACTACATTTATTGTGGCATTCAGTGCTAAGACCATGTTGCAGTGCCTGGATTGGTGGACGCAACTACAAAACAATCATCCCAGCTGATGTTGTGCATTGGTCTCCATGACTAAATTTATTGTGGCATCCATTACTAAAACACTGCTGCAGTGTCTGGATTGGTGGACGTTTCTATGGCATACCCAGCCCAGCTGATGTCGCCATGACTAAATGTATTGCGCCATCCATTGATGCAACACTGCTGCAGTGTCCTAATAAGTGATAACCATGTAGCTGAGTCATGATAGGTTCATGTTCAGGGACCGGCAAATCATATGATGCTGACCAAAGACGAGTATGATATCATATGATATCATACAGATAACATATGATTTAATATGATATGATATGATGCCGTAGGCCAAAGTTACCTAGTCAGACCGCCGGCATCGTATGATATCATATGATATCATATGATATCATATGGTCGACCCCTATTCATGTTGCCATGTCACACACTCATCCCCGCTGATGCCATTTTTTGTTCGTCACAATTCAATTTGTTGCGGCATCTGTTGATGCAACAATGTTGCAGTGTCTGTATATGTAGAAGGTACTATGGCAAACACTCATCACAGTCGATGTCATGTGTTTTTGACACCATTCAATTTGTTGCGGCATCCGTTGATGCAACACTGTTGCAAGGTCTGTATATGTAGAAGGTACTATGGCAAACACTCATCACAGCCGATGTCATGTTTTGTTCGCCACAATTCAATTTGTTGCGGCATCCGTTCATGCAACACTGTTGCAGTGTCTTTATATGTAGAAGGTACTATGGCAAACACTCATCACAGCCGATGTCATGTTTTGTTCGCCACCATTCAATTTGTTGCGGCATCCGTTGATGCAACACTGTTGCAGTGTCTGTATAGGTAGAAGGTACTATGGCACGCACTCATCCCAGCTGATGTCATGCATAGGTTGGCATGACTAAATTTATCGCGGCATCCAGTAATAAAACACTGTTGCGGTGTCTGTATAGGTGGATGTTACTATGGCACACACTCATCTCAGCTGATGTCATGCATAGGCCGCCAGGACTACATTTGTTGTAATATCCAGTTTTGAAACCATGTTGCAGTGTCTGTGTAGGTAGATGTTACTATGGCACACTCTCATCCCAGCTGATGTCGTACATAGTTCGCCATGACTACATTTGTTGCGGCATCCGTTGATGCAACACTGTTGCAGTGTCCTAATGGGTAGTTGGTGCTGTAGTTGGTCCTAATGGGTAGTTGGTGCCGTTGATCCTATGCCCATGTGAACTGCACAGATACGAGGCCTCCATCATCATCGTCAAAAAAACTTCCAGAGATATAAGCCATCTTGGACTGCAATGGTGAGGAAATGCAGTGTGGGGGAGGAGTATAGTAAGAGAATAAATAAACATAAATAATAAATACATAAATAATAAATAGAATAACTACATACAACATAAATACATAACTAAATAAATAATACTAATAAATAATAAATAAATAAATAACTAAATACATAAATAAAGAAATAATAAATAATAAATAAATAAATAATAAATAAATAAATATACATAAATAAAATACTAAATAAATAAATAAATAAATAAATACATAATCAATAAATAAATAAATAATAATAAATACATAATTCTAAATAAATAAATGAATAAATAATAATACAACATAATAAATAAATAAATAATACATAAATCAATCAATAATAAATAATAAATAAAGAATAAATACAGAATACATACATACATAACAAATGAAATAATAAATAAAATAAATAAATAAATAAATAATAATAAATAAATAAATAAATTAATAATAAATAAATACATAAATAAATAAATAAATAAGATAAATAATAAATAAATGGTATGCCTATTACGAGGTTTAGGTTGAGGTGGCCACCGTTGCTTTTCCCTGGGCCAGCCCAACCAAGTAGTTAGAGATACTGTCGTTAGAGTTTAGTTGGTCTTTGTAGATACTGGATAGCTTCCCTTTAGCCTATTAACCTACCCCTGGACTACAGTGGGGAGGGAAAGCAGAGGGGGGAGGAGATTTAGTTACAGATACTGTAGTTAGGGTTAGTTGGGATATGATGGTAGATACATGGGATAGCTCCCTTTAGCTTATTAACCTACCCCTAGACTACAATGGTTGGGGAAAGCAGAGGGGGAGGGGGGAGTTAGTTAGAGATACTGTAGTTAGGGTTAGTTGAGAGATGATGGTAGATGCATGGGATAGCTCCCTTTAGCTTATTAACCTACCCCTGGACTACAATGGTGGGGGAAAGCAGAGGGGGAGGGGGGAGTTAGTTAGAGAAACTGTAGTTACAGTTAGTTAGAGTTAGTTGGGATATGATGGTAGATGCATGTGATAGCTCCCTTTAGCCTAGTAACAAACCCCTGGACTACAATGGGGAGGGAATGCTGAGGGGGGTGGGGGGGTGGGGGGGGGAGTTAGAGATACTGTAGTTAGAGTTAGTTAGATTTGGTTGGGATATGTTGGTAGATACATGGGATAGCTCCCTTTAGCCTGGTAACCAACCCCTGGACTACAGTGGAGAGGGAAGAAGAGGGGGGGAGGAGAGTTAGTTAGAGATACTGTAGTTAGGGTTAGTTGAGAGATGATGGTAGATGCATGGGATAGCTCCCTTTAGCTTATTAACCTACCCGTGGACTGCGATGGAGAGGGAAGAAGAGGGGGGGAGGAGAGTTAGTTAGAGAAACTGTAGTTAGAGTTTGTTAGAGTTAGTAGGGAAATGACAGTAGATGCATGTGATACCTCCCTTTAGCCTAGTAACAAACCCCTGGACTACAGTGGTGAGGGAATGCAGAAGGGGGGGAGGAGACTTAGTTAGAGATACTGTAGTTAAGGTTAGTTAAGATATGATGGTAGATAAATGGGATAGCTCCCTTTAGCCGATTGCGCTGCCCCTGGATTGTAACATACATGTATGCATGGATTGATGCATGGGAAGGATACACGGGAAAAAAGATGAACAAGCAATTTGAGAAACAGAACTACACAAAACAAAAAGTATTTGGAGAAAAAAAGAGACAGGGAAGTGGAGCTACAGCTCGTACCTTAGAGCTTCCGATTTGGGGTGCCGATTTGAAATGGATGAATAGATTGGTGAATCACACACACACCAAGCTACACAATCTACAAACAAAAACAAAAAGTATTGAAAAAAAAAGATACAAGGAGAAGAGGCTATAGCACGTACCTTAAAGCTTCTGAGTCGGGGTGCCGAGTTGAAATGGATGAATAGATTGGTGAATCACACACACACCAAGCTACACAATCTACAACAAACAAAAAGCATTTGGAGAAAAAAAGATACAAGGAGAAGAGGCTATAGCACGCACCTTAGAGCTTCCGAGTTTTGGTGCCGAGTTGAAAGGGATGAAGAATGGGGAATCACACCCTGGTCCCCCATTTAGTCTGAGAGGATCAGATTGCGTGGTGCACACATCGGATATGATTCCGAAAGATGTGATGAAAGACAAAGAGCTGATGTAGAAGCTTCCGGAAGATACATCTCTAGCATGACAGCCTGGCACAGAATGGGTGTAGTGCATGATGAGCAAAGTGAGGGGGTACAACAGCACAGGAAGAGCATTGTAAGAAGAGCGTTTTTTTCTTCAAGAAATTGCAGGCCAATTTGGTAGCCACAAGTGGCGACCACAGGCTCATCCTGGGACGGTGCGGTGGCACCGTCTGTAGAGCGCAAAGCACAAATAAAAAACACTGAAGAAGAGTGGTATAGGAAGAGTAACTAAGGAATATTTTTTCAACAATGCCACGTTTTACTACTTCTTCAAACTTACTTGTTTTTTACTGCTACTTTGGGGGGTCTTGGGAGTTTTTGTTTCTTTTTTTAAATTGAACTTCTCGAATTTTTACTTTGGGGGGGTATCTCGATATATACGGATATATATGGCAGGTATTCTTTTTTCAAATCTGAAAGTTTTTTTTTCTAGCTTCATGGTTTTAAGCCTCCTCCAGGGACAGCGGTTTTATAGCTTTTATAGCTTTTAGGGCCATTTAGGGCCCAAACGTTTTTTGTATACACCATAAGTATGCACACACATGTGGGTTTAGGGTTTAGGGTTTAGGGATTAGGTATTAGGGTTTACATAAGTACATACATACACTGCAGGGTACTACAAAGCGCGCGCGGCCCGCTTTTTGAGCCCCTGTGGGCGCAGCCCATAGTTTTTGCGCTTTTCGCACTAGAAAGCGCTGACCAATTTGACGATTGTGTGCTTTAAGCGCTGACCAATTTGACAAGATGTAGTAACCTGATACACTGTCCACCATGTCCCAAACTTACCAGCAACCCCGAGAATAGCAGATTATGGAGTGGCTACCCAACCTAACCTAACACTGCGTCCAAAACCGAACCGAAACTAAAACCTACCTACTACCCCGATAATAACAGATTGTTGAGGGGCTACCCAACCTAATCTACCATCATGTCCGAAACCAAAACCAAAACCGAAACTAAAACCTACCAGCTGCCCCGATGATAGCAGATTGTTGAGGGGCTACTCAACCTAACCTACAACCACGTAACTTAGAGCTTCCACCACCAAGCAACCGCCAACCACCAACCAACCAACCAACCATCCATCCATCCATCCAACCAACCAACCAACCAACCAACCAACCAACCAACCAACCAACCAACCAACCAACCAACCAACCAACCAACCAACCAACCAACCAATCAACCAACCAACCAACCAACCAACCAACCAACCAACCAACCAACCAACCAACCAACCAACCAACCAACCAACCAACCAACCAACCAACCAACCAACCAACCAACCAACCAACATCCAACCAACCAACCAACAGTCGTAAACCCACCAGCTGCCCCGATTATAACAGATCGATGAGGAGCTACATATACACTATACATATGCACGCACACGTGTGCATGCTTACATATTCATACACACACATGTAAGTGCATACATACATTAACTACCATGTCCAAAACCTACCAGCTGCCCCGATGATAACCGATTGCTGAGGAGCTACCCAGGACTTGAGGTTTCCCCTAGCTCCATATCTTGGTGTAGGTTGGTGGCTTGGGCCATGAAAGAACTGCACAGGCAGGTGTTGGTGATGGTAGTGTTGGTGTTGGTGCTGGTGTTGGTGTTGTTGTTGTTGTTGTTGTTGTTGTTGTTGTTGTTGTTGTTGTTGTTGTTGTTGTTGTTGTTGTTGTTGTTGTTGTTGTTGTTGTTGTTGTTGTTGTTGGTGTTGGTGTTGGTGTTGGTGTTGGTGTTGGTGTTGGTGTTGGTGTTGGTGTTGGTGTTGGTGTTGGTGTTGGTGTCGATTTTGGTGTCGATTTTGATGTAGGATGATACCAGGTATATTCAATACTTCAACTCTCCAACTCATAACTGGAAATTAAATTTTAAACCGTCTCATTTATCCATGAATCTTAAGACATTCACATGAATGGTCTTTGTTTTAGGGTTTTAGGGTTTAGGGTTGAGACATTCACCTGACTGGTTTAGGGTTTAGGGTTTAGGATTTTAGGGTTTAGCGTTAAGACATTCACCTGAATGGTCTAGGGTTCAGGGTTTTAGGCTTTAGGGTTGAGACATTCACCTGAATGGTCTTGATGGCATTGCCATCCGTCTGGCAAGCCACGCCACTGAGGTCCCCGGCAATGTCATAGTACATAGAATCATTGAAGAGTCCCAGACCCTGAAGAAACAATTTGAAGGGTGTTTCAGTGTTTGTTAGTTGCATTATGAAAATGAATTTAAAATACGGAAGAAACAAAAATACAATTACTGGCGCAAGGTTCGTAACATTCATTTCCTATACATCAACATGTAAACAACTTTATGGGGAACAAATGAGTCCACGAAAAAAAGTTATCGATTGTGTTGCCTGGGGCTTGCCTAGGGCTCGCCCGTGGCACCGTAGATTCTTTTTTAATGAGGCGGTCCACGGTGACTACTGCTAGCTCCGGCTTACGCAGTGGTGTCTTTCATTTCACGTCCTGCGAGTGACTACATTACACGGATGTAACAATTTCAATTTCAATTGTGTTGTTTATAATACTGTTACTACATCAGAATCACCTCTCAGGGGAAAATGCCTTTTTTGGGTGTGTGGGTGTGTGGGTGTGTGGGTGGGGATGCGGGGGTGTGGGGGTGGGGGTGGGGGGGGGAAGGTACGGAAGGAGCAAGGGAGATGTGGTTGTACATGATGGTACTCGCAGTGGCTGGTGCTGCTGTGTTGACTGGTGCAGGCCACACACAGGTACCATACACCATCAGAATCACCTCACAAGTGAGAATGCGCTAATTTCAACGTATGAATATGATAGTATACATATATATGAATATGATAGTATACATATATGTCAGATTCCCATTGCCCCGCCCCCCAAACCCCCCATACTCGCAGAGGATGGGGCTGCTGTGTTGCTTGGTGCAGGCGGTGAGATTCACCCAAGCACCACTGTGGCCACACATGTGTGAGGTTGTATCTGCTGTTGTGTTGGTGGGTGGGTGGGTGGGTGGGTAGGTTTGGGGGGGGGGGGGGGGGGGGGGGGGGGGGGGTAGGAGCAGAGGAGCTGCGGTTCATGGTGGTAAGCACGGAGGCTGGTGCTGTTGCGTTGCCTGGTGCAGGCGGTGAGATCTAGTTAGATCCGTTGACTGCAGTTAAACCTCATTTATACGGCTTTTGCAGGCTATCTTAGGCTCTTTCAGGCTCTTCCAGGCTCAATCAGGCTATTTTAGGCCATTTCAGGGCACTCCAGGCTATTGTAGGGGGATAATGACACTACCGTTATATGCGTTGACTGCAGGCGTTGAGATTCACCCAAGCGCCACTGTGACCACACACGGGTACCACACACCATCAGAATCACCTCACATGTGAGAAAGCGCTTATTTCAATGTATGATGTTCTAAAGTATATGTAAGATTCCCACGCCCCCGCCCCCCAACCCCACCCCAAACCCCACCCCAAACCCCACCCCAGACCTCAACGTATGATATTCCAATGTATGTGTAAGATCCTCCTTATCTCCCAGACTCCTGAATTCCAGATACCACACGGATATGTGTAGTAATACAAGAGGGCCCTTGTAATGTGTAGTGCTTCTGTCACCCGTACTACTGCATGCAATTATAATATGCATATTTCCATACTCTGTCACATTGTTGTATATATATATATATATCACTTTTGTTTTAGACATTATATTATATATATATAGAGAGAGAGAGAGAGTTTCTTGCAAAAATCGCATAATTTCATCGATGAAATCTTTAAAATAATGAAATAAATTCATCACATTATTTTTCTGTCCGGGCCTCTTCCATAACATATTCCAAATATCCCTCAATAAGTCATAGGTCCTCGTTCGTCGATCGCACAAGCGGACAACAAGGTGACCCAGGGGGCTCCCGCCCCCCAGAAGGGGGGCTCCACCCAAAACAGAATTTTGATCACCTACATCAGTAGTGAAAATGCCCTGGGGACTGTAGACAGGGGGGGTCTCCGCCCAAAACGGATTTTTGATCACCTACCTGAATAGTACCCATTACCTGAGAACAGTAGACAGAGGGGGGGCTCCGCCCAAAACAGATTTTTGATTACCTACCTCAATAGTGCCCATGCCCTGGGGACTGTAGACAGGGGGGGGCTCCACCCAAAACGGACTTTTGATCACCCACCTCAATAGTGACAATGCCCTGGGGACCGTAGACAGGGGGGGCTCCGCCCAAAACAGACTTTTGATCACCTACCTCAATAGTGCCAATACCCTGAGGACCGTAGACAGGGGGGGGCTCCGCCCAAAACAGACTTTTGATCACCTTCCTCAATAGTGCCCATTCCCTGAGAACCGTAGACAGGGGGGGGCTCCGCCCAAAACAGACTTTTGATCACCTACCTCAATAGTGCCAATACCCTGAGGACCGTATACAGGGGAAGGCTCCGCCCAAAACAGACTTTTGATCACCTACCTCAATAGTGCCCATTCCCTGAGAACTGTAGACAGGGGGGGGCTCCGCCCAAAACAGACTTTTGATCACCTACCTGAATAGTGCCCATTCCCTGAGGACCGTAGACAGGAGAAGCGTTTGGGTTGGGTGGTTGGGTTACCACGGGAGCAGTAAGGTCCTTAGGAGGGGGTGGAGGGAGTTGGCGATGGAGGGGTGTGGGGGAGGTGGAGATGGAGGTGAGTTGGGTGGGGAGGTGGAGGTGTGGAGGGGGTGGAGGGTTCGGGGATGGAGGGGGAGGGCGGGTGTGGAGATGGAGGAGGTTGGTAAGGAGGTGGTGATGGAGGTGGTTGAGGGGTTTGGGGATGGAGGAGGTGGCGGGGGTGGAGATGGAGGGGTGTGGAGGAGGTGGTGAGAGGAGGTGGTGGAGGGGTTGGTGATGGAGGGGGTGAAGGGGCTGGTGATGGAGGAAGAAGAGGGGTTGGGGATGGAGGCGAGGCTGGGGTGGAGGATGGAGGGGGTGGGGAGGTGTGATAGGGGAAGGGTTACTGGTTTGTTTTCGGTTTGTTGGGTCTTGCGTATTTTGTCTTTTTTTTCAGCTGTCTATTTTTTTCGTCTTTTTTGTCTTTATTGTTTTTGATTTTTTTTTAGTTGCGCTCTGTGGTTTTATCTAGTCTCTATTCTTTATTTTTGTTTTTTGCCTCCTGTAGGGATTGGAGAGGGGGGGGATGCTGGAGGAGGAGGATTTTGAGGCAACCAGGTATCCGGAGGACTGCTTGTGTTTGTTCGGGAGTTTATTGCGTTTTTTTAATATTCTGGGGAGCTTCTGGTGAGTGGGGTGGGGGGGGTGGAGGGTAGTAGGGGTAGTAGGGAGTGTAGGGAATATCTGGACTAGGGGGATATTGGGTGGGTGTAGGAGAAGGAGAGGGAAATGGAGAGGGAGAGTAGTTGGAATGATAGGGAGTGTTAGTTATATCTGACTCGGGAGGTGTTCGAGGGGGTGTAGACTTTTGATGAGAGGAGAGTGGAGGGTGAGTTGAAATATTAGGGAGTGATTATTATATCTGACTTGGGAGGTGATCGAGGGGGTGGGGAGGATGCGGGAGAGGGAGGATAGTAGGGGTAGTAGGAGTTGAGGGAGTCCTGGTGGTGATGGTTTGTTAGGGAACCTGGGGGTAGTAGGGGAGGTATGCAGATGGGGGGATGGGGTGGGTAGGGGGTAGGGGGGGTAGGGGGGAGGTGGTGGAGGCATGGGATTAGGCAATGGAGGTGATGAAGAAGGTGGGGGTGGAGTTGGGGGTGGAGCTGGGGGTGAAGTAGGTGAGGGGGGGGAAGGTGAGGGGGGTGGGGGTGTCAAGGGGGAAGGGGGTGGAGGAAGTGGGGGTGGGAGATCAGTAGCGCACGGTGACTGTTTATCTTCCCCTCCAAAGATCACGGTGCCAGGTCGCATACCCCGGGGTTCAGATCCACAGATCTTGCTGTTTCCGTGGAGATCGATAGACCTGATGAGGGACATGCCCGTGGGGGGGGCCCATTGGGACGGCACACCCCCATGGAGGTTGTTGTCAGAGA